>CM038671.1:788261113-788504299 GCA_021605145.1 Aegilops bicornis | reverse complement strand
CAACACCCGACGGCATTGCTACCCCCTCATAGAGCCCCGTCCAGCCTAACCTCGACATGCATTTAATCACGGGATTCTAGCCTCTTTGACTTTGTCGGTTTTACAGGGTTTGACTGGTGGACCTTTTCACCTAGTTGTCATAGCTTCTAGCTCCATAGCTACACCTCCGAAACACCGCCCCGGCACCAATCTCCAATTCCCAAGGTTCCTCCGTGTCATGCCGACGATGGTCTCTTTTCCCCTTTGGGACACGACGGGCAACGACGCCCGTGAGGGGGGCCTTACACCCTCGAGTCAAGGCTAGTCGGGTGCTCTGCGCCTACCACCACGCCTTCCACAAGCATAGCGAGGGCCTACCACAACACCTGGCAGCATTAGCTACCCCCAGGTACCCCTTCAAGGGCCCCGCCTAACTCCTCGATGACATGACGCATTTACCACCGTGATTCAGCTCCTCCTTTGACTTCCCGCCACACGGGGTTTGACTCTGCGTGAGCTTTTCACCGTTATCATGGCAGACCAGCCCATGGCTACACTCCCGAACACCGTCGCGCGCTCCAACTTCCACCCGTTACCTTCAGATTCCCTCCGTGGTCATGCCGACGTGGCTGCTTCTTCCTTCTCCGGGACACGACGGGCAGCAAACGCCTGCGTGAGAGGGGCACACCCCGAGTCGCAGCGGCCGGTGCTCGCATACCGCCACCACGCTTCCACAAGCCGTAGACGGCCCAATCGCAACATCTCGCGACATTGTTATTTCCCCTGTGTACCCTGGCCCCATCTAACCCTCGGCACACATGCATTTAATCGGGCCGGATCTAGCCATTTGACTTTCAAGGGATGGTGGCTTTGACCGGTGGACCTTTTCACCTGGTTGCGATAGGTCAGCCCATAGCAAGATCCTCAACACGTCCGGACCCTACCCACCACTAGATTCCCTTGGTTCTATCGCACCCGCATGATTCTCCCTCCAAGTGAGGCTGGCACCGCTGCTCGTGGAGGGGGGCACTAGTAGAAAAGGGTCCTATTGACCCGTTGGTGAGGGTTTTAGTCTCGTTCATGAACCGGTACTAAAGGGTCGGCATTAATACTCTCGTTTTTAGTCCCGGGCTCAATCCTAACTGGACCGGCGGCTCTCCACGTGGCCTGTGGGCTGAGCCTGTGCAGAGGGTTTTGGTCCCGCTGGTAGCACCAACCGACCAATAGGCATCCACGCCACAAAGATTTCCGTGGCTGGGGTTTTTGTTTTTTAAGGGGGGTTTAGTTTGGAGGGTTAATTTAGGTGTTTGTTATATTGTGTTAGCTAGCTAATTAATAAAGAGAAGTGTCCTCTCTTTGTCCGTGCTTGGTCGACGCTACGTACTATACATAATGTATAGAGAGGACTAGCTAGACACGCTAGCTAGCTAGTGCTAAGCTGAAGCGAAATGTAAGATCGTCATGAACATAATATGCATACAGAGGGAAGTGATATCGACCACCTCTCCTTCTTCAAGAGATTGGTCGAACAACAAGTTCTCGTATATCTATCCGACACTACCGGCTACATATATACAATAATTATCTTTTTACAAAAATAATCTCCTAACATACGGACGCGTGGTCCACATAGTATTCTCCATCTTCAGCGATCACATGGTCAAGAACGAATGCCGCCAATTCCTCTTGAATTGCTCGCAGGTGATCTGGTGCTAGTAGTTCATCCCGTATCCGAAACATCTAATTTTAAGAAGGGGGTCAATACATATATATATGAATGAATGAAACTCAACACAAATGATGGTAATAAAATAAAATTGGGAATATTGTTATTTACACACTTCATATTGTTTTAGAGAGTAGCCCTACCACAGTGTCGTGGTGGGCCGATGGACTCAAGCAAATGTAGTATCCATGTAAATCGCTCCCTTGTTCCCCGCCACAACCACTTTACAAGAAATAGAGGTCAATCAAACTGATAATTAGCAAGCATGTTAAATGATATTGATGAAACTAGCGCTTGAATCACTAGAGATGCGTGAATATGCTACTATAGTACTTACTTTCTGCGTCTAAATTGTAGCTTCTTCGGCAGTCCCGGAGCTTTTTTCGTGAGTTTTCTCCAAACCCCGCCATACAAAGAAACAATTACTTGATATCAGAAATGAACAAAGTTGTTGATATGGTGGATAATGATCGATTTAACTTACTTCTCGAGCATTTCAGTCATGTCCGTGATACTCCATGGGGATCTTTTTCGCTTGGAGTCTAAGCCACATTACCCCCTCGCTCAAGCTTAATCTCTAGGAGAATATAGTGGTACCTGCATTTACGCATGCCAATCTCATCAATATTACATTACTATAACCTTGACTAATAAGGAAACCGAATATGCCACAAGACAAGAACACTCACTTGAAGTTGTAAGGAAAGGTATTATATCCTTGTGTTCATTTATTACCAACCATTGTAGCAAGTTGGCCTCGGTATTTTCGCATGAAATTCAACCTCGCTTGCATCTATGAGATATGTGTTAATAAACCCAATATCACCCACTTGTTCTTTTCTTCAATTCGCGATCTTCAATCTGCATAATATAGTGAGGATAATTATAAATACATGCAATGAAAGAGCTGAGTTATATAGGAGAGACTTAATGACAGAATTAGTACTACTTACAGTATAGTAGCAGGTGACCGTTGCTTTATCAAGGGCCAATTGATTGAAAACTGATAGAACTCCTCAAATGGAATAGGCAACAGTTCAATTCCAATGAGGTCATGCTCTTTTAACTCTCACATACAAAGTACCTCCCTCGCACTCTCCGCAGGTTTTCATGTACCAATCGTGCAATCTTCGTGATCATCGCTGATAGAGATCTTTCATCTTTGACGAGAGGCTTCTCAGATTTCTGTATCTTTGTATCTCGCTTCCCTCCAAGAAATCATAATGTACATCGTCAAGTGTGTAATCTTCAGGATTGCCATAACCGGCACCATCTCGGATCGACGATGTCGCTAGCGGTGCACCTTGAGCGGGGGCACGATTGTTGTTCGCCGAGCTGGGCAATTTGTTTCAGCTCGCTGCCTTTCATTCTTTTGATCACTTTTAGTACTTCCCAACCTCTCCGCTTCGGCAAATGCCTTTCCAATAATGCGCTCATAGTTGCCTTTCGGGGAGACTTGGGTGGTTTTGTCGTGGCAGCGAGTGCGCTTCGCTTTCACCGATTCTACCTTCTCCTCCGGAGGTGGGTGTCTCTTTGCTTTCACCGCTTCAAACCAGTCATGCACTTCGGGTTCAAGGCGCGATCTTCGCTTTCCTCCTCGGTCCTCTCAGACGACAACTTCTCCGGATTCTTTAGAGAAGGACCGACCAGATCTCCCACAGCCTTTGGTTGCTGTACTGCCAGACGCCGGCAGAAAGCAGACTTGAGCAGATGTCTTTTCCTTGCTTACGAGGCGGAGGAGAAGGACTACGACGCGCCGGAGCAGCCGGAGCGGGCGGCGGGTCTCTTCCGCTTCTTGCCGATGAGGCGGAGAAGGAGGAGGCTGGCTGCTCGGGCGCCGCTGGTGCAGCGGAGAAGGAGGCGGAGTGCCGCCATCGCCACTGGAGAAGGAGCCGGCCGAGTGCTGACTGCCACTCACGGAGGAGGAGGCGGTGGAGGAAGCGGAGTGCCCCGACTCGCTGGAGGAGGAGGAGGAGGCGGAGGCGCCCAGCCAGAAGGTTGATGAGATCCTTCCGCCATAGGCATGGAGTCTTCGTGAGAGCGTAACCCAGCCGATACTCCCTTCACCGGTAGGGTGGTCAAGCCGGAGGTCCTCAAATCCCTCCGTTATTTCATCCACCATCACCTTAGCATATCCTTCTGGAATCGGCCGGCAGTGAAAAGTTGAGTCGGGTTTAGTAGGATAAACAGAGCTAACAGCCACCTTGACTTTCAAATTGCTCCATTGCGCCATAAGGTGGCAATTTTGAGACTCCGTGATACCATCCACGGGATAGCTGGCAGGAGTCGTTGGCGATGCCCGGCTGAAGCAAATGTGGAAGCTACGCTGCTTCTCCGCGAGATGGCGGGGTAGCTTCGGGGAAGCTTGGCAGGTCGCTTGATCCGCTTCTTCTTCTTGTTCCTTTAGCCCTATTACCCTTTCGTGCAGCGCCTTCATTTGGCTCGCTCCGCTTTCTTCCTCCTCTCATGGGTTATGTAACCCTCAAGGTCCGAAATCCAGCTCTTCCATGAAACGGAGTTCAAGCGTGCCTCGTGTCCGTCCCAGTGGTGCTCAGGATTCCCGAGGGCCATTGTGAGCTCGCCCTTCTCCCCGTCTCGAACGAACTTCCTTGTTGCTCGCTTCGATATATTGCTTTAGCCTCTCGACCGGTATGTCCAATTGATCGTCCATTCAAATGCACTTCCTCGATACAGGGTCCAAGGTTCCGCCAAATTTCAAGAACCAAGTTCGCAACGGGTCCAAGGCCCATTGTCTCCGGTTCGATCTCTTTATCAAGCAGTATCATTCTCAGCCTTTGGCCCACTTAGGCCGGGCTTTGAGGTAGCCACCGACCACGCATGGCGATGGTGAAGCTTTCTTCAAGAAGCATTTTGCTTGTTTGTCGCCGACATCTTTTTACTCTTTTTCCGATGTCTTGTGGGCCACAAAGGCTGGGTTAGCTAATATCTCGATCTTCTCATATTTGCCCTTGAATTCTGGTGTTCTTTTTATCGACAAACTTATTCAGGTCTTTCTTCCAATTCCTCAATAGGTCCGGCCATCTTCTTAAGAGCAAAAGACTTGATTAATGGCTCTATAACTGGCTTCTCCAGATCATCCTCAAAGGTAGGGTGAAATTTGACTTCACCACCCAAAGGTCATTTTTCTGCAGATCATTGACATAAGACACCCTGTGGTCTTCGTTTAGGGCTTATACCATTGTTGATGTCGATCGGGATCTTGTCCCAACCGTAACCTCAAGACCGAGCAACAAATGCCTTCTTTGTCCGGATGGGTTCAATCGGTTGGCCGTCAAGCGATTTCTATGATCTCAAACCTTTCATCCGAGCTCAACTTTTTCTTCGGCCTCGCCTCTTTCTCGGTTGTGCTCGATCCCGAGGGCTAGAAAAAAAAGAAACAAAGACGAGAGTTAATAAATATGTGTACATACCAAAAACAATGAATGCATCAATTAGCTAGTCAAGACAGCTTAACTTATATATATATATACCTGGCCGGACTCGCCTGCTGATCACCGTGAGCAGTCCTCACGGTCTACTTCTTCACCCTCCGCTTCTTCCACCAAAAGCATTGGGTCATGTGAGCCATCATAATCATAGCCACCGCTTCTTCACCCTCTCCTTCCGCACCATCGCTGTCGCTGAGAAACATCAATGAGCTCGACGGCATCACTTCCTTCAAGCGATTATGTCCCTCAACAACGCTTCTTGTGCTTCGCCTCGGGCGGATGTCCATAGTTTCTACAAATATTTACAACATGGCAAATATTATTCAAACATGAAATATATGGATATATTAGTGGCAAACGAGAACTAGCTAGCTAATCACAATAAGGAATCATATTAATTAGTGGCCTCGACGCTGCTTCTCTAGGGTTTCGGTGGCCTCGATAACGCTTCAATGTTTAGGGGTGGCCTCGAGAACGCCTCAAGGAGGGGGTACATTGCCCCCCCACGCAGTTGAAGCTATCGGAGGGGTATCGACAACAACAACGCATTTACATTACATCTATGTCCCACAAGTGACGGGCATCGACGCCTGCCACTTGTGGGACGTGGATGTAGTGTCCGACACCGACGGCCACATGCTCACACCGGCTGATACTTGCTATTTAATTAGGGTTTCTCTATCGCCTGCCACCCTCCACCCTCGCTCCTCGATAAGAAAGAGGAAGAAGAAGAAAAAGAGAGGAGAAGAACTCCTCGATTCTTTCTTCTCCTCTTTTTTCTTCTTCCTCTTCTTTTTTATCCTCTTCTTCCTCTCAGAAACAGGTCGAGATCACCGAGGGTCGAGGTTTATCAAAGGACTAACAAAACCATGTTCATCATTAGGCGTGGTAAAGGCATGATGGCACGAACTCTCCGGTTATTTTGAACGGAGTTCCAGATAGATAATTCGCTTTTTGGTACAAAGTTCAGCAAGAACCTTCCTAATATCGTTATTTGGAAGGCCTTTTGCTGAAATTGCATAAAAAGGCAAATTATCCTATCCGGGACTCCATTCCAGAATCAATCTTTGAGGACTTCGCACCATCATGCTCGTTACATTCCGCTGCCAATGATGAAGCCATGGATTTCTTCAATACTTTGACACTAGGAAACCTCTCTCACCCCTCGGCGATCTCGACCTCGAACCCTCGACGACCTCGAACCTCGAATTTCTAGACTAATTCTCGAACCTCGAATTTCAGACGACTTCTGAACCCTCGACCTCGACATCCCTCGAATTTATAGAACCTCGAACTCCTCGACCCTGAAACCCTCGGGACCCTTGAACCCTTAACGACCCCACCCCTACCCTAGTTCCCCGACTGACCTCGGCGATCCTCGACACTCGAAAGAGGAGAAAAAAGGAGAAGAAGCTCCTCTATTCCTTCTTCTTCTCCTCTTTTTTCTTCCTCTTCCTCTTCTTCCTCTCCTCGCCTTCTCCTTCTTCTTCTCCTTCTTTCTCTACTTATTTTCCTTTTCCTCTCCTTCTTTTTCTTCTTCTTCTTCCTTCTTCCTTCTTCCTCTTTTCTTCCTTTTCCTTATTTTACTTTTTCCTCTACACTAACCTAATTAAAATGCACTAACCTAAAAACGATATCTACTAACAAACTAAATAAAAAATTAAAACATATATGAAAAAATATATGTAAACAAAAAAATGCTATGAACATTATATTCATACATACATAGCCACATCCATTCATCATATAGCTACCACATACATATATATACATTATATATCTGAAAAAATGCAATGAACAAAAAATATATATATAAACAAAAAAAATGCAATGATCAAAAAATATATGTAAACAAAAAAATGCAATGAACAAAAAATGCAAGACTGAACATGAGCCTCGGACGGCGGGCGGGTTTCATTAACGGGGCGGCCGGGCGAGGGCGACGGCGGGCGGCGAGGGAAGGATGGGCGACGACCACGGGTCGGGCTTGTAGGCAGGGCGGCCGGGCGACGTAATGGGCGACGGTGGGGCGGGTCAGGGACAGGGCGCGAAGGCTGGGCTTTGGGCGACGATGGCGACGGCGACGACGGCAAGTGCTGGCGACGACGTAAGGCTTACGGTGGCGGGCATGGCGGCGTTAAGTAGAATAAGGCGACAAGGTGGGGCAGGGGCGACGACGTGGGGGTGTGAGGACGGCGCTTGGGCGGCGGCGGACGGACGGTCTGTCCTGGGCGGGCGGCGTTGGACAACGGACGGCGTCATCTTGGCAGCCCGGGCGAAGGCCCATGAGCTCGGCTGGTTTCGTCGGGCGGCCTGGGGGCAAATGGCGATGTGTTCGTCAAATTTTCCTAAGTGCTGTATATATAGCAAGAGCATTAGTCCCGGTTCGTGGCTCCAACCAGGACTAATGCACCTATTTTGTCCCGGTTGGTGGCACCAACCGGGACCAAAGGCAATTTTCGCAGCCCAAAGGGTCGGAAGCGGGCAGTATTTTGTCCGTTGGTGGCACCCACCGGGACTAAAGAGGGGCAATAGGCCCGGTGGGTGCCACGAACCGGGACTAATGCACCCCTTTAGTTTGGGTTGGTGCCACCAATCGGGACCAAAGTCCTTGTGCTGCCCCGCGCCAAATGTTTAGTCCCACCTCGCTAGTTGAGAGGGAGCCGCACCAGTTTATAAGGTGCGGTGCGCCTTCCCTCTCGAGCTCCTCTCTAAAGCAGGCTTTCGGGCCTAAACGTGCAATATGTGCTCAGGTTTATTGGGCCTCCCATGGTCCTGAATTCCGCCCATGGTAGGGTTTCTAGTCGTATTCGTGCCGTGGGGGTGAGGGTGGTACTTTTTTGATTTTTTGTTTTATTTGTTGCTTTATTTAGTTTATTTTGGTTTTGGCTTGTTTTTCTTTTGGTTTTTGCTTTATTTTTTAATTCTTTTTTGCTTTTTAGTTTTAGAAAAATTATAAACTTTCTCGTTAGTGCCATTAGTTTTCAAATTTGAAAACACTTTTTTTGTTTTCTTTTGTTGCTTTATTTATTTTATTTTGTTTCTACTTACAACAAAATACTTATTGTTGCTATTTTTTAATTTTTTCCAGTTTTTTGTTTTGTTTTCTTGAATTATTTATTTTCTTTTGGTTTTTTTGCTTTATTTTTTAATTCTGTTTGCTTTTAGTTTTAGAAAAATATAAACTTTCTGTTAGTGCCATTAGCTTTCAAATTTGAAAAAACTTTTTTGTTTTCTTTTGTTGCTTTATTTATTTTATTTTGTTTCTACTTACAAAAAATACTTATTGTTGCTCTGAAAAGTTGGCATAGCATGTGCATGTACAAAACGGACAATGGTATCATACTCGCTTGTTACAAAGTTGGCATGGTATCATCATTAATAGTTATGGAGAAAGTCTTCATTTTTTTCTTCGCTTGTGTCATTTGCTTATTGCGTACAGAACCATGGATAATCTTCATCATTTATCAGGATGCTTGGGTCAGCCTTTGACTTTGAAGGGAGGAATTTCATGACACTTTTCATACTCTTTCAGACATGTCTGCCTTGCCCTCCACTCCTGTGGATGTCCCTTTTTCCTGAAAGAACTATGTGACGCTTTGGCTCATCGATGATGTATTCGCTTTCTTTATCTTTTTCTTTTCCTCGGTCTGGTAGACATGTCCTTCACATAGATAACCTGTGCCACATCATTGGCTAGGACTTAACGGTTCACTGCTGTACCCAAGATTTTTCAGATCCACTGTTGTTGTCATTCAGCATCGTGGGTCTACCTGCACTTCCCGCCTCCCATGATCAGATTGACCCACTTTGCACTTAAACAAAGGGACATTGTAAAATTCACTCCGTAGTCAAGTTCCCATATGTCTACTATGTAACCATAATATGTGTCCTTTCCCCGCTTGGTTGTCGTGCATCAAAGCGGACACCGCTGTTTTGGTTGGTGCTCTTTCGATCTTGGTCAATTGTGTAAAATGTATTCCCATTTATCTCGGTGATCCTTTCCAAATCATTACAAATTTAAGATGGTCCCCTAGACAACAAGTACAGCTCATCACAAATAGTGTCACACTGTCACCTCGAGACGTGTTCCAACCAACCGCTGAAAGTCCCGATGTGTTCACATGTAATCCAGCCGTGACCGCCTCCGTGTGTTTGGAGCGCAGATCGCTCTTGTGTTCATCGACATACGGGTCACTTCAAGGTAGAGTTCTCAGAGAACTGCAGTAGTGTGCTTGAGACCAAGAATATTCGGCCCTGCATATTATTGAGTCCCTTCCAAGCGTGTTTTTCCAACAGTTCCCTCATACCGCTGATTTAGGAGACTCTATCTTCTTAAGGCCAAGAATGAAGTCAACACAAAACCCGATGACATCCTCTGCTTTGATAGCCCATGGAGATGCTTCCTTCTGGCCTAGCGGTTACGTAACATATTTCTTTAGGACTCCCATGAACCTCTCAAAGGGGTACATATTGTGTATAAATACGGGCCCCAGAATGACAATCTGCCGACTAGATGAACTAGGACGCAAGGCCATGATATTGAAGAAGGATTGTGGGGAACACCAGCTCGAAACCGACAAGACATTGTGCCACATCACTCCTTAGCGCTGGTACGATTTCTGGATCGATCACCTTCGAGATATTGCATTGAGGAATGCACATAGCTTCACAATGGCTAATCGGACATTTTCCGTAGAAGACCCTCAATGCAACCGGAAGCAGCTTGCGCCATAATCACGTGGCAAATATGAGACTTTAGGTTCTGGAACTTTTCTCCGGCATATTCATTATTCCCTTTATATTCGATTTAGAAGCCGCCGACCTTCATATCGAAAGCAGGCATTCAAAGAAGATTTCTTTCTTCTTCTTTCAGAAGAGCCGTAGCTGGCGGTGAGACCTTCATATCGCTTCGGAGGCATGCCCTCTTTTTTGTGCAAGCTGCTGCAGGTCCTCCTGCATCGTGTGTATCTTTTTGTCTTCCCATACACGCCTAAGAAGCCTAGCAGGTGTTCACGCAAAGGTTCTTCGTCACGGCATCACGCTGATCAAGAGCGAACCTCTAGGTCTTTCCAGTAGGGTAGGTCCCAAAATATAGATTTCTTTCTTCCACATGGGTGCGCGTGATTGTCGGGCCATTATTCGAACAGCTAGTCCGACTTGGACCCTTTTCAAAGATTACGGTAAATCATCGGGACCATAGTAAGTACGTCATCACCGGTGACGCATGGCGGGCTTCTTCCGTGATCTGCCTCGCTTTTGAAATTCTTGCCTTTCTTTCGACATTGATGGTTCGTCGGAAGAAATCGACGGCGGCCTGTGTACACATTCTTCCCCGCAGCTTCCCGTATATACTATCGGGTGTCATAACAAACAGTGCGTGAATGCGCAGGTATCCCTTGTTTGTCCGTCCCCGAAAGGTTACCGAGAGCGGGCCAATCGTTGATGGTCACGAACAACAACGCCTTTTAGGTGAAATTCTCCTTTTTGTGCTCATCCCACGACGATACACCGCTTCCATTCCACAGCTGTAAAAGTTCTTCAACTAATAGCCTTAGGTACACATCAATGTCGCTGCCGGGTTGCTTAGGGCCTTGATGAGAACTCGACATCATAATGAACTTCCGCTTCATGCACATCCAAGGAGGAAGGTTATACATACATAGAGTCACGGGCAGTGTTGTGATTGCTGCTCTACTCCCTAAAGGATTAATGCCATCCGCGCTTAAAGCAAACCATACGCCTTTGGGTCCTTGCAAACTCATCCCAAAAGATTTTCTCTTGATTTTTCTCCACCGCGACCCGTCAAGGTGCTCTCAACTTCCCGCCTTTCTTACGGTCCTCACTGTATATCGCATCAACTTGGCATGCTCTCCGCTTCGAACACACGCTTCAACCGTGGGTATTATAGGAGCATACCACATCACTTTCGCAGAACCCTCTTCCAGGAGGCTCGCCACAACATCACTGTGGTCATCTCGTTCTGATCTTATATCGCAATGCACCGTGATACCGGCATGCGCTCAGATCCTTGTATGCACCTCGGTAGAGGATGCAGTCATTAGGGCATGCATGTATCTTCTCCACCTCCAATCCTAGAGGGCATACGACCTTCTTTGCTGCGTATATGTATCGTCGGCAATTGTTATCCTTGGAAGCTTCTTCTTCATTATTTTCAAGAGCTTCTCAAATCCTTTATCAGGCACAACATTCTCTGCCTTCCAATCGCAGCAATTCCAAAGACGGTACCGTAGCTTCGTGTTGTCATTTTCGCAATTGGGGTACAACCCTTTTTTGTGATCCTCTAACATGCGATCGAACTTCAGCTTCTCCTTTTGACTTTTTGCATTGCGCCCTTGCATCGAAAATGACCCATGGAGATCATCATCATCGGGCACATCGCTCAGTTCCTCTTGATCTTCAAAGAGTTTCACCGCTGCAGCACCATCGCGTATATCGCTCTGCTTCCTCTTGATGTTCAAGAGCATCACCGTATTCAGGGGCACATAGTTGTCATCATACTCTTCTTCTTCTTCGCCATCTTCCATCATAACCCCTATTTCTCCGTGCCTCGGCCCAAACATTATAGTGTGGCATGAAACCCTTGTAAAGTAGGTGGGTGTGTGAAGGATTTTCCGTCAGAGTAAGACTTCAGATTCCCACATATAGGGCATGGATAACACATAAAACCATTCTCGTTGTTTGCCTCAGCCACTTCGAGAAAAATGATGCACGCCCTTAGTGTACTCGGAGGTCCGTCTTCACATCGCACATCCATTGCCGGGTTCATCTCAAGGCATTATATATAATTATGTGTCAAAAATCATTATGTAACATCATGAGTAGACAATTAAGGACCAAATTAATAGAAGTTCATCCTCACATAAAAACCAGAGTACATACATAGTTCTCATCTAACAACATAAAGCTCGCAGAGCATCTAAATTTATTAAACCATACATTGAAACTATGTAAAACATTTCAATGCGAAACAAATGCGATCATAATCGCAACCAAGGTAACAACTGATCCAACGGGCATAATGATACCAAGCCTCAGTATGAATGGCATATTTTCTAATCTTTTCTAATCTTCAAGCGCATTGCATCCATCTTGATCTTGTGATCATCGACGACATCCAAGCAATATGCAACTCCAATATCATCTTCTCCTCCTCAAGTTTTTTATTTTTTCCTTCAAGAAATTGTTTTCTTCAACTAAATTTAACCTCTCGGCTAATAGGGCCAGTTGGAATTTCCGTTCAACAACCTCCTAGATAAATAAAATCTATTTCATGTTGGTCGGCATAATTTTCATAAACAATAAATGAACCAATAGTTATGAAAAGATAATATATACCACATCCAATCATAGATGTGATTTAGGCCGACGGGGCGGATATCAAAAACCATCGCACTATATAAGATGCAATAATAAAAGTAAGAAAATAATACAAGTATCTATCTAAACATACAAGTAAGAATAGTTTTCCTTTCGTAAAGAAGATAAGAACAAGAGGCTCACCACGGTGGTGCCGACGATGAGATCGGGCGCTGGTGATCAAGGCGATGAAGACGGGACGAGGCGTGATTTGACCGCTTAAACCTAGATAAATATTGAGGAAAATGGAGCTTGGCGGTCGAGCTTGGAGAGGAGAAACTCTTAAGTAGTGTGGCTCGGCATTCCATCGAACACCTTGTGTGCATAGGAGGTGAGCTAGAGCACCACCAAGCCCTCTCCCATCGGGTTAAAAAACAGAGCAAAGGTGCTCGCTTCTTGCGCCGAGGGGGTATATATAGGCACCACTATTAGTCGTTGGTGGCATGAATCGACTAAAGGGAAGTTTTGGTCCCGCCTGCCACCAACCGATCAATAGTGGTGGGCCAGAGCCAGCCCATTGGTCCCGTTCGTCTGACCAATCATGACTCAAAAGGTCCGGATTTAACCGACCAATGGCCCACGTGGTTCCGCCGCCCTCGGCTCACGTAATCCGGGACAAATAGTTCCATTGGTCCCGCTCGCGGCGTAACCGACTAATGAGTTGAACCGCCCGCCATCGCTTCCCTTTTCTACTAGTGGGGCCACACCACGGAGCCCCAAGAAGGGCGCTCACGCATGCCACATCACTATCACACATGCATCAAGATTGCATGTATGTTTCGCGTGCCATAGCTACACAATCAAGGCCACCCCGATTCCCCTCTAACTGTGATTCCTCCGGTTTCACTCATTTCCCCACCTTCGTGACACGGGCGGCAAATGACGTCTGTGAGGGGGGGCAATTGACATGCCATCGGGTATGTTTTTTGTTTAGATAAGGCACATTTATGTTATGAAA
Source organism: Aegilops bicornis (assembly GCA_021605145.1). Classification (NCBI taxonomy): domain Eukaryota; kingdom Viridiplantae; phylum Streptophyta; class Magnoliopsida; order Poales; family Poaceae; genus Aegilops; species Aegilops bicornis. Next base: position 788,490,807 of record CM038671.1, on the reverse strand, counting down.
AAAGAAAATAATAAATAATATTAAGAAAATAACAATAGAGATATGCCGACGGGTCACCAAGCATAGTTGGCGCAAGACACGGAGCTACGATGCCACGGATCAATGATGTGGCATTGCACGCAGAGGCCTGCGCCGGCGCTTATACCGTCTAAGTTTTCTCGCCACACCACGGGCCCTCTCTCCCTAGGATCGATGACGTGGAGATGGCGGGATCGGTGATGTCAAGAATCTATGCCGACGGCCGCCGTTAGCCCCCTCGCCGGCGTAGCCACGACGCCAAACAACAGCCGCCGACCGGGTTAGGTGGGCTACGTTATGCCGACGACACCCGTAGGTGTATCGCCAGCCGTCCCGACGGGCCGCCTTATGCCGACGGCCCCGTTTACGCATAGATCTACATATGCCAACAACTATTCTACGCCTTTCACGGCCTGGCTTGGCTGTCAAGATATGTTCATTCTTTGCCGACGGGGCCATCGGCATAGATGAGGCCATCGACAACCAAGTAAATTCTGGTAGTGATGGTCGGTAGGTCGGTGTAGCAAAGATCCTTCTTTGGGAAGGTTTTTTGGGGTAGGTTGGTGTAGCAAATGTCCTCAATGGTGACAACATTGCTCGGATTATCGACATTATAAAAGCACAGGCATAGTTGTTGAAAACAGTTTACGTAACACATCTATTCTCACCTCGTCAGCTTTAGTTAGCACATTAGATAGTGGACGTAGGTTCATCTTTGGACTGAAGGTTTGTGCTGCCTATTTTTCTGCGCCTGATTTGCTTATTTTAGATATTGGTGGTCATCTGGTAGTCATGCTGTATTTCTGTGATGTCATTACAGATAAAATTGCGCCTTCCAAATAACCAAGTGGTCGATGGGTGGATACTGTTGGCTTCAATCCGTGAACGTACGAACAGCCGATGAGTTCTTCCGTCGGTACGCGCACGTACAGAAGGCTAGCCAAAGCACTGGATCGATTTTGGCCGGAGACTCACGTACGGGATAGCTAGCTAATTAGCTTTGTTAGCAATCAGTCTCGCCGGAAGCCTCACGTTTTACCTCACGAGAACACGGGACACGCTGGTTGGCTAAAAGGCTCGTATCGAGCCTTGCACTTTATTGATTCAATTGATGTGATGTTTATAACGCGGGGTACATCAGTATATAAAGAAGCTAAGCTAGCCTACTCCAAATACTACTTGGATGATTGTACCAAGTCCGTGCTGGACTGGTCCACCTAGACGTGGTTGATTCCAACAATCACCCCCCCCCCAACCACGATGTCCTCACTTCACAGCTTGGACGTCGATCCTTCCCCGCATCTCCGTGAACTTCTGTCGTCCTAAAGACTTGGTCAGGATGTCTGCAAGATGGTCGTCGGTGCAAATGTAGTTGACTTCAATCTTCCCTTCTTCCACGCAATCTCGTATGTAATGATACCTTATATCAATTTGCTTATTTCTATCATGATGCACTGGATTCTTACACAAAGCAATCGTAGACTTGTTGTCAACATAGAGCACCACTCCTTCCGGTTCCTTGTCAGAAGGTCACCGAGTAGCCTTTTCTAGCCACATTACCTTGACCTGCCGCGTTGCAGCTGCAATATACTCCGCTTCACAGGATGATAATGCTACTCACCTTCTGCTTTTGTGATAGCCAACTCACAATGCTTCTTCCCAAGAAATATGCCATGCCCGAGGTACTTTTACGGTCGCCAATATCTCCTGCCAAGTTGCTATCACTGTAGCCAAGTAGCTCCACCATCTCCTTCCGCTTTTCTCTCAAATAGACACAACCGGGTTAGTTGTCCCTTTGATGTACCTGAGTATTTGTTTCACAGCTGCCCAATGTTCTGTCGTGGGTGCTTCCATGAAGCGACTCACTACGCCCAACGGAATAGGCCAAGTCTGGTTGTGTATTCACAAGATACCTTAGGCTTCCCACCACACTTCTATATTCCGTTGCATCAATCATGGGTGCATGGCCCTCTTGCTAAGTTTAAGTCGAGGCTCCATTGAAACATGACTTGGATTGCAGTCCTCCATGCTACAGCTTTCAAGAATCTTCTTTGCATATGCCTCCTGGCATAGCGTGATTCCTCCGCTTTTGCTGTACCTCGATCCCGAGATAGTAAGTCAAGAGCCCTAGATCACTCATCTTGAAAAGCTCCTTCATTTGTAGCTTGAACCTAGCAATCTCCTCCTCATCTGCTCCAGTTATCAAGAGATCATCAACATAGATGCCCACTAGAAGACGATCCTTGCCTTTACCTCGCTTGTACATAGCATGCTCCAGTGGACTTTTCTCAAAACCAAGAGAAACTAGTGTACGATCAAGCTTGATGTTCCACGCCTGAGGAGCTTGGCATAGCCCGCATAATGCCTTGTGTAGTTTCAACACCTTATGCTCCTCTCCCTTTTGATGTAACCCGGTGGTTGCTTCACATATACTTCTTTTTAACTCCCCGCTCAAAAAGCGGATTTTACATCCATGTGATGTAGCCTAAGATTCTTGGAGCCGTGAGAGCTTATAACTAGCCTCACCGATTCCATCCTTGTGACAGCAGCTTAACACTTCCTCTAAGTTACACCTTGCTCTTGCACGTATACTTTGGCTACGAGCCTTGCCTCGACAAGCTTCACCAAGTTTCCTTCGCATCTTTCTTGACTTTGTACACCCAATTGAGCCCTATGATTTTATGGTCGCTGGGTGGATCCACGAGCTCCCATGTTTTGTTGCCTTGGATCGATCCCAACTCCTCGTCCATAGCACGGCCAACACTCCTCCGTGTTTGCATCTTCAAATTTCGCCGGTTCCTCGACGCTAAGCACACACCGCCGCCCTCTTCCTTTAATTTTCACAGGATTTATTTTTTGGAAGTGCTTCCTTTGGATATAAATCCACCACTGGTCGAAGACGACAGGTGTCGGCTGGACGCTCCCTTCTCTCCTGTTCAGTCAAAGATGAAGTAACATCATCCGGAGTTGCCACACTCGGTTTTCAGGCGATTGAGCACCCTTGGGGACATTGTTACTGTTTTGACTCGTTGCTTAAGTTTAGCATGATTTGACCTTACATCGAAAATATTTTCGGATCTGACCCATTTTGAAACGCCATCAACGACGGCGTTTTACGGTTAGCCATTAAGGACGCCATAGTCTATGGCGTTTGACTCTGGCCCACACACACCAGCTGTCGCCGACATGGCAAAGCTAGACGCCACAGGGGATGGCGCCTGCCCAAAACGCCACTGCTCTTGGCGCTTGGCCTAGCCCAGTCTATAGCACAAATAGCAACTAAACAAATGATCACTGGACATGAGATGTGCTTACAGCGATGCAACTGTATACTAGAATCAAAGGTTTTTGAGTGTTGGAAGAAGCGTTTTAATTATATGTTTTTTTTACTTGTGAACTAACTTATTATTTAATGTAATTAGTAGTAATGTTCGGTTCTAGCTAATTCCATATTGTTAGTCAACGGATTTCTTATTTTTATTTTGTCCTGTGAGCTAACTATTATTCATTGTAATTAGTAGCAACAATGTTTGGACTCTAACTAATTTAGTATTGTTAGTTGGCTCGTGAATTAACTGCATAATATTACAGAAGTTCAATTAAAATAAAAACAACAATGAAACTACGCGAGGTACCGGATGGTGAGCTCATATACATGGCCTCCGCTGGGTGGCACCGGTCGCTCTCTGATCCGCTGTCGTTGTCGGGCGGTGCCATCATATGAGCCGCATAAAAGGGCACGACGGGTTCTGACTGGCTGCCGCTGGTGGTCGCGATGCAGTCGATTGGCTTCCACCACTGCTTGGACTAGTTCTCGCCCCAGGCCAATGCAAAGTAGAGGTCTGTCCGAACGCACTATAGAGTGACATTCGACGCCCCGGATGCCGCCATGAATTGTGCATTGCACCACTCTGCCGCTGTTGCCTCCTTGTCGGACGTTGTCACAGTGCTCTGCTGCAATGTGTCGACGCCTGCGTGGCTGAGGTAATAGAGGAGGCACCTGCATGTGTCCGCGGTCGCCAGGGAGGGCTCCTTCTTGTTCATGGTGACCAGGCATGGATTGCGGTGCCCTCGCCTTGCCGCACTAGAGGTCCCGATTTGGTGCCGGTTTGCAGAAATGAACCCGACAACGATGGCAACGGCAGCGGACCGAACAATGAGGGAGGTTCCGCCAGCCAGGGCAGCCATGCGACGAGCTCATCGTCCGTCCACGCTGTAGTTTTGTTTATGTTTTTGTTTTAGTTAAACTTATGAAATAATGTCTGGTTAATTGCAGGCCAACTAACAATGTTGAATTAGGTAGTGGACAAATATTGCTACTAATTACAGTGAATAATCAGTCAGCTCGCATGTGAAAAACAAAAATAAAAATAGAAAAACCACGGACTAACAATATGGAATTAGTTAGAGTGAAACATTATTACTACTAATTACACTAAATAATCAATCAGTTCACAATTCAAAAATAAAAGTATAATTAAAAATGCTTGTTACATTACTCGAAACATTTGATTCTAGTACGCAGTTGCACATGCTAGCAAACATATCTCAAGTTCATTTGATCATTTGTTTAGTTGCTAATTATGGGGTTGGGCCAAACAGCAAGAGAGTGGCGTCTTGGGCAAACGCCAGCTCCTATGGCGTCTAGCTTTGCCACATCAGCGCCAGCTGTTGTGTGTGGGCTAGAGTCAAATGCCATAGGCTGTGGCCCTCTGTGTAACCAAAACGCCATAGTTGACGGTGTTTTGAAATGGGTCAGATCCTGAAATATTTTTAATATAGGGTCAAACCGCTAAACTTAAGCAGCATTTAGTCAAAACAGTGAAAATGTCCCCCTTGGGCTGGCTACACGTCCATCAGGTGAACCACGTGAGATTGGTGTACGTGCAGGAGAACCAACAATCCCATGCACGTGGCCTTCTGGTCCTCCTGACGCAACGTGAGGGCTACGTCCTGGGCTGACTTCTCTGGACTCTGGCTCGAGTCCATCTTCAGGTCCATCAGTTGGGCACTGGATGGGCTGCTCCTCCGACACGCTTCTTTCGCCAGCTGAGCGATCGCTATTGTGGGCGCTGCATGCGTTGCTGCATGGCGTGCTGTACGCAGCTTCAGCGCTGCCGGCTGCCGCTGCTTCGGCGCTGCCTCGCGCCATCATTTTCTGCCGCGCCGCCGCGATGCTCAAGTCTTCGTTGATCATCAATGTCTGCATGCTCGTAATTATCGTAAACAACGCTGAAAATTTCATCGGAAAACGGATATACCGGCTCGGCAGAGTTCCATTTCCATGATCTTGCTTCTTCAAGACCACGTCACAAGGCCACAACCATGTTGTTGGTAGAGGGGTTGCACGCACGGTATGCCTTCGCATCTTTTTCATAGCCAACCAACACCATTGGAGTACTCCGATCCGCCAATTTGCTAGTATGCCCGGTCACCGCTTTTCATGCGCCCACGCACCCGCGAAAGTGCGAAGATGATCAACCGTGGGCTTGTGTCCGCATTTCCATGCTTCAGACGGGCGCCATCCCAACAACACTCTTGGTTGGAGCCCGTTCAGCAAGTAAACGAATCAGATAACCGCCTTTCACCCCAAAACTTGCCCGGCATGCCTTTTTGCTCTTCAACATGCTTCGTGGCCATCGCCACCACGGTTTGATTCCTCCGCTCCACAACACCGCTTTTGCTGCGGTGAATATGGCGTCAGAAGATACCGCTGATCCCTTGAGCTGCAAAAGTCCGTGAATGCACGGGACTTGAACTTCACCCCCCTCGATCGGTACGGAGGGTTTCACTTGGCTTCAGATTCTACTTCAGCCGCCATTTTTATTATCCCGAAGGCTTGCAAAAGCTTGATCCTTCATCTTCAACAACACAATCCACATGAATTCGCTGAAGTCGCCGACGACGAGCAAGAAGTATCTGCTTCCGGCAGGGGTTGCGGTGTAATCGGGTCCGCATAAGTCTCCGTGGACCAACTCAAGAGCTTTACTCGCTTAAAGTTTCCCTCTCTTGGGAACGGGCTCGCCTTTTGTTTCCCAATGAGACAACCGTCGCACACTTGGTCGACATGACTGATGCACGGTAGACCACGCACCATCTCCTTTTGTCCAAGCGTCAAGAGCCTGGAAATTTAGATGACCGTAGCGCCGCTGCCACTTCCATGCCGAGTCGTCCATGCTCGAGTAGGAGACATACCGGATCCACATCGATCCAAGTTGAGGACGAGAGCCCGTTCGGTGACCTCTGCACCTTCATAATCAACATCCTCTAACGATCATACCCCCATAGAAAGCCATCTTCAAGCACAATCTTGCAACCACGCTCCTCGAGCTGGCCAAGACTTATGATGCTACTCTTTAGCTTGGGAATATAGTACACATCTGTGAGTACCTTTGTGACAGCCATTCTTCAACTCAAACAGGATAAGATTCGCCTGCGATGTCAACGGTCCGTCTGGCCACCGAACCGAACCGTGCTCTCCCACCGAAACACCGAGCTTCAGAAAACTGGTCCTTGTCACCGGTCATGTGGTTGTTAGCGCTCGTGTCGAGGTACCACACGTGCCTCGACGTGTTCATCCTCTTCTTATCGTGAAGATAAACTGCCTCCTCTATGAGCGTGACAACCTCTCGTAGCCGCACCTTTGGAGCTGGACTATCCTCATCCATTAGCTCAAGCATACTTCACCATGAGCATCATGTCTCCATCATCGCCTCCTTTGGCCATGAGAGCTTTCTCCTTCGGTGGTTTCTTGCACTCCGACTTGAAGTGCCCCATGATGCCACAGTTGTGACACTTGATCTTGGCGCTTTGTCGAACTTCTTCTTTCTTCTGAGCGCCATCGTCATGCGTTCTTCTTACATTGTTCTTTTGGCATCGATCTTGGCGAGTAGTGTTGCTACTAGAGCCCTCGCCACCTCTCCTTGAGTCTAGCGCCAGCCATTGAGCCCGTGGTGAGCATGACATCCTCATCATTCCTCCCATCCTCAAACTGTACCCGCATACGCCGCTGCGTGAGCCTTAGTAGCGTCCGGACGAGATCGTCGATGGAGAGAGTCTCGAGATCGACGCACCGCTCGATCGCCGTGACAATTTGCAGGTACTGAGGAGGGCTGTGCTAAGACCACGGACAACCGAGGTCTCCGTGAAGGTTTTCACCAAGCTGCCATGGATCCGATTGGCATGTAGAGTAGCCACCGTGAAGCGTAACACATCCACGGACTCATTGTCGCCCATGACCAAAGACTCATAGTTCCTTAGGAGAGTTTGGAGATTGGCTTGCTTGACGCGGGTGTGTCCTCAAACATGAGCTTCAAGGTATCCCACGCCTCTTCGCCGCTTTCTTTGGCGATCAGGTGTTGGAGTAAATCACGACGCCGCCGATCCTTCCGTGCTCGGCTCCCTCCATCTTGAACGCTGTCGCTTCCTAGGGTCGCACTCATGTCCCATAGCTCGCTGGCGCGGAGACCACACTCCATGAGGGCCTTCCTGCACTCAAGTTCTCGCGATCAAATCGTGGTACGCATTTAACTCGCCAGAGCAACAAATACTTTAGCCGCATCAAGTACTCCGCCAATCGCTTGTTCTTCTTCCTGCCGTCCGCCATGATCCTCCGTTAATAGAAGATCAACCTTGCTCGATATTAATTGTCGGCTTCAATCCATGCTGCATCGGACGGAAGAACTCGCCGGTTGTTCAGACGCTTCACGGATCGAAGCCAACAGATACAACATTCTGTTTTGCCTTTCAAGATGGTTATGGTGGTCACTACATATTCCCCGATCTTCGTGACAAAGAGTGTTTTAGTAACAGTGTGCAAGTTCAGCGGCATACTGATTTGTTAGCTCTCAAGCCGTTGTTTCCAACAGCAAGTTAATGCAAACACATGGGGTGCCAAGTGATGATCCAAGTAAAATTGACAGCAAAGGCTTATGTTGTCCACATGCAAAATTACTATGGTGCGTTGAAGGTTTCTTCCATATTTGTCGACTCATTATATGCAATGTCTTTGTATGCTTCAAAATTTACAATTTTCCTATGTACACATTTCATTCTTGTGTTAGGATGGAAGTGGTGGTCCACTTTGTTGATCTTGATGGGAATATTGGCTGGGATGAATGACTACCATGATCAGGAAGGAACTCCATATGTGCAAGGAAATAAGATTGATGAATGTTTGAGGGTTGCTCGGATAAGGTATGTTATCTAGAAATCATTTAATCATACTTCTATGTGTTATGTTCATGAAAAGTCAATCATATTTAACTGTATGCATCATGATGCATCACTACATTATGCAAGAGGGAGGAAATGCAAATCTAAATTATCGCAAAATCTTTCCAAGGCTTTTAAGGTATACCATCTAGAAGGTGAGCTAAGAATGGTCACTCTTTTAAGGCTTCTAAATTATGTGATAACATGCTATTCTTCGTCATTTTCCAATGTTACTTGTTTCATACTCTTCGAGATTAGTTTATGGTCTCGCTAATCAATTCATGCTTTTAAGTGAACTACTCCAGCATAAAACTCAATATTTTTCTCGTTTCGCTCTCTCTTTTTATTATAGGTAGCTCCAATCAAATGGCTATAGTGGGGAAATGAAAATAATAACCAGAAACAAGTTTTATCTTCTATCCCCGAGCCACAAGGTGAATCACTTCAGAGTCACTTCTGATGTGTACCATCATGCAAGTTATCATAATCCACTGTCAACTTTCGGTCATTACTTACACATTGCCATTAATGTCTTCATCTTCTAGCACTAGAATTCAATGAGGATGCACCTACACCGTAGCTCATTGATGACTTCCAACATAAGCGTGTTCTAGCTCTCGCCATCTAATGGTATGCTTTTCGCTTTGCTAATTATGACTTTGCATAGTCATGAACTGCTTCAACTTGTGGCAGCAACATTTGTATTTATTTTTCTTACACATTGTTATGAATTGCTTCACCTTGTCACACTAGGGCCTTACAAAGATGATAAATGATCAATTAAAGTCTGATGGTTATCCCTTACCAGTTTATGCCGATGGTGAGTTGCTTCTATTGATTGTGCTGAGTGCTAACAATTCTCTTGTATCACATTATGGACTACTTACTCTGTTATCTCATTTAACTGTTATGCCATGCTTATTTAACCAGGAGGCATGCGCTTGGAAGCTAATTTTGAAGAGAAATTTGGCATGTATATCTTGAGTGAACCTGCTAGAAGAATTACTTTAAAGATGTCTCGGAGTGTTGTTGCACTCGCTTCATTCAATGGTGATTTAATGTTATTAGCTTTTTATTTTCCACTTTTTTTGTTTTATATGATTACTGGTTAAGACTGAAATTACCCTTTGCAGTCAACAGAAGGCATTTTGCTTGCACATGTGTATGTATATAATTTGATGGATCGACATCCACCACAAGAGTTCTGACTTCAGCAAGCTTGGTTAGAACTTCTGGTGATGAAAACAAGATTGTTGATAACCAAGAGGTTTGTAGTACTAGATTAGTAGTTACTTACTCTTTACTTGTTCATCAAGACACTGGTTAAGTCTCACTTCATTATTGCAGATTAAAGTGTGTTTTCCAAGTGAGCTGTGCATTACATGGAAATTAGAAAAATATGATTTCTGCCATAATGTTGCTGTTATCAGCATCCCCATGTTTCGCAGTAATCGGCCAGCAATATTGGTTGATGCACCTCAAACTGAGGTATTAGCTCTGGCCGTGTCTTTAAATCAGGCAAGATTATGGCTGCAGAGGGGTTAATGACTCGCTTAACCATGTAAATTTGGTTGCAAAGAGCTTAAGATCTCCACCTGTAAAATCACCAAGGTATATTATGCTGTTAGCTTACTTGATTTCTCTTCCATATTTTTTGCATGATGGAAATAATTAGTTTCTTATGAATAAGTGACTACATCAGTAGGCATACTACTTAACATCATTTTTCCCTGTGTAACCATTGCTAAATGTCACTTCTGTTTTTTTCTGCTATAGGCTGGAATTGAGGGCCCCTTGTTGATTTTAAGGGGAATGTTGTTGGCATGAACTTCATGACACGGAAGGAACTCCTTACCTGCCAAGTAAGATAATTATGAAAGTATTGAGGAGTTTCGATGTAGAGCGGTATGCCTTCTATCATTTTTGTACAATATTCAAGTGCTCCAGTGCTTTTCATGTACATAGTATTAAGGTGTTAGTGAAGTAGACTTGAGTGATCAGTTTGTTCTTTTCTAGTTTAATTTTGGGTCATACATCTTGGAGTGGACAATTGTAGAATTTGGGTTCAGTTTGGTTGTTGGTCGTATGGTAATTTTCAGATTTAGTTTGGCGCTGATGTAAGCTTTTTAGTTGATTTTGCACTTTGTCAACACGTTGGAAATGTTAAAAATATTGAGGTAACTATAGCAGTGGTGCTTGAATTTGCCACTGATGTGCAGTTTAGTGCCTGAACTTGTAAAATACGTTGAACTAGTTCCATAACTTGGCATGGACGTGCATATATGGTTCAAAATGACGTTTGTATACGTCCTCATGACGCTTGATAAGGCTACCGGCATGGCATGGGACCCGCTGTCAGTGACTGGACAATGGAGACAAGGGTGTGTGGCCTGGTTCTTTTGTGGAAACCCTCCGAAATTATTTTTCGTACAATAAGGCCCTCGCAGAGAAACTGACAAATATGCTACTTCGTGATGATTCATAACCTTGCGCTATAATTATTTTTTGTACTATAATTAGAAAACACTAAAAAAAACTAGCGTTGTGGTGGTTAGAAACGGCGACCTACCAGTCAAGTGCATGCTGGGCTAGCCAATAGACCACTTCACATTTACTGCTTCGTGATGATTCATAACCTTTAAAAACGAGGCGGAACAACATAAAAAAAGGATTTTATGCGATAAAAGGAATTTAATGAACCAGTAAAATAGTACAAACTATGTGGCTCGAACATCCCACCAAAGCTTATAGAACAAGCACGGATGCCACTACAACCAATGAGTTCTCCTATATCGAAAAGTACAAGTAATCTTTATGACTGTATAACAAACCATAATTTCAAAAGAATGCAAAAATCTTTTTAAGTCATTTAAAAAATCACATGTTATTTTAAAGCATACTCATTCAATTGAAAATGTTTATGAATGATAAAATGTCCATATCAAGTATTATTCATATGAGGATCCGCAATCTAAGGGTGCACTAGGCTTGTATTTTTTTGGAAAACACACAAACTTCTATATATTATATAAACTTTCCAAAACAACATAGTTTTTACTTAAAGCATGAACACATTTATATACTACATGAATATTTTATTCAAAATGTGGAAATTTTAAAATTATATGAGAATTTATTTACATTTATGAACGTTTGTAAAACTACTTTAATATTTTTTTAATGCAAACATTTTTTCAAATTATAAGATATAATCTTAATTCATAATTTTATTACGTGTATTTTTGGTAAATTATTGCATTGGTATTTTATGAAATTATATGAACTTTTTAATGTAATTTGTTTTAAATATATGTCTATTGTTTGTAACACACAATTATATTTTTTAGAAAATTTTGAAAAAACAGACACGTTGAAAACTGAGCCACACTATGGTCTAATTTAGCGAGAGGGGCTTGTTATGTTATAAACCTAAATTTATCATTTTTAACATTCGATGTCGCTAGTTGGAGTGGTATGTGCGTCGCTAACAAATCAACACGGCTATATATATAGTGTATGAATCCTTTTATGACACTAAATTTGAGCCGGCCTACTGGCTAGCCACATTCACCTGCATGCGTCAGGTTGCTGCCTTGAACCCCATACCCATTTTTAATTATTAATATATTTTTTATAATTTATCAATGCAAGAAAAATATATTCTAGAGGGTTCTCCAGAAAAAACCAGGCTACACACACTATCCCTGACAGCGAGTCCCATGCCATGATAACGCTGACTAATCAGCCGCCACAGACATATACAAATGAGATTTGAACCGTATATGCACGTCTATGCCAAGTTACGGAACCAGTTCAATGTATTTTGCATGTTCAGGCACTAAAGTGCACATTCGTGGCAAGTTCAAGCACCAGTGGTGTATTTACCTCAAAAATATTTATGCTCTGAATAATCACATGTTAGTTCTTGGTTCAAAGTTGAGGCCTCAAATCATGTGCTGGAGTTACTGAGGGTCAGGTGCCTCTGCTCTCAGGGTGTCTTATCCATTTTCCCTCCTCCCAATCCTATGTAACTTGTCAAGCTATTGAGCTACCATATCAGATTAGATTTTGTAAAACACCACATTAGACATTCATTTATCCTTAGATGTAAAACCATCCTTTGGTCTACTGTAGGCCTGTTGCTGCTGGTATTACAAAGAAGCCTATTTCTCGGTATGTTCTTTGTATAACAATATGTATCAATAAGTTTTGGTTACTTAGTTTTACATGGGTCCTTTTGCCTGATTTGTTTCTAAATTATGAAAATGACAGTTGGCCGGTGTCAAGCCATATTGGTATTACCCGGCGAACATCGCCACCGTGACAGCCGTAAGATTGAACCCATAATGACAGCTCAAGACGCACCCAAAGAGTGGTTTGTTCAAATGACAATGACATATATGATATCACAATGACAATCATAACGGTATTACATTACACCGTTGTAACATGATATTGGTATTACGTTACACCGTGTATAGCCATATTGGTATTACATTACATCGTTGTAACATTGATATCACAATGACAGTGACTGCTCAAGACATACCCAAAAAGTGCTTTGATCAAATTTTATTCAAACAAACTTGTACTCCCTCTGTAACTTAATATAAGACATTTTTTGACACTGATGTATTAGGCTATTTACATAGAGGAATGGAAAAACATCACAGAAACCGGTGATAGGATAGTGGTGGTAGCATCTTTAATGATCTTTAATGCTTGGACCTGGGGAGGTATTTGGTCTCGTAAGTTTGGAATTATTGCACCGAACAGCAGGTGTTTGAACGGTAAATCCACCTCTGAAATTGCACCGACCTCTGGAGAATATATGCTTTTTTGTGACGTAGGGACCTCTAAAGCAACAGGTGGGCGCCACTGGGAATGACTTGGTAGGACAACAGAGTAGAAGTGCAAGCAGCGCCCGCTGCAGCTCGCGTTGACTGCTCGTCGCAGCACCTGCACCCGCTGATGCATGTTGGTTGTCGGTGTGGATGGCCAGCCAAGACAGTTGCCCCCCTAGCACGAGTTCTTGCCCGCCGTGTCGGTTGCAGCTTGTTGTTCATGCTGCTCCCTTGCACTAGCCTTGCACGATGACACTTGTAGCATCAATCACCACTGCTCAACAACCCTGCGCGATGACACTCCCAAATGATTGTTGTTGCATGTGGCGACGACATGCACTACAAGCAGTCAACGGTGAGGGCTTTTGGTGGGGAGCACCTTCGCATGACAACCCAAGAGGATGGACAGTGCGAGGGTGTCTTTTGTAGCCCCCTCTCGCCATGGTTAAAAGCATTGGCCACCATTGCTCAGAGGTGCATGTTGTCACCACATGTAATAGCAGTCATTTGGTGGTGCGGCGGTGCATGTTGATGGTGAGGGCTTTGGTGGGAGCATCCTTGTGCAGCAGCTCCGAGAAGATAGACAGTATGCGTGCGCCTTATCTAGCACCCCTCGTAGTGGTTTCGCATGGAAAAGGACCCCTCCTCGCAGGGACAACGCCAATAAAAATATGTGGTCATATAGTGATGGGAGAAAGGATCAGGGGTAATAGGGCGAGCCATCGTAGGCCTCACTAGGGACATGCGGCGACGATAAATGTGACCGCAACGCTTCATATATTGGCTTGCTAATTTGAATCGCTTCCCTTCATGCTTTGTAGGGTTTGAATCCTTCATTAATTAAATTGGATGCTATTATATATTTTGTATTAGTTTCATAAGTTTTGCAGGCTTGAGGACCTAAATAGACATATGTATCTAAGGTTTTTAGTTTCAAGAAGTGTGGCACACCCAACACACAACATTTGAATCTGAATTCTCTACTCCTATAAAAATTTCAGTTGGTGGTGATGGCGTGTCCGCCTCTGGACAACGTGAGCTGCTCGATCTACCTGGAACCAATGGCTGACATGTGTGTGCATAGAGACATGGCTCTTGCCACCGGAGGTAGCAGATATTTACCCACCTCTGCCATCAGTATAAAATACGGAAGTACTCATCCCAGCCTCGCCTCCGTTATGGTTCATCTCCTTGCATTGTTGCTGTGGCTGTAAGGTTCCTCAAGATGGAGTCCAAACTCTAGAACCCACTGCAACATTCTCCTGCCTCCTCCATAGGCCCTCCATGTCGGCTGCTCCTCCACAATGCCCCTGTCGTCAATCTCCTCAGAGAAATATTTAACAACCTTTGAGCCATGGCAGAGCTAATTTTATTGTGGTTCCGTTGCAATGCACAGACTCCTTGCTAGTTGTTAGAAAAGTGTGGCCCACCATGCTCCCTAGGGCTATTTCTCGCCTATTACAGACCGGATTTATAGCCTCACCTCTATCGCAGGGGTTCATGGGCTGACCCATTAAGTCGGTTTTAGAAAGGTTATATAGACAGGTTTGCACCGCTTTTAGAACCTTTCCAGCTCCTTTTTGTTTCTTTATGCTTTCTTTTATGGTTTTACCGATTTTCTGTTGTTTTCTCCTTTTCATTCTTTTTTTCTTTTTGTCCTTTCCCATTATTCTTTTCTTTTTATGGGTTTCTGTGTCGGTTTTGAATGGTTTTGTCTCGGTTTTCAAGCTTTTTTTGTGTTGGTTTTCTGTGTTTCTTTCTAAGTATTTTTTTATATTTTCTAACTTTTCTTATTTTTCGTTTTTTAAGAAATGTCTAGTTTCATACACATTGTACATTTTTCTTATACACCTAAATTTTGTATAGAAATTTAATATTTTTTAAATACATAATTCATAATTTCAAAGATATTTTTTGATGTCTATCTTCTTCAAACACACTATACATTTTTCGAATACATCAGGGACATTTTTTTATAAATTTTAACAATTTCTAAATACATGATTAATATTTTCGAAATTATACGCTTTTTAACATTATTTCAAATACATTTTCAGCAGTTTTTAATGATAATGAAACCAATTTTTTCTACAACGTGAACATTATTTTTAAATTATATAACGTTTTGTTAATCTCATGAACACATGTTTTGAAATGCATGATTTTTTTGAAAATATCATACATTTTTCTGAACCGTAAGAAACATTTTTTAATTACACAAACATTTCTTTTTACATTGTATAATTGTTTTAAAATATCACATACAGTTTTCTGAAATGTGGGAACATGTTTTAACATGAACTTTTTGTATGTTATTACAATTTCTAAAAGTTTTCTGACCATTTTTTAACATTGTGTTAGCATTTTTTAAGCACAGTGAACTTTATAAAAGTTGTGTCATTTTTGTTCACTTAAGAAATACAGTTAAAGAAATAATAATATAAAAGAACATTCCCTAGAAACCCAACGCTCCTTCCACGTTGGGCTAGCCATTTAGAGGGCACGTTTTTTTGAGAAACATTTATAGGGCACCTGAGGCGAGAGAACTGTACACCTTGCAGCAAGCGTGGTATAGGCGCTCCTCACCCTACTGCGCCCCGTGGGCTGTCGATGGAGCCGTCCTGGTGGAACTTTTTCTATTGCTACTTCTTATTTCTTATTTAATTCCTTGAATTTTGTTTCACTTTTATTTTGGTTTCTTTTGTTTATTCCCTATATTGTTTTACCTTTTATGTGTCAATACCGTAATGGTTTTTATATGGTTCGTTGGTAGAATTTTATCAGAGTCCATATATTGTAGAAACTATTCACTGTTTTCACCACCTATATAATTTTTTTCTGGTAGTAAAATGTGCTTTTGCACATAAACTAAAGAAGCATAAGTAAGAATGCTATTTGCATTATTATTGAACAATTATCAAGAATTAGATGGGGAATCTTTTGAGATGAATTACTTTTCTATAGGCACTAAAAATATCTAAAAATATTTTACATACAAACACATTTTTGATATATTCGGCCAAATTCACCAATATTGTAAACATTTTACATACAGAAAATTCATAAGCGGTGGAATATATTTGATGTAATGTGGGAACAAATCTATACCTACTAATAAAAGAAATAGGTATTCTTAGTCCATCATGTTATTTTATGGAAAAACCCCTTAATGTTTCTGACATTAAACCCGCAGTACATATCAAATGTTTTTAAAATATTCATACCTTTTTAAACCAGAATCTAAATTTAACATGTTATATATGAAGTTTACCTACTAATAAAAGAAATAGGTATTCTTAGTCCGTTATGTTATTTTATGGAAAACCCTTAATGTTATATATGTAGAATCTGAATATGATGTTATTTTACCTGTTAACATTTTAAATTATACTATCTAGGCTGCAATATTAATCGCCACACCAACGCTTCCTCGCCTCTGGCCATCAACTTGTCGCGTCGTTTACCATCTCCGACGGCGGTACGATCTTCTACCTTTTCTCGGTAGGTGCGGTGCCAACATCAGCAAACGACCCAAGAGCTCTACCGCGCTGGCCACCATCGGCCTATTAGATGAGCGCACCACAACCTTTTGCTGAGCCCCTCCTCCCTGTAGGCGGCGTAGTTCATGCACCACAAGATCGCTTTGTTTTTGTCATTTTCTTTACTCACCCATAAAAACACCTCATCCCGAACATGACATGAATAAATGCATGATCACTTGTTTGTTTCTATGTACGGATTAAATCTGCATGCAAGCCTTGTTGAAATAGAACAGATGTAGCATCTTAAACTACGCTTTTATAGGTTAAGTACATCTTTGTTTGGGCCATAGCTACAAATTCTCAGATTATAGACCATCTTTTATAAATTAATAGCATGTGGTATTTTTTTCTCATGTTGCAACGCACGGGCCTTTTTGCTAGTACATATAATGGTGGAAACTTGCTCCTATACCATAGGATGTCTATAATATGTTTCCTTTAGAAGTATATATTTCTATTCTAGTTTTTCTTATAAAGGACCCAAGTCTTTACAATGATTGCTTATCTACTTCGCTTTTTAACTATTACAACAATGGCATGCATTTATGTATAAGGTATTCTTTGAAATGTGGTATTTTCATAAGTCAAGCTACTTAGATTTTTTTGTCCATATAAAAGACATTTGAAACAATACAATATTTTGGCAACAAATTTTCATAGATTCCAAGCACCACACATTGCTTCCATGGTTAGTAAAGATTTTTTTAGAACCTACTTCATATATGCTGAGCCTAAAAGACCCTATGATGCTACCCATGCTTGGGAAAAGTCCGACTTCTGAACAATATAGTTCATTTCTCCTTTGAACTAATTATTGTGTTTAATAATTTAAAACCACTATAATCTATGTTTATGTTTCATCCTCTTCGGCTCTGGGTTAGGCATTTGAGAAAAAATGAGCCCGAGCCCGATAATTTTGGTACAAGTTGTCCATGAAAATGGTTACCATAGTGTATGAGGAATCAAATTCAACGCCTCCCATCATATATCGTGGCTATCTTTGTTCACAGGTTCGATGTGTTCCGATTTGTATTACAGAGAGAAGAGTCTTGAGACAAAAACCATTCTTCCCTTATTCTCTCTCCACTCCCACAACCCTATGTGTCCCTACCCTACTAGTTGAATATGCCCTTATAGTTTGTGACCGCCCACATTAATGGCCCTCATTTTACCCCACTATCGAGCTCATCACCCCTGTCCCAAAATGCACGGAGCGGAGGATGAGGCTACTCCCCTTTGGAATAATGTCTTCACATCTTCTTACTGCTGGCCTCAAATCTACTTCCAGCCATAATTAAATACGGTTGGTTATTTGAATCTTATTTGGCGATTTTCCTAACATACAAAAGATGTCTAAGTTGGTATAGATTTTCCTTTATTGTTTGGTATTGGACCCTTGTTGCTCATTTTGATGAAAACTAAGATATTTATTGAAGCTTATTATAAATCGTTACATGATAATTGTCCTACTATCCTTGTGTTCATGTATGGTCAAGAGATAAATTTCGTGAAACTAAATGGAACCACGCGGTCATCATTTGAAATTTCATGGTTAGTATGTAAATATATACTAGCTTTGCCAATTGATTTCATAGTGCCTACAAATGAGGAGGCAATATGCGAAAAAGAGGGCATTAGTTGGAGGGGTACTCCTCTTCTTCCTTTATCTAGAAGCGGGGTGTCACGTGTGGCGTCGGAAATGAAGGTCATTCTTGTGGGTGGGCTCCTAACCATAAGGGAGGATTCAACTACGTGGGTATGGAGAGAAAGGGCTTGGGCAACTGAGAAAAGAAAGAGGAAGAGTAGGATTTCTTGTCTAGAGATACTTCACTCTTCCTATATTGATTTGAACACATCTAACTTGTGAACACAAAGAGTTTTGATATATTCGTATAGTAATTAGAGGGCGTGTCCATAATTATTACTAGGGAAAACTGATCTAAACATGTTTATCATTGGAACATAAATGGTTAAATATATTTGAATGGGAACTAAATGATTTGATATGTTTAGATCATTCTCCAAGACATTAAGAGAAGTTGACCAAATAAAAATTGGCATACTTTGCAACCAGACCTTGATTGATTTCTTTTTTTCTTGTAGTAGAGAGATGGTGAGTGAAAACATGTATATAATGTTACCAAGAATACATATGGTACATACACGGACTAGCAAGTACATGCTATATAGGTGCATAGAAAACTACGTGAATAAATGATTAACCATGAAAATAGATTGTTGCATGACGTCCCTAAAACATAAATGAGCATGTCAACAATATAAAGTTGGGTGGGGGTTTAATTATATTGAGGATTTTCAACTGCAAGCAACATATGATTGGCTAGAAATGATATATACTAAATTGTAAATTATGCCAACTCCTATAAGATCTAGGAAATTAAATCAGTGGTATTCAACCTACAGGTCATACTATAAAACATAGAGAAAATATGCATCTGAGTTCACAAGAGCTAAGACCCACAGAATAAGAAAGCAACAACACCATAAGTTGTTTGAAATAACTATATAAAGTTGGGAAACAAACTATTTATCGTATTGAAAAAAAGTTTTACTCACACCTCAGCTAATTTTGCGCTCCTTTGAATGTTTATATTTATCGTCCCTTCCCAGCCCAGAGGCTTGAGCAATACATAGTTTATCAATCATCAAAAACTTGACTATATCCGTTGGATCATCAAATCTACCTCCAGGCTTCCACCCCATGGACAAGTTAGCAAAACATAACTTTTCTTCTTTTCTCCCAAATTTATTCATATTTAGTTTTGCTAGGATTAAGTCTCCATTTCAAAAAGTCATGAGAAGGCAAATATTCGCACATGGTTTCAAAAATCACCGTTGATAGATATGTTGTGCAGTGTGGTTATTATGTGAAATGGATACTTATTCCTACGAAAATGAAATAAGAAGAACTTCAAAAGAAAATTGGACAAATTAATTTTTAAGTAACATGTCCATGGGTAGAGGGCTCAGAGCTACATCCAATGATGTAGCAGATATACCTCAAGATGATTGCAAGCATTGGGTGACTGATAAGACATTCATCCTTCAAGACCCTCTTGGGCGGCAAAGGACTATAAGTATGACAAATGAAGGTAGCACCAAATTTGCTAATGAGTTGGTAGTACTCTTTTTCTAGTATCATATTTAATTTGTTCCTAGCTTCATCTAGTTATTTCTGAGCAAATGATGTAGCCGTCAATTTCTTATCTCGTGGATATTAACTCTTGATAACTCAAATGTATACTTGCGCTATTTTTCTAGCATGAGCAGTAGGCTGAATACCACCAATTTAAGTTCCTACCGCTTATGTGACTGAACATAACTTACAATTCAGTATACATCATTTCTCGTTTATGTCTTTATGATATATCACTTGTAGTAGAACATCTTCAGTGCAGCTAAATCCTCACAACTTAATATTGTTGGCATGTTCTTTTATGTTTTAGCAGCATTATGCTATAAATACTTGGATGATGGTCAATCGGTTTATTCCAGTGGTGTGCTATGCACACATATAATTGTACTTGCGATTCTGTATTTATTTTATGACTTCTTGGTAAGATTCTATATACATGCCTTCAGGGTACTATATCTCTCCTACAAGAAAATAATAATATCAATAATGGTCGAGTTCCCAAAGTATACGAACTTTATTTTGGTGGATTTCCTTGCAATATCACCAGTTTCTTAGGTGTATCAATGCCCATACATAGTTTTACATTCATCTAGCATGTGGATACTTGCATCATAATGGTATACTGTTATGACCGGCCAGGTCTATGGCCGCAGGAGGCCCACTGGACAAATTTAGCCCTCAAGTTATCTTATAGTTTTATTTCATATCGTGGTTATATATACGACTTGTAAGACTATTTTGAGAATTACGCAATAAGACTATTCTATTGCCCGGCTCCCAGAGGAGCCGGAACCCTAAAACCCTAGCCGCCTCCTGCTTGCGCCGCCCGCCTAAACCGCAAGGACGGCGCCACGCCGCCGCCAAGGCCCAGCCCTCGCCCACCTCCCGCCTTCCCCTATAGTCTCGGCCACGATCCGTGGGAGGCGTTGAGGCACCCAGCGCCGCCTCCGCCCAGCTGGCCGCGGCCACCATCGAGGCCGAAAGCATCCGCTTATTGGATAACCTCCTGCAGCAGCACAGTGATCTCTTTGCGGAACCCCAGGGCCTTCACGCCCGGCCCGGGTCACGACTCACCGATTCATCTCCTGCCGGGCTCGGCGCCGGTGGCAGTTGGGCCCTACCGTACCCTCACCGCAGAAGGACGAGTTGGAGCGGCAGTGTGCACTCATGCTTGCCGCTGGCATTATCCGGATCTCCACATCACCATTCACGGCGCCGGTCCTCCTCGTCATAAGTCGGACGGCACGTGGCGCTTCGCATCGACTACCACGCCTTAATGCTCTCACACTTAAGGATAAGTTTCCTATTCCGGTGGTCTATGAACTCCTGGATGAACTACATGGGGCGACTTCTTCACTAAATTGGACCTCCGGTCGGGTATCATCAGGTGCGCATGCATCCATACGACATCGCCAAGACGGCGTTCGGACTCATCACGACCACTTCGAAGTTCTTGGTGATGCCCTTTGGCCTCTCCAACGCACCGGCGACGCTTTCAGGCCTTGATGAACGATGTCCTCCAGCCCTACTTACGCCTTGTGCTCGCTTGCTTTGATGACATTCTTATCTACAGAGCCTCTGGGGCAGAGCACCTCCAAAGATGTGACCATCGTCTTCAACGAGCTTCGGGCGCATCATCTTCATCTTAAGCGCTCGAAGTGCTCGTTCGGGACACCTTCGGTCGCTTACCTCGGCCACGTCATCTCGGCTGAGAGAGTGGCCATGGATGCCGACAAGGTGGCGGCCGTCGCCGCCTGGCCGATTCTGCAGTCTCCGCGGGCTCTTCGCGGGTTCCTTGGCCTCGCGGGGTACTACCGGAAGTTCATCCGGGAATTTGGCCTAATCGCGGCCCCCGCCACGCTGTCTTCTCGGTCGCGGCGCCTTCTCTTGGGATGAGGAGGCCACTACAGCTGCTCGAGGCCCTTAAGGGGGCCCTCACGCCGGGTCCAGTCTTGCAGATGCCTGATTTCGACCTTCCCTTCACCGCCGACCGCGACGCCCGTGCGGGTTCGGTGCGGTCCTTCATCGTATGGCGATGGACCCTCGCTTTCTCCAGCCGCCCTTTGCCGCAGACACACCATCTTAAGTTGGCGGCGTATGAGCGTGAGCTCATTGGGTTGGTGCAGCGATACACCATTGGCGGCCCTATCTTTGGGGTCGTTCCTTCCGGATCCGCACGGACCATTACAGCCTCAAGTTCATGCTGGATCAGAGGCTCTCGACGGTACCCCGGCACCAGTGGATCAGTAAACTCTTTGGCTTTGACTTCACCGTCGAGTACCGGCCGGGTCGCCTTAACACCGTCGCCGATGCCCTGTCTCGGCGTGACGCCGATGTGGACGACGGTGCGGCGGAGGGGCGGCCTTCTGCATCATCACCGGGCCCTCCTTCGCCCTCTACGCCGACATCCGACGGGCGACCGCTGCCGCGACCGACTCCCTCCTCCTGCAGCAGCAGCTGGCGGCGGCAGAGCTGGAGGAGCCTGCTTCTCCATGGGCGCAGGGTCTTCTTTCCGGCACACGACGATCTTCGCCAGCAGGTGCTGCGCCTCGCCCACTCGGCGGGCCATGAGGGGGTGCAGAAGACACTCCATCGTCTCCGCGCCGACCTCTACATTCCCGGTGATCGTGCCATGGTCCGTGACTGGGCACGGTCTTGTGTGACGTGCCAGCGCAACAAAACGGAGACTCTACGGCCGGCTGGCATGCTTCAGCCCTTGGAGGTCCCATCTCAGGTTTGGGCGAACATCTCCATGGACTTCATCGAGGGCCTTCCCAAGGTGGCGGCAAGTCCGTCATTCTCACGGTGGTCGACCGCTTCTCCAAGTATGCTCACTTCATCGCACTTGGCCATCCATATTCAGCGGCGTCTCGCGCTGGCCTTCTTCGATGGCATTGTCCGTCTCCACGGGTTACCTTCTTCGATCGTCAGTGATCGGGACCCCGTGTTCACGGGACACGTGTGGCATGACCTTTTCCGGCTGGCGGGCGTGAAGCTATGCCTGAGCACCGCCTTCCACCCTTAGACGGACGACCACCTCAAAGGTGATTGCCATGTATTTGCGTTGTGTTACAGGTGATCGACCTCGCGCATGGGTGGACTGGCTCGTGGGCGAATCGCTACAACACCTCTTATCACTCCGCCCTCCGTATACTCGCCCTTTGAGGTGGTGTATGTCCGCCACCCCGCCGATCCTTCCGGTTGATCCGGCCTTGGCACGGACCGAGGCAGCCAGGGCTCTTTCCGAGGAGCCGTGATGAGATGCTCGCGGAAGTCCGCAACGGCTCCTACAGGCCCAAAGAGTTGGCCAAACATTACTATGATGGCCACGATCGCGAGGCAGAGTTCGCGGTGGGTGATTGGGTCTGGCTGCGTCTACTTCATTGCTCTACGCAGTCCTTGGACCCACGCGCGAGGAGGAAGCTCGGTCCTCTGCCGGTCTCTTTGCTATCCTGGAACGCATTGGGAAAGTGGCTTACCGTCTTGAGCTTCCGGCAGGCGCGTGGATCCATGATGTCTTCCATGTCGGGCTGCTCAAGCCATTCCGCGGTGAGCCACCCGCGGCACCACCGGCACTTCCACCGATCACGGACGGGCGTCTCCTTCCTGAGCCAGAGAAGGCGTTGAAGGCTCAGCTGCGATGAGGCTCCTCGTGACGTGTTTATTCAGTGGACTGGACTACAGAGGAGGACGCTACTTGGGAGCAGCGCGAGGAGTTCCGCCAGCACTACCTAATTTTTCAGCTCGAGGACGAGCTGTTTGCGCAGCGGGAGAGATGTTATGACCGCCAGGTCTATGGTTGACGAAGCCCACCGCAAACTTAGCCCTCAAGTTATCTTAGTTTTATTTCATATAGTGGTAATATATACGACTAGAAAAACTATTTAGATAATTAAGCAATAAGAATATTCTATTTCAAGCCTCCCAGAGTATCAGGAACCCAAAAACCCAATCTGCCTCCTGCTTGCGCCGCCGCCGCCCAAACCGCAAGGACGGCGCCTCGCCGCCCGACGCCCAGGCCCAGCCTCGCCCACCTCCCTCCTTCCCCTATAGCCTCACGCCTAGGCAGGGAAAAACCCTAGTTCCTATCATATGCACTAAGCTATACAATTACTGTCAAAATTATTACATTGTTATATTTGGATCACACAATTATATTTATAAACTTGAAAGATGACGGTGTACTTTTAGATAGATATTTTACATTCCACATATAAGACATAATGTGAAACTTATTTATTACTGTTGCTTCTATAGTTTATTTGCCACCTCTGCTTGAAAAAAGAGTTACTAAGTCATAGTCGTAAGCGGAGGATGGAGAGAGAGCTAGTCGCCAAAGACCATAGGTGGTGCGGGCCTGGACAGGCCTGTGGGTTTTTTGTTCATCAGACGGGCAGGGTAGCCCGTCAGTGTAGATAACAGGTCAGTGTAGTGTTTAGAATGTCATGCATGCAGATACTCCATTCCAAACAAACTAAAGTAAATACTTGCACCCATGTTTGTTTAGTATCTTCTTCTCTTTTTGTTTTTGAGAGTCGATCTTCAGAAAAAGAAATCAAAGTTCCAAATGTAGCCCGTCTGAAAGAAAAGCTGCCTGAACAACCACTTGGAATTAAGCTTTGAGTTAGTGTTGAAAATTATACACTTGGACCATGAAGCGCTAACCATCTACCAAGCAGATAATTAGAAAAACAATTGATATGCTATCTGAATTCATTGATGATCTCAACGGCAAAATGCAGACTTCAAGTGTCCAGCAGTTGCCTGAGGATAGAAGCTATATAGAAGCAAACTGAATGATTGGCCCATCAACTGCAGCTACAATTAAGAAACGCTAAACACATTGTTCTCGGAGAACAAACCGACTGCGCTTGCAGTTCTAGATGAAGAACAAATCATACAAGGTATGGTTAGAACTGATGTTTCAGTAGTTCATCCACAACAACTGTTCTCTGCTTACTGTTGCGGCGGTAGAAGGACATTTTGAGCTCCTGATAGTCGATCTACTTCTCTAGTTCGGTGATCAGGTCGACACATGCATTCTCTAAACAGGATAAAATCCATGTAAATGTAGTATGAAAAGGTACATAATCTACAATACCCTTGTACAAACAGCAACGGCCAACTGCGTGACAAATATTTATAAGCAGAGAAGATCTTTAGTTTAGTTCTTTAACAACGACATTCATGCTGCAGATTGTGTTTCTTTAGTAATGCCCATAAATGCAATGAACAAACTATCGTACAAATGCAATTAGTTCAAGGGACTCAAGCATTGACGTATCAGAGCATTACAAAAATAGATGAAAGATTCCTTTCATACCCTGTTGTATGCCCAGGCCACATTGTACAGCAGCTCGACAAACCGTCAGTGTAGACTGGAGTAGAAAGAATAGGCAATGCACCTTGGGTGCTGCCGATGCATTCATCAGTGTATATATAGAGAGTTACAACACAGGGCGCGGAGCGCCGGTCGTGGCTACGTGCATGGGATCGTGGAGATCGTGCATGCGGTATGTACGCTGGAGAGAGAGAGAGGAGGGGGCTGACTAGCTAACTACTAACACCGTGCCGCAGGTTGAGCGTCCGGTGGACGGATGCACAAGCTGGACCGGAATTCCTCGAACGCTGTCGTAGGGAGCCCCTTGGTGAGCACGTCGGCGAACTGCTGTGTAGTGGGTACATGGAGCACACGGAGCTCGCCCAGAGCAACCTTTTCGCGAACGAAATGGATGTCGAGCTCTATGTGTTTTGTGCGCCTGTGGTGAACCGGGTTCGCAGCCATGTAGACCGAGGAGATGTTGTCGCAAAACACCACACTAGCCTGGGACAGCGGCATCGCGAGCTCGACGAGGAGTTGGCGGCCAGCAGCACTCGGCGACGGCATTGGCGACGGCGCGGTACTCGGCTTCAGCGCCGAGCGGGACACCGTTGCTTGTCGTTTAGACGACGAGGAGACGAGGGAGTCGCCAAGGTACACCGCTGCACCCGCTGGTGGAGCGGGCGCGTGTCGGGGCAGTTGCCCAGTCCGCGCCGGAGTACGCTGGCGAGGTCGAGCTTGGCGTTGCGCCGAAGATGCAGCCCGTGGGAGGTGGTGCCGCGGAGGTAGCGAAGCACGCGTTTGGCCAATGCAAGGTGCGGGGCACGCGGGTCGTGCATGAGCAGGCAACACTGTTGGACGGCATAGGCGATGTCGGGCCGTGTCATCGTCATGTACCGCAGCGCGCCGATGAGGCTGCGGTACTCAGAAGCGTCGATGACCGGCGCTCCATCACCTGCGGAGAGCTTGGAGCGCGTGTCCACGGGCGTCGGGGCAGGTTTGCAGGACTGCATGTTGGCGCGCTCCAGTAGTTCCTCGGCGTACTTGCGCTGCGAGAGGAAGAAGCCCTCAGCAGTGCGCGTGACGGCGATGCCAAGGAAGTAGTGGAGGGGTCCGAGGTCCTTCATGGAGAACTCGGCGGAGAGCACGCGCTGGATGTGGTGCAGAGCTCTGTCGTCGAGGCGGCGAGGATTATGTCATCGACGTAGAGTAGGAGGTATGCCGAGCTGGCACCGCTACTGAGGACGAACAGCGACGGGTCCGCACGCGAGGTGATGAAGCCGATGCCGCGGACGAAGTTGGCGAACCGAAGCGAACCATGCGCTGCGTGGCGCCTGTTTCAGTCCATAGAGGGACTTGTCCAGGAGGCACACATGATCCGGCTTGTCCATGTCAACGGCCGACCGGCTGTTGGCAGTAGACCTGCTCGAGAGAGTGCCGTGGAGGAAGGCGTTGTTGACGCCCATTTGATGGACGGCCCACTGCTGCGACGCTGGCGATGGTGAGGACGACCCGGATGGTGGCAGCCTTTGACGACGGGGAGAAGGTTTCGTCAAGTCGACTTCGGGCGCTGGGAGAAGCCGCTGACAACCCAACGCGCCTTTGTAGCGCCGAGCGTGCCGTCAGCTTTCAGTTTGTGCCGGTACAGCCACTTGCCGGTGACGATGTTGGCATGGCGCGACCGTGGGACGAGGCGCCAAGTCTTGTTCTCCATCAACGCCCGATACTCCACCTGCATAGCATGAAGCCAACAAGGATCCCGTAATGCAGCATGCACAGTCTTTGGGAAGGGTGAGATGGTTCGGTGGTGACAGTGAGGCTTTGTTGGTACTTAGGGTTTGGGAAAAACTTGCCGGCCTGCACCCGTGTGACCATGTTGTGTGTGGTCACTGGCACGGAACGGCGGCGAGTAGGTGGAGAAGGCGAGGTAATGGGGGAGACGTTGGGAATGCCAGGGTCGTCGGCGTCAGGTGGGAGGTTGGGAGGGGTGGCTGCCATGGCGGCAGGTGCGGGGCTGGATGGCGAGGGCGTGGTTGAGGGCATGGGTGAGGGCGTGGGTGAGGGTGCTGGCACCATGGCAGGGCTTGGGGAAGGTGTTAGCTCGACTACGGGGTTGATGCGTGGACGCTGTGTTCGAGGCTGGCGCGGAACGGGCGGCACGGCGGCGAGGTCGTCGTCGAGGAGAGAGTCGACGGGCGGGCTAAGTGCTGTGGTGGCATGGAAAGGAAACGAGTGCTCGTCGAACACGACATGTCGAGAGATGACGACACGTCCTGTGGTTGGGTTAAGGCAGCGATAGCCCTTGTGATTGGGTGAGTAGCCGAGGAAAACGCACGGGGCTGACCGAGGGGCAAGTTTGTGTGGTGTGGTGGCGGTGAGGTTGGGATAGCACAAGCACCCAAACACTCGTAGAGACGTGTAGTCGGGGTGAGCGCCATAGAGTAGGTAGAAGGGAGTGTGGTCATGGCGTGGGCGGCAAGGCCGCCGGTTGAGTAAGAATGTAGCAGTCTGTAGGGCTTCAGCCCAAAAGGAGTAGGGCATGTGGGCGTGCGAGAGCAGGGAGCGGGTGATGTCGTTGAGCGTGCGCAGGGCGCGCTCGGCACGCCCGTTCTGTGGAGAGGTGTAAGGGCATGACATGCAGAGTTTGGTGCCAGTGGCCGAGAAGAGAGCGCGTGTGGCAGCACTGTCGAATTCTTTGCCGTTGTCAGTTTGGATGGTGACTATGGGTAGGTTGAACTGCGTGATGGCAAAGGAGAAGAAGGAGCGAGTGTGGGGAGAACGCCAGATTTGTGCGTAACGGAAAGGTCCACGCAAAATGACTGTAATCATCAAGCAAAAGCAAATAGTACTGACATTCAGAGTTACTAGGGGACGGCGAGGTCCATACATCACAGTGCACAAGTTGAAACGGAAAATAAGATACATGATCTGATGATCGAAACGGAAGCCTAGTGCTTTTCCCTAATTGACAGGCATGACAGACGCCGGCGGACGCAGGGGTGTCGGTGATGTCGGAGCAACGGAGAGTGCGGTCGAGCGCGTCGCCAGACAGGTGACCGAGGCGCTGGTGCCACAGTGTGCGCGAGACCGCAGTGAAGGCGTGGTGAGCATGGGGTGGTGGGGCGGGCGACGGCGTCACGGGGTAGAGCTCGTCGTCAGCGGAGTTACATCGGAGGATCACCGTCCTCGTGCTTCGGTCCTTGACAGAGAAACCACGATCACAAATTCTACATTGAGAGGGTTATGGCGAGCAAGGGCCTTAATGCAGAGAAGATTGCGATGATGTGCGTGGAATCGAGTACGTTGTTGAGGTGGATGTGTGTGGAGGAGGTGGGGATGGTGGTGTGGCCAATGTGCGTAACTGCAAGGGAGGTCCCGTCGCCAACAACTATGCGGGAGGAGTCGTACGGGTAAGAAGAGGAGAGCATACCGGGACGACGCCATGTGGGAGGTGGCACCCGTGTCAAGGTACCAGGGGCCTGGGGACGACGCGGGCTGCTGCTGCTGGAGTGACATGTTGTTCAGAGCGGCGACAAGCGCGGTCTGATCCCATGCCGGCGCGGTGGGCGCGCCACTCGGGGGCGCGCCAGGCAGCGGGAACGACGGGAATAGGCCGGGCTGCCAGACCACAGGAGGAGCGTTGCTCGGGACGCCTGGAGGAGCCGGTGGTGGACGCCGTGCCGGGCGAACGGGTCGCGCCGGGCGGTCGTGGGCCCAAGGATGCCGGGCGCCAGGGCCTGGGGGCGCCACGGCATAGGCCAGGCGTGCACCATGCCGGTCCATGGGGCAGCGGTTGGAGAAGCAGGGCGCGGTGCAGTCGCGCCCCCGCCGAACTGCGAGGACTGCCCCCCGCCAGAGTTGGGCGCTCGTCCCCTGCCCCTGTTGCGACCGCCACTGCCGCGGTTGTTGCCACCACCCGGTGTGCCGCCAGGCCCCCCTTGGTTGGAGGGGACGCGAGCGGCATGCAGGGCGATCTCAGAGTTGGAGTCGGCGGAGAGGCGGCTCTCCTCAAGCAGCAGGAAGGCACGGCAACGCAGGAGCGTGGGGAATGGTGTCTGCATAGTCAGGATGGGGACGGCGTAGCGGAACCGAGGATGGAGACCGCGGAACATGTTCAGTACCTGCTCGCGGTCGGTGACGGCGGGCGCCGAGCTCGGAGAGACGATCGGCGCACTCCTTGAGACGTGCGAAGAACGCGAGGATGGAGGACGAGGCCTGCTCGCGCGCGGAACTCAGTGGAGAGGAAAACCACCTGGTGCTCGGGCGTTCTCGAGGAACAGGGTGCAGATGGCCTCCCAGACGGCAGCGGCAGTGGCGCCCGCTGATGGATGAGACCGAAGACCTCGGGCTGACGCGATTAGAGCCAGGAGACGATGTGAGCATCGCCTTGCATCCAGGCAGGGTCGAGGGAGCGCGCAGGGCCGGCGATGTGATCCAGCACCGCATGCTTCTGGAACATGACCTCGAAGAGAGTGCGCCAGTAAGAGAAGTTCGGTGGGTTGAGCTGAAGAACGATCGGGACGTGGTGGTTGATGAACACGCCGGCGAGAGGGGAGATGTGTGGGTTTGCGGTGGAGGAGGAGGCGGTGGGATCGGGGACGAAGAGCGCGCCGCCGCAGGAGAAGGCCGAGGGGGTGAGCAGGACCTGAGAGCGGGTCTGGGGAGCAGGCGTAGTGGGAGTACCGTCAGCAGAGACAGGGGGACGTGGTGGCGGCGGCGGCGGCGGCGGCGGGATCGCCATGGCGATGCGGTGCAGAGAGGGCAGCGGAAGCGGTTTACAGACGCAGGAGATGACCAGCGTCTGATACCATGTAGACTGGAGTAGAAAGAATAGGCAATGCACCATGGGTGCTGCCGATGCATTCATCAGTGTATATATGGAGAGTTACAACACAGGGTGCGGAGCGCCGGTCGTGGCTACGTGCATGGGATCGTGGAGATCGTTCATATGCGGTATGTACGCTGGAGAGAGAGAGGAGGGCTGACTAGCTAACTACTAACAGTCAGTAAGCAAATCTAACACCATTTCTTGTACAGTACATGACATTGCAAAGATGGTTCCATTGAAAGAGAGCAAAATCCAGAAGTTGACAAACATTGGCCAACATTTACTACTGCCAGAAATTAAGCACCACATTGCATTTGCTAGGAAGTAGTAATACAAGAGAAGAACTACTGGACACATATATATAAGATAGTGTCCATCAAGCACGATATATAATAGATGTCGCATTAGGTTGATACCAAATAGTACCAATTAAGACATCAAACTGCACTTCCACTAAAGGTGATCTAACATAGAATCTACCTGTTTCTTACTCTTAACCATGCAAGGCATAATAACCATAATAACTAAATGATAGACTAGAAGGGAAACAAGAAGAATTACTTAGCAAATGCATAGCCTTCTTGTCGGATCGAAATCACTGTCCTTAGGAATTAAACGAAGATCTGCCGACAACTTATGGAATCTGTTGCAAGGCCAGTTGAGAATCCGGGTTGTTGATGGTGTAGCTGGCCAGAAGGTGGATGATGGTGTAAGGACGGTCAGCGACCAGGACAAACTTCTTGTCCTGCTTCACAAAATCAGCAGCTTCAGAGATCCTCTCCATTTTGTTATCCTTGATGTTGCACTTGCAGATATGAGCAGATGAACCCAAATGTTCAGTGTAGTACACACAGTCTGGCTCAATTCCTGGGAACTCATCAACATCGACGGAGACGCACATGTGGTCACCGATGAAGATGGCATATCTGTCTGGGGTCTTCAGACAGCAGAGCTTACTTGTCTCGGTGTCATATTGAAGAGCAAAGAGAGCCAAGACTCCCTGTGGATTCAAGATCTTCATGACGATACATATATGCCCATGCAAATCCACTAGGAAACACCGCATGCCGTACCCATGCCCAGGAAGATCAAGGGAGAAAACCTCGGTCACAGGAGAATGATTAACCGGCAGAAATTTGCCTAAGCAAATAATCATCTCACGAACTACGGATGCTTCAGAAAAGTTTGCGTAGACACCACCCACGACCGCCTTCCGGAAGAAATCGTAAGCTGCTGGCTGCTTATGGTTGTATCTGACGAAACTTTCACTGTGAGGAGCCGCCGAGTAAGCCTTGCGAGACGAGTCGGAGAACACGGCGAGCCGGAGAGAAGAGCCGTGGGGGAAAATGACATCAGCGATTCCCACATCGGGGGGAACGGGCGCCGCGAAACGGATCACGACGCCGGTGAGAGGGTTGAGGACGCGAGCGGCATGAGGAGGGCTTTTCTCCGCCAGGATGAAGTAGCCGTCGAGAGTGGTGGAAACGATGTGGTAGTCGCCGAGCTGCGGAAAATTCTTGCGGAGAAAGCGGCCGTTGTCGGTGTTCAACAGGAGCAGATTCCCTTGGCTGTGGAAGGCCTCGTCGAGGAAGATCCACCGACTCGGGCGAAAGCGGGTCGGAGGCGCCGCCCTTGGGTCGCCGGTGGCGGGCGCCAGCCGATGCAGACGGCGCTGTAGTCCATGTACCAGTCGAGGTTGTTGTCGGTGAGGAAGGAGTCGGCGATGCGGCGGACGAGGTCGCCCGGAAGCGTGGACCACCTGCCTTCGGCCGCCATGGCTGGGACCGCGGAGAGGATTCTGCAAAACTCGGATCTTTCTTCTCCCGTTTAGCAGCAGGCAGAATCTCGCCGGACGCGGCCGCCATGGCCGCACGCTCCAGTTCCTGCGACATGAGTGCGCCTCTCCTTCTCGATGGCCTGTAAAAAAACAAGGGAAGATGCAGCGTGAAGAAGACTGAAAATGAAACAACAGCTGCATAAAGAAATGTACAGACTAGAGCAAGGATTCGGTGGTTACCAGATCTATCTGCGGAGGAACACAGCAAGAGCGGGGGCCGAAGGAGGAGATGAGATGAGGTAAATCCGAGGAGAGTGTTCAAATGGAACGGACGAGGGGGAAGGAGAAAAAGGTGCCTCCGTTTCGAAATATAAGTTTTTACTAAGATTTCAATATGGACTATGTATAGATGTATGTGGACATATTTTAGAGTATAAATTCACGTTTTACTAATTTTAGAAAACTTAGCAACGAAGGGAGTAACAATGAATGCCAGCTCTAGAAAAACTCACGCACGCCACGCCAGCAGGAGCAGCTGCATGCAGCACGCGTCACATCCCCACCGAGCCGGAACCCTTCGGTTTGAAAAAGGCCAAAGTTATTTTCAAGGATGAGTGGGAGATAGTACAAAATCTCAAAAGGTTAGTTTTCAAATGTGAAAAACTAACTGAAACAGTACCGCAGCATTTTTCTTGAACAATTTACCGGTAGTTAGATCAACATACTCATGACTTTCTTTTTACCCCCATATACGATTTGTCAGTCATTTTAGTCTGCATATAAGTCTGGCTTCAGACAAAACTTATATACAGACTAAAATGGACCATAGGCAAAACTTATATAAATTTTTCCCACACGCGGGAATATTTATATATACATTAGAAAATATCTAAAAGTATAGTTTTTTCATATATACTCAACAAATTTCTCAACAGGACGACAACGGTGACGCGTGGTCGAGTTGTGGCTCTCGACAGGCAATGCCTAACATCGGCGTTGGTGATCCAGCACGGTGATCTTCAACGACGGCCTGACCTGACCAGGACACTAGAGAAGAGGATGTCGCGGCATCGTCTTGGACAGGTTGGGTGATTTTTTTTCTAGGTTTTCTGTATGAGTCTTTGAGTTCGGTTTGATGGTGGCGATGTCCCCATCTAGGAATAATATTCTCCCCACTATTTCTCCATTTCATTGGTGTGTTTATCACCGACGGAGTGCATGTGGAGTCGTGTCTCTAACGGTTCTTCTAGGATCCGGATGATTTAGGCTCCTGGTGGATCCGTCTGGATTCGGCAGACGTTCGTGGTCTTTGCAGTTTCTATAGGGTTCAATCGGCGCTTTATTCTTGGAGGTGGCGATTTGCTTGGCAGTTCACAGCCGCCCAACGTTTTCTAGTCTGCATTGACGACTTCCTGATCTTTGCTTCTATGGGCTTTTGAGTTTAACAAAGTTTGCTCTGCTGAGGCAAAGATCCAGAGGCAGCTTGGAGTTATGCTCACGGTGCACCACCAATTGAGACAGGAGGAAGAAAATTCCGACTCCCCACATATTTGAATGTAATTTTATCTTTCTGTATGGTTTTGTTTTTAATGAATGTGTGATATTTAATATATGACGTTGATATTTTTCTCTTATGACTTTTCAAACTTGGTGCATCAGTTGGGCGCACAACATTCATCAATTCGACGGGGCGGGGTGTGCTCTTGCTGATCGGCTTCTCCCCACGTCCCTCCTCTCTCTCTCTCTCTCTCTCTCTCTCTGCCACCTTCATTGCCGCTCTGGTCGAGTTCCTCTCTAGGGCCCAGTTCTTTTGGCTCAATTCTTGACAATCATGATGTGTAAAATCAAAAGCTCAAAAGAACTCGATCATTGTCCAAAATTATCCGAGATTCGTTAGAACCGGTAGTCCAATGTAAAATCATCTGGAACTTCGATTCTGGCGATTATGGGCGCTCCCACAATACAAGCCGTTTTGATTTAAGGGGGTACTACGCCAGTCTTGGTTTATTGGTCTTTTTTGTAATTTGTCGTAAATTTTGACCAAAGATCTAACTAACAAATTATTAATGCATGTCAAGAGAAATTATATCGTTGGATTCATATTTAAACGTAGTTTTTAATGATATAATTTTTGATGACATGAATAGTTTATTATTTAAATTTATGGTTAAAATTTGACACAGAATATAACAGTGACCAATAAATCAAGACGGATGTACTACCCCTGTTTGAGAGGCAAATTGAACCCTTTACGAGTCGCGCAAAGGGCGCTCGCTTGCTCTAACCACGTCGGCACAGGTAGGACAAAAAAAACTCGAGCTAGCGAACGGGTTGGGCAGGAGCGCCTCACGAAGGAAAACCGCACCCCGTCCCTTCCCTGGCCGCAGCCACTCCCTCCCCTTCTCCGCCGCCTCCCCTTCCCGCCCTGCCCCTCCTCTCCCCGCCCTGCCTCTCCCCTCATCTATGCGCCATGGTGAAGCAACACGGCGACTCTCCCTGAGCCGCGCCTCTCTGACTGGCTCGGGCCCGACGCCTCCGCTCGCCGCTGCACCTGGATCTGAGCTCGCGCGCAGTGCGGGGGTAGGAAGGTGCGGCGCTGCTCGTTCCCACGGCGACGGCAAGAGCTAGAAGGCGATGGCGGGCGCGAGCTCTCGGCCTGAGGATGCAGCAGGAGGACAAGCACAGCGGTCGTCGTCCCCTACTCCGCTGTGGCAGGCCCCTAGCACATGGTCGCGCTACCCCCACCCCATGATGTCGCCTGCGTCGATCTGAAGCCCTCACAGGATGGGAACAAGGTGGGGATGGAGATGTGAGTCATTTTCTTTGGATCTCCTTCTGAAGATTTTGAAGCTTTCTGTCCGTGTCAAGGATGTCCAGTGCAGAGGAGGATTTTTTCCCCAGGTGAGATCACGATATCATGCATCCTCTTTCCTATTTATTGCTCAGATCAGCACAATGCTTTAGTCCTTTTGGTTATTGGTGTTGACCTGATGATAATACACCATGCCTTGTTATTTGCTTCTTTTGTATTCTGACAGGAGAAAAGAGCTCATGGCACTTTCAAGATATAGAGAAATCAAATGTTAAAAATAGGTAACTATCGATCTATTTATTTAGTGTATGATGTTTTCTAAAAATTGTATCTTTATCACAGCCAACATCTAACTCTTTGTGCTTCTGTTTGTATTCACCATAACAAAAATAGTATGTAACTATTATCTGAGTGATGCTAACAGTTTGGGTCCGCGCTGAACTCCTGTTTGCTTCATTTCACTCGACCTCTTGCCATGTTTGCAAGATTTTGTGGGAGTATTTTGTTTTGCTGGTGCACACAATATGTTTGTTCGAACGCCTGTGTGCAAAGTATTTGGTAGTAATAGTATGAAGAAGTTAGCACTCTCATATTTTCATATCCATTTTTCAAGCGTGCAGAACTCCAGCCTATGGACTCTGACTCCATTTATTTGCACATTACAGATTGCTCAAAAGAAGTAGAGACAATACACTGATATACCCAATTCTACTTGAATTTTCATCTAGCTTTAAAGGACCCTGACACGGAATGTGTATTAGCTACCTGTAGCATGCAATGGTAATTTCAGTTCAGTCCACCTGGAGTTCTCAAGTGGCAACCATACAAGAATCATTCATTTACACTCCTTGCAAAAATGACCTTCTTCCTAACCATGAAGAGTCAGTTGAGGAGTTATTTGAAGAGCCATTTATCAACATGTATTATCTAAATGATGCTTTGGATGGATGATCTGCTTTAGTCTGATGATGATCCGTGAGATATATGTACGCTTTTGGGTTCATGTTGTTAGGTTGATTGCTCCTGATCAACTTCTGAATGCTATTTGTCATCCTTAGGTGAAAACAGTAAAGCGGATGCTGATCTAGAAAGTTTTTTCTGACATTGATGATGTGGAGGTACCTTCATACGTCCATCTTTGAACGTGTTTGAGTTCTCATGGCAATTGGCGCCAAGGTATAGTGTTGTATATTAGCAAATATGTTATGACTGATGGATTTATTTATTCTTTTGTCAGCCTTGTTTTACTACTATAAGCAAGAGCCATGTGTCATCTCCCTTGGCGAACAAGGTAAAAAAGAGGACCTTACTATTGGTTACATTATTATGGTTTGGTCTTGCTCTCTGCTTACATGTGATACCCTAGATATTATTCAACTTAAATAGGGAATTCATAGTTTTCTGGAAAGCACTAGGGGGTCATATCCCCACCTGAGAAACCGATATCCACTTCTGCTCACTCCGTCTCTGTATCAGTTACCGTCTTCACAGATGTTTATTAGAAAGGGAACATATTCTTCCATATTTTGCTTTGGAAGTTAGAATAATTGTAGTAAAATCCTAATTTCACAAAGCTAAATCTGATATGGAAATTAGTTACTGGTGATATGAGATATTTCACATTTTGATGTCCATGGCGATTATTTTTCTTGATGTAACTGGCCACGGATTGCTGTACAATGGTGTAGTTGTTGTTTCTGGACTGCTATATAATTTTGTATTATTATAAAACAAATCTGAATTTCTTAAAAAAAGCCTTCATATATTAGTCAAAATGTCCTAACTATTACAAAGGTTCCCTATAGTCCCAGTGATGATAGCATAGTCTGAACCTAGCTGAATGTTTTGGGTCTCCTGGTGATTATTTACCTAAATCATTGTTATCATTGGTTTGATTGTTTTCTACCATTCATTTGGATTACTGTTGCTAGGAAATTGAAGGGGGGAGGTGTTGAACCTAATTTCCTTGATAGCAGTTATACCTTACATGGTGGAGAAAACATTCGCTCATCGGCGGTGGAAGTATTTGGACGCATAATTCACTTCTGGGCATATGTTGTATGTGATAGGTTATTTGTTATTTGTTATCTCTAATTCTCCATTAATTTTGTAGGTTGACGGGTATCTTCACAATGAGGAAGAGACACATTACGAAAAAGATAATTTGGGAGGAAATGAACAAAGAATACCTAGGGGTAGGTATTGTAACTCTAGCAACATGAGGCGCTTCTTATTCTCACAATAGCGTGTAGTGTTACAGACTGCTGCTTTTTTTTTGCGGGGAAACAACTCAAGGCAGGGTCGCCTGCCACAAGTAGTCAAGTATTCTGACTGTGCTTGCATATTTCCCATGACACAAGCAAGAAAGTGAAAGGGTGCGTCCCGACCTGGCACTGCCCTAACTTCTTCTTAGGAGGTTTGTCTGCACTTATTGAGAACAAAATCTTCAGTGTCCATGGTGGCCTTTCCCCTGCTATTACGAGATCAGATAAATTATTCTCGCGTGTTATATTTTGTAGTTTATGCATCCGATTTCTAATATTTTATTATCATGTGCCCCCAGCAGAATAATACTCAATGATGGTGCCATGTGTGACCTTCTTTGATCTGATTTGGAGGAAATTGTAGATGTCTGGGCATTAAGTCCTCGACCGCCCAGCCGCCACACCAAGGCGGCACCTTTGTGCATCGTTTACCTTGCTGGAGGCTTCGGTAGGATTCCTCTTCCTTCCACCCCGTCCAAGAGCTCAGGTGAAAGCCTTAGGTCCCCTTTTCCTGGCGACAACGGCATTTTGGTGGCGTGTTCCTTCCTGAGGGTGTCATCCGGGGATGGCTCGAGTGATGGTGGAGTTGGGTGTGGTTCGAGGGCGGCATGTGGTGGCCTGATCTCATCATCGGCATCCTTCTCCGGTCCAGGTGCGGAGGGTTCCAGCCGCTGGTACGAGGGGATTGGGGTCCCTGCCTCCATGCCGGCGGTAGAGACCTACGGCGTGGCGATTCCTATCCTTGACCGGGGGCATTGTGTCGCATCCTTTTGGCCTTCTCTGAGGTTTCAGCGCCTGCGTCCGATAACTCTCGTTCGGTGTTTTGCCTTGCTGCTGTCAACGGCGGTGTTTGGGTGGTCGGTTCTCCGTTTCATGTGGTTTTGTCCCTTGTGCCTAAACCTGGGCAAACGTCGGGCCAGGCCGGGTTTCGGGCTGGGCTTATAAAAGCCCGACCTTCATTTCTCAAGCCCGAGCCCGGCCCGAAGCCCGAAATACTCCATATTTTCAAGCCCGAGCCCGGCCCGAAATCAAGCCCGAAGCCCGAAAGCCCGGCCCGAATGCTGTTTTTTTAGTACGCGCACGTGCAAGCCCGGCCCGAAGCCCGAAAGCCCGGCCCGAAGCCTGAAAGCCCGGCCCGAATGCTGTTTTTTAGTCCGCGCACGTGCAAGCCCGGCCCGAAGCCTGAAAGCCCGGCCCGAAATACGGAAAAATTGAAGCCCGAGCCCGGCCCGAACTATCTTTCGGGCTGCAAAACAAAGCCCGAGCCCGGCCCGAACTATCTTTCGGGCTGCAAAACA
Organism: Aegilops bicornis; assembly: GCA_021605145.1. Lineage (NCBI taxonomy): Eukaryota > Viridiplantae > Streptophyta > Magnoliopsida > Poales > Poaceae > Aegilops > Aegilops bicornis. Next base: position 788,452,733 of record CM038671.1, on the reverse strand, counting down.
AAGCCCGAGCCCGGCCCGAATGTCATGCCCGGCCCGGCTCGGCCCGGGTTTTTCGGGACGGGTCGTCGGGCCGGGCTGCCCATGCCCGGGTTTACTTGTGCCTCTCCTTTGGCAGCCGGGGCACTCTGATTTGGGTTCTAGGGTGAACCACTCCGTCAGCCGCCGGTGCGGCACCCGTCGAACCTGGGTGGTAGGGTAGGGGCCCTTTGTGGTGGCGGAGTCAGATCATGTTTGCCCTGTCTGATCCTTTGGTGGCAGCCAGCGACACAAAACATGAATGGTGGTGCCCTCCTCCTGGCGCCTCTGTAGGTTTAGCTAGTTTTTGGCTTTTGTGTCGTTCGATGGCAAGAGTGGTGTATGCTCTTTGCCTTCGAGTTGTTCTGCTGAGCACATTGTATCTTTTTTTTCCGCTTTCTTCGTTCTTGTTGTAAGTTGCATTCTTGCACTCCTGGCCGGTTGATGGCTTTGTTAATTCAAAGCCGAGCTCTTCTTGAGCCTTCGTTCAAAAAAAAGAGGATGGTGAAGAGATGACATGAGGACGGGAGGTGAACAAGGGAGGTGGGGTAGGGGGAGCCCCGGTGAGGTGAAGATAAGAGGAAGAAAGTAACCGAGCGAGGGATGAGGGTGAGAGGTGGCGGAGGCGGATCCCTGCTCTCATGCTTGTTGTCGGAGACGAAGGAGGAAGGTCCGCTGGGACGGAGCAGCGAAGGGCCGGACTGCTTGCACGGCAAGGCTATTTTTTGGCGGGTGAGTACGGCTAGGATATTAACACATGGTTTCCCAATAGTCTATACTAGCGGGTAGTGCGCGGCGGCACGCCGCGCCACATGGATTGATATGCTATTTGGTTTTTGGTAATGTTTGGTAAGTCGTCTCAAGACTTAATTAGTTGCAGAGTAGTCCATACAAGGAAAGGGAATATTCAATTGGTACATGCATAAGTGGTATATAATAGGTGATGATAGTGGCTACTGCGTACAATATTGCAAAGCTCTTGTTCTTTTCTTACACCTGAGACGTTTATCCTCCAGTTGGGTTTGTCTCTGTGGCAACTATGGACGCCTCGCTTGAAAGGAGAAACTTCCCAACTATTTATTTATATTTTATAGAGTAATTGTCTTGCATAAATTTAGACATCAATGCAACGGTGTCCAGATACTATCACTACACTGTAGTCGGATTTGCTTTCTGTAGAGTGCGCCTAGAGCTGCAGCCTGGACCTGCCAGCGAGGTTGGCCTCGGCGCTGAGGTGGTACAATGCGACGGCTAGCTCATGTGCATCTGTTGGCCGTGTAGATGATCTCCGTGTTGTTGATAAGAAAGAAATGATGTACAATTAACAGGGAAAGGACATAACTTTCATGAAAAAAAAACTACTCCCTGAATAGGGCAACTACCTGTAAAGGAAAGGCAAAACAAAGAAGAGAAGCATCAGTTAAAAAGGAAAGGCAAAACAAAGAAGAGAAGCATCAGTTAAAATTAAGTTCAATATATCTGTTTTCTACTTGGAGTTCAACATTTACAATTACATCCCTTGATTTAAAATCAACATTTCCAGAAGTGCAAAACTAGGATAAAATGCATGCTCCTGATTTAACAGAGCGTAGAGATTATGTTTCCTTTTACGCATGCATCCATGTAGACATGGATGACAAAAAGATGTTTCTTCTTTGGATGAAGAAGAATCACAGATCTTCGATTTCAGCTTAAGTTCATAATTTCTGTTGACCCCAGCCAGTTAAAACCTATACATGCATATCAACCAGTGGAACTCCTCACTTGGCGGAGCCGAGGCAGGCCGTCCCACTCTCTCTCTACTGTTTGTAGAAATTCAACTTGTAGTATGAATAATATGAACTTGTATCTGTATCTATATGTTTTATGTCCCCATCATCTTATATTTGGATAAAATAATTACTGAATAAAATAGCATCAAGAAGAAACAAGAGGAACATATGATTAAAATGTGCTCTCTTAGTGTGTTGATATGCATCTTTGGTGGTACTTTTGCTAAAAACCGAGTTCCTAAAAGTAAGTGCAAACAAGATAAAATTCGAGCATCATATACACAGCCTAAAAATATACTACAAACTTCATTGAACCCTGTTGAAGACAAAAACATGAGGCTGGATGGAGAAGCTGCTCCACAGTGCTCAAGGATCTTTGCCAGAGACCAAAACTTAGAGCTTCATTGAGAAATTGCATGTCTGAAGATTGTAGTCATGCTCACCCAATATCTTTGGGTCGTTGGACTAATCTTTTGGTGGGAAATTATCTTTCATTTTAGATAATGAGCATAATATTTATAACTGAATTTGCACATATTGACTCTAGTTGATGGCCATGAACTGAGCCAAAGAGACCTTTCAGAAATGTAACATGTCACTTATAAAAAAAATGTGCATCTCCATGAGACCATACTGTGCTACACAAGAGTTAGCACATACAATCTCAGGGTTCGGACTCACTTATGAAGGCATCAAGAAGGACAAAGGGTCATCAATAAGTTTTACACCGAGTATATTATATCTGCAGTTCTACCATTCAGAAAAAAGAAGTTATCAGCGATGCAATCTTTTCTTCATCTCATGATATCAACAAGTAGCCTCATTGACGATACATTCCTCCCTGCAGAATAACAATGGTTTTTGGCAAAGCATAGGAAGGAACAAAACATAACTATCCAGAGAAAGAAAGAGCAAAATTTGTTGGGGAACGTAGTAATTTCAAAATTTTCTACGCACGCATAAGATCATGGTGATTGATAATCCTCAAGTGCAAGGAATCATCGTAGCACTTTCCAAAGGTGGAAGTGATAAGTATGGAGTGTCAAACCCACAAGGAGCTAAAGGTAAGATCAATATTATCTCAAGCCCTATCTGCCACTGATACGACTCTGCGTGCACCGGACGTTTGCTTCCAACTAGCAACGAGAAATAAAACTACGTTGTGGGTATGAAGAGGATAACTTTGCATAGTATCGGAGAGCTAAAATATAAAAGTAGGTGCTGTTATCATAAAGTTAGAATATATTACTAAATAATATAAATAGCGAGTGTGGAATAATGATGGATCGGTGTGCGGAATTGTCCTAGGCAATTGTTAACAAGACCGGTAATCACTATTGCAGTTTCATATGAGGGAGAGACATAAGCTAACATACTTTCTCTACTTGGATCATATGCACTTATGATTGGAACTCTAGCAAGCATCCGCAACTACTAAAGATCATTAAGGTAAAACCCAACCATAGCATTAAAGCATCAAGTCCTCTTTATTCCCATACGCAACAATCCCTCTTACTCGGGTTTGTGCTTACATTCACTCACCAACCCACTATAAGCGAATCATGAACATATTGCAACACCCTATTGCGGGAACCCCTCACGCTTGCGCGACACGGAGGGCACCATAGGACATCACCAAAGTAAAACATACAACTCATACCAATCTAGATCATCAATCAACCCAAAGACAAAAGATATCTACTCAAAACATCATAGGATGGCAACACATCATTGGATCATAATTTGTGGCATAAAGCACCATGTTCAAGTAGGGGATTACAGCGGTGTGCGGGAGAGTGGACTGCGTAAAAGAGATGAGGATGGTGATGATGATGGTGATGTTGATAAAGACGATCACCACGGCGATGATTCCCCTCCCGATGGCACTCCGGCACCACCGGAAGAGAGGAGAAGAGGCTCTCCCCCTTGTGCTTCTTCCCCCATGGCCTCCACCTTCTGGTCCTTGGCCTTCGTGGTGATGAAGACCCCTCCGGGATACTCCTCCATGGCCTCCGGTGATGATGGCCCCCTCTGGCAGGGTGCCGGAGAGGGCCTAGATTTATTTCTCGTGGCTACAGAGGCTTGCGGTGGCGGAACTTCTAATCCAATCTCCGTTCTGGAAGTTTTAGGTCACGAGAGTATATATGGGTGCGGGAGGTACGTCGGTGGACTTCCGGGCTGGCCACGAGGTAGGGGGCACGCCCCAACGCGCCCACCCTCGTGGGCATCCCGGGACTCCCCTGCTGAGCTTCCGGTACTCCATGGGCTTCTTCTGGTCCAAAAACAGGTTCCGTGGAGTTTCAGGTCTTTTGGACTCCGTTTGATATTCCTTTTCTTCGAAACACTGAAATAGACAAAAAAACAGCAATTCTGGGCTGGGCCTCTGGTTAATAGGTTAGTCCCAAAAGTAATATAAAAGTGGAAAATAAAGCCCAAGATAGTCCAAAACAGTAGATAATATAGCATGGAGCAATCAAAAATTATAGATACGTCGGAGACGTATCAGGTATCCCCAAGCTTAATTCCCGCTCATCCTCGAGTAGGTAAATGATAGAAAAGATAAATTTTGATGTGGAATGCTTGTAAGTGCTTAAGTTTGATCAATGATAATTCCAATCACTTTTTCTAGCATCATTACATATCATAACAGTAGTTCATCTCATAAAACTTTTCATGATCAAGTAACAAGCAATTCACAAGTTTAAAGTATGGATCACAAACTTCCTTGAAAACTAACAAACAATATTCCCGGCCATCAAACAATTGCAATTCATCCTATTTTCAGGAAGAGTCTATGTCAGAGCTTTGATTCAGCAAACTTCACATACTGAACTATCATTTAATCTTTCACAATTGCTAACACTCACGCAATACTTGTGGTTATGGAGTTTTAATCGGACACAGAGAAAGATAGGGGCTTATAGTTTTGCCCCACAACCTTTTACCTCAAGGGTAATGTCAATAATAATAACTCATGCTCCCCTACATCCAATTAGATATATATATATATATATATATATCATGATCTTTCCAACATGCTGGGCCTGCCAAAGGATAAAATGAAAAAGGAAAGGTGAAGATCACCGTGACTCTTGCACAAGGTTGAAGATAATAATAAAAGATAGGCCCTTCGCAGAGGGAAGCAGAGGTTGCCATGCACTATTTATGGTTATGCATAAAATCTCAATGTGCAAGAACGTCACTTTATATTGCCCCTTGTGATATGAATCTTTATTATGCAGTCGCTTTTATTACTTTCACATCACAAGATTGTATAAAGCTTATTTCTCCCACACCAATCAATCATACATATTTAGAGCAATTTTTATTGCTTTGCACCGATGACAACTTACTTGAAGGATCTTACTCAATCCATAGGTAGATATGGTGGACTCTCATGGCAAAACTGGTTTAAGGATTTGGAAGCACAAGTAGTATCTCTACTTGGTGCTGAGAATTTTGGCTAGCATGAGGGGGAAAGGCAAGCTCAACACGTTAGAGGATCCATGACAACATACTTTATCTCAGATATAAGAAAACATAAATCATTACGTTGTCTTCCTTGTCCAACATCAACTCTTTAGCATGTCATATTTTAATGAGTGCTCCCAATCATAAAAGATGTCAACAATAGTATATCTATATGTGAAACCTCTCTTCCTTCAATATTCTTTCATGAATTATTCAAGTGACCAATTCTCGTTTGCTAACTTTCAATAAGTTTACTACCTATACTTATTATGTGTGAAGTCATTACTCCCCATGTTATAAGCATATGAAACATATATAAATTCAGGTTTATGACATTCAATTAATTCAACCATTTACTCATAGGATATACATGAAGCACATGAGCAATTGACAAACTACTCCAAAAGATATGAGTGAAGAACACGAAGTAGTCAAATAATTAACTAGCCATGGGAGGATTATTTTTCATTTGGTATTTAAGATCCAATTATTTTATTCAAACAGCAAGTAAAATTGAAAACACGCTCCAAGCAAAACACATATCATGTGATGAATAAAAATATAGCTCCGAGTAAAGTACATCGATAGTTTTGAAGACGAAAGAGGGGATGCCTTCCGGGGCATCCCCAAGCTTAGGCGCTTGAGTCTTCCTTGAATATTACCTTGGGGTGCCTTGGGCATCCCCAAGCTTAGGGTCCTTCCAATCCTTATTCTCCTCATATCGATATCTCACCCAAAACTTGAAAACTTCAATCACACAAACCTTAACCAAACTTCGTGAGATAGGTTAGTATGATAAAGAGCCAACCATGCACTTGGGTACTGTCAAAGACAAGGTTCATAATTGTTCTCACACAATGCCTACTGTACCATATCATTTCTACAATTTATACCGAAGAATATAAGCCATAGAAACTAGAAAACAAGCAAACTATGCAATGAAAACAGAATCTGTCAGAAACAGAACACTCTGTAATGATCTGAACAATAACCATACTTCTGCTACTCCAAAAATTATGAAATAAATTGGTGGACGTGAGGAATTTGTCTATTAATCTTCTGCAAAAATAATCATCTCAAAAGCACTCTTCTGTAAAAAATGACATCTATTCTCGTGAGCGCATAAACTAAAGAAGCATAAGTAAGAATGCTATTTGCATTATTATTGAACAATTATCAAGAATTAGATGGGGAATCTTTTGAGATGAATTAATTTTCTATAGGCACTAAAAATATCTAAAAATATTTTACATACAAACACATTTTTGATATATTCGGCCAAATTCACCAATATTGTAAACATTTTACATACAGAAAATTCATATGCGGTGGAATATATTTGATGTAATGTGGGAACAAATCTATACCTACTAATAAAAGAAATCGGTATTCTTAGTCCATCATGTTATTTTATGGAAAAACCCCTTAATGTTTCTGACATTAAACCTGCAGTACATATCAAATGTTTTTTAAAATACTCATATCTTTTAAACCGTAACTCCAAATTTAACATGTTATATATGAAGTTTACCTACTAATAAAAGAAATAGGTATTCTTAGTCCGTTATGTTATTTTATGGAAAACCCCTTAATGTTATATATGTAGAATCTGAATATGATGTTATTTTACCTGTTAACATTTTAAATTATACTATCTAGGCTGCAATATTAATCGCCACACCAACGCTTACTCGCCTCTGGCCATCAACTTGTCGCGTCGTTTACCATCTCCGAGGGGGGTACGAGCTTATACCTTTTGTCGGTTGGTGCTGTGCCATCATAAGCAAACGACCCAGTAGCCTACCGGCGCGTCACCATCGGCCTATTAGATGAGCGCACCACAACCTTTGCTAAGCCCTCCTCCCTGTAGGCGGCGAGTTCTGCTTTCCACAAGATCGTTTGTTTTTGTAATTTTTCTTTACTCACCCATAAAAACACCTCATCCCAAACATGACATGAATAAATGCATGATCACTTGTTTGTTTCTATGTACGGATTAAATCTGCATGCAAGCCTTGTTGAAATAGAACAGATGTAGCATCTTAAACTACGCTTTTATAGGTTAAGAACATCTTTGTTTGGGCCATAGCTACAAATTCTCAGATTATAGACCATCTTTTATAAATTAAGAGCATGTGGTATTTTTTTCTCCCGTTGCAGCATACGGGCCTTTTTGCTAGTACATATAATGGTGGAAACTTGCTCCTATACCATAGGATGTCTATAATATGTTTCCTTTAGAAGTATATATTTCTATTCTAGTTTTTCTTATAAAGGACCCAAGTCTTTACAATGATTGCTTATCTACTTCGCTTTTTAACTATTACAACAATGGCATGCATTTATGTATAAGGTATTCTTTGCAATGTGGTATTTTCATAAGCCGCCTACTTAGATTTTTTTGTCCATATAAAAGACATTTGAAACAATACAATATTTTGGCAACAAATTTTCATAGATTCCAAGCACCACACATTGCTTCCATGGTTAGTAAAGATTTTTTTAGAACCTACTTCATATATGCTGAGCCTAAAAGACCCTATGATGCTACCCATGCTTGGGAAAAGTCCGACTTCTGAACAATATAGTTCATTTCTCCTTTGAACTAATTATTGTGTTTAATAATTTAAAACCACTATAATCTATGTTTATGTTTCGTCCTCTGCGGCTCTGGGTTAGGCATTTGAGAAAAAAAATCAGCCCGAGCCCGATAATTTTGGTACAAGTTGTCCATGAAAATGGTTACCATAGTGTATGAGGAATCAAATTCAACGTCTCCCATCATATATCGTGGCTATCTTTGTTCACAGGTTCGATGTGTTCCGATTTGTATTACAGAGAGAAGAGTCTTGAGACAAAAAAAATTCTTCCCTATTCTCTCTCCACTCCCACAACCCTATGTGTCCCTACCCTACTAGTTGAATATGCCCTTATAGTTTGTGACCGCCCACATTAATGTCCCTCATTTTTACCCCACTATCGAGCTCATCACCCCCTGTCCCAAAATGCAGGGAGCGGAGGAGGAGGCTACTCCCCTTTTGCATAATGTCTTCACATCTTCTTACTTCGCGGGCCTCAAATCTACTTCCAGCCATAATTAAATACGGTTGGTTATTTGAATCTTATTTGGCGATTTTCCTAACATACAAAAGATGTCTAAGTTGGTATAGATTTTCCTTTATTGTTTGGTATTGGACCCTTGTTGCTCATTTTGATGAAAACTAAGATATTTATTGAAGCTTATAATAAATCGTTACATGATAATTGTCCTACTATCCTTGTGTTCATGTATGGTCAAGAGATAAATTTCGTGAAACTAAATGGAACCACGCGGTCATCATTTGAAATTTCATGGTTAGTATGTAAATATATACTAGCTTTGCCAATTGATTTCATAGTGCCTACAAATGATGAGGCAATATGCGAAGAAGAGGGCATTAGTTGGAGGGTACTCCTCTTCTCCCTTTATCTAGAAGCGGGGTGTCACGTGTGGCGTCGGAAATGAAGGTCATTCTTGTGGGTGGGCTCCTAACCATAAGGGAGGATTCAACTACGTGGGTATGGAGAGAAAGGGCTTGGGCAACTGAGAAAAGAAAAAGGAAGAGTAGGATTTCTTGTCTAGAGATACTTCACTCTTCCTATATTGATTTGAACACATCTAACTTGTGAACACAAAGAGTTTTGATATATTCGAATAGTAATTAGAGGGCGTGTCCATAATTATTACTAGGGAAAACTGATCTAAACATGTTTATCATTGGAACATAAATGGTTAAATATATTTGAATGGGAATTAAATGATTTGATATGTTTAGATCATTCTCCAAGACATTAAGAGAAGTTGACCAAATAAAAATTGGCATACTTTGCAACCACACCTTGATTGATTTCTTTTTTTTCTTGTAGTAGAGAGATGGTGAGTGAAAGCATGTATATAATGTTACCAAGAAGACATATGGTACATACACGGACTAGCAAGTACATGCTATATAGGTGCATAGAAAACCACGTGAATAAATGATTAACCATGAAAATAGATTGTTGCATGACGTCCCTAAAACATAAATGAGCATGTCAACAATATAAAGTTGGGTGGGGTTTAATTATATTGAGGATTTTCAACTGCAAGCAACATATGATTGGCTAGAAATGATATATACTAAATTGTAAATTATGCCAACTCCTATAAGATCTAGGAAATTAAATCTGTGGTATTCAACCTACAGGTCATACTATAAAACATAGAGAAAATATGCATCTGAGTTCACAAGAGTTAAGACCCACGGAATAAGAAAGCAACAACACCATAAGTTGTTTGAAATAACTATATAAAGTTTGGAAACAAACTATTTATAGCTCCTTTGAATGTTTATATTTATCGTCCCTTCCCAGCCCAGAGGCTTGAGCAATACATAGTTTATCAATCATCAAAACTTGACTATATCCGTTGGATCATCAAATCTACCTCCAGGCTTCCACCCCATGGACAAGTTAGCAAAACATAACTTTTTCTTCTTTTCTCCCAAATTTATTCATATTTAGCTTTGCTAGGATTAAGTCTCCATTTCAAAAAGTCATGAGAAGGCAAATATTCGCACATGGTTTCAAAAAATCACCGTTGATAGATATGTTGTGCAGTGTGGTTATTGCGTGAAATGGATACTTATTCCTCTGAAAATGAAATAAGAAGAACTTCAAAAGAAAATTGGACAAATTACTTTTTGCGAACATGTCCATGGGTAGAGGGCTCACAGCTACATCCAATGATGTAGCAGATATACCTCAAGATGATGGCAAGCATTGGGTGACTGATAAGACATTCATCCTTCAAGACCCTCTTGGGCGGCAAAGGACTATAAGTATGACAATGAAGGTAGCACCAAATTTGCTGATGAGTTGGTAGTACTCTTTTTTCTAGTATCATATTTAATTTGTTCCTAGCTTTATCTAGTTATTTCTGAGCAAATGATGTAGCCGTCAATTTCTTATCTCGTGGATATTAACTCTTGATAACTCAAATGTATACTTGCGCTATTTTTCTAGCATGAGCAGTAGGCTGAATACCACCAATTTAAGTTCCTACCACTTATGTGACTGAACATAACTTACAATTCAGTATACATTATTTCTCGTTTATGTCTTTATGATATATCACTTGTAGTAGAACATCTTCAGTGCAGCTAAATCCTCACAACTTAATATTTTTGGCATGCTCTTTTATGTTTTAGCGGCATTATGCTATAAATACTTGGATGATGGTCAATCGGTCATTCAAGTGGTGTGCTATGCACACATATAATTGTACTTGCGATTCTGTATTTATTTTATGACTTCTTGGTAAGTTTCTATATACATGCCTTCAGGGTACTATATCTCTCCTACAAGAAAACTAATAATATTAATAATGGTCGAGTTCCCAAAGTATACGAACTTTATTTTGGTGGATTTCCTTGCAATATCACCAGTTTTTTAGGTGTATCAATGCCCATACATAGTTTTACATTCATCTAGCATGTGGATACTTGCATCATAATGGTATACTGTTATGACCGGCCAGGTCTATGGCTTCCGGAGGCCCACTGGACAAACTTAGCCCTCAAGTTATCTTAGTTTTATTTCATATCGTGGTTATATATACGACTTGTAAGACTATTTTGAGAATTACGCAATAAGACTATTCTATTGCCCGGCTCCCAGAGGAGCCGGAAACCTAAAACCCTAAACGCCTGCTACTTGCGCCGCCGCCGCCCAAACCGCAAGGACGGCACCTCGCCGCCGGCCGCCGTGCTCCAGCCCTCGCCCACCTCCCGCCTTCCCCTATAGTCTCGGCCGCCGCATCCGGTGGGAGGGCGTTGGAGGCACCCCGGCGTCGCCTCCGCTCCAGCTGGCCGCGGCCACCACTGAGGCCGAGCATCCGCTATTGGATAACCTCCTGCAGCAGCACAGTGATCTCTTTGCGGAACCACATGGCCTTCCGCCGGCCCGGGTCTACGACCACCGTATTCATCTCCTGCCGGGCTCGGCGCCGGTGGCAGTTGGGCCCTACCGGTACCCTCAGCTGCAGAAGGACGAGTTGGAGCGGCAGTGTGCACTCATGCTTGCCGCGGGCATTATCCGGATCTCCACGTCACCATTCACGGCGCCGGTCCTCCTCGTTCGCAAGTCGGACGGCACGTGGCGCTTCTGCATCGACTACCGCGCCCTTAATGCTCTCACACATAAGCATAAGTTTCCTATTCCGGTGGTTGAGGAACTCCTGGATGAACTACATGGGGCGCACTTCTTCACCAAACTGGACCTTCGGTCGGGGTATCATCAGGTGCGCATGCATCCATACGACATCGCCAAGACGGCGTTTCGGACTCATCCCGACCACTTCGAGTTTTTGGTGATGCCCTTTGGCCTCTCCAACGCACCGGCGACGTTTCAGGCCATGATGAACGATGTCCTCCGGCCCTACTTACGTCTTGCGCTCGTTTTCTTTGATGACATTCTTATCTACAGAGCCTCTTGGGCAGAGCACCTCCAGCATGTGACCATCGTCTTCAACGAGCTTCGGGCGCATCATCTTCATCTTAAGCGCTCGAAGTGCTCGTTCGGGACACCTTCGGTCGGCTTACCTCGGCCACGTCATCTCGGCCGAGGGAGTGGCCATGGACGCCGACAAGGTGGCGGCCGTCGCCGCCTGGCCGATTCTGCAGTCTCCGCGGGCTCTTCGCGGGTTCCTTGGCCTCGCGGGGTACTACCGTGAGTTCATCCGGGAATTTGGCCTAATCGCGGCCCCGCTCACGCGTCTTGTCAGTCGCGACGCCTTCTCTTGGGATGAGAAGGCCACTACAGCGTTCGAGGCCCTCAAGGGGGCCCTCACGACGGGACCCGTCCTGTAGATGCGGGGTTCGGTGCGGTCCTTCATCAGGGCGATGGACCCCTCGCTTTCTCCAGCCACCCCTTTGCCGCACGCCATTTTAAGCTGGCGGCGTATGAGCGTGAGCTCATTGGGTTGGTGCAGGCAGTACGCCATTGGCGGCCCTATCTTTGGGGTCATTCCTTCCGGATCCGCACGGACCATTACAGCCTCAAGTTCATGCTGGATCAGAGGCTCTCGACGGTACCCCAGCACAGTTGGATCAGTAAACTCTTTGGGTTTGACTTCACCGTCGAGTACCGGCCGGGTCGCCTTAACACCGTCGCCGACGCCCCGTCTCGGCGTGACGCCGATGTGGACGACGGTGCGGCGGAGGCGTATACGCATCATCACCGGGCCCTCCTTCGCCCTCTACGCCGACATCCGATGGGCGACCGCTGCCGCGACCGACTCCCTCCTCCTGCAGCAGCAGCTGGCGGCGGGAGAGCTGGAGGAGCCGTGGCGCCTCGCCGATGGCCTGCTTCTCCATGGGCGCAGGGTCTTCGTTCCGGCACACGACGATCTTCGCCAGCAGGTGCTGCGCCTCGCCCACTCGGCGGGCCATGAGGGGGTGCAGAAGACACTCCATCGTCTCCGCGCCGACTTCTACATTCCCGGTGATCGTGCCCTGGTCCGTGACTGGGTACGGTCTTGTGTGACGTGCCAGCGCAACAAAATGGAGACTCTACGGCTGGCTGGCATGCTTCAGCCCTTGGAGGTCCCATCTTAGGTTTGGGCGAACATCTGCATGGACTTCATCGAGGGCCTTCCCAAGGTGGGCGGCAAGTCCGTCATTCTCACGGCGGTCGACCGCTTCTCCAAGTATGCTCACTTCATCGCACTTGGCCATCCATATTCAGCGGCGTCTGTCGCGCGGGCCTTCTTCGATGGCATTGTCCGTCTCCACGGGTTACCTTCTTCGATCGTCAGTGATCGGGACCCCGTGTTCACGGGACACATGTGGCGTGACCTTTTCCGGCTGGCGGGCGTGAAGCCATGCCTGAGCAACGCCTTCCACCCTCAGACGGACGACCAGTCTGAGATCGTTAATAAGGTGATTGCCATGTATTTGCGTTGTGTTACAGGTGATCGACCTCGCGCATGGGTGGACTGGCTCTCGTGGGCGGAGTACTGCTACAACACCTCTTATCACTCCGCCCTCCGTGCTACGCCCTTTGAGGTCGTGTATGTCCGGCCACCCCCGCCGATCCTTCCGGTTGATCCGGCCTTGGCACGGACCGAGGCAGCCGGGGCTCTTCTGAGGAGCCGTGATGAGATGCTCGCGGAAGTCCGGCAACGGCTCCTACAGGCCCAACAGTTGGCCAAACATTACTATGATGGCCACCATTGTGAGGTAGAGTTCGCGGTGGGTGATTGGGTCTGGCTGCGTCTACTTCATCGCTCTACGCAGTCCTTGGACCCACGCGCGAGGAGGAAGCTCGGTCCCTTTGCTATCCTGGAACGCATTGGGAAAGTGGCTTACCGTCTTCAGCTTCCGGCAGGCGCGCGGATCCATGATGTCTTCCATGTCGGGCTGCTCAAGTCATTCCGCGGCGAGCCACCCGCGGCACCACCGGCACTTCCACCGATCACGGACGGGCGACTCCTTCCTGAGCCAGAGAAGGCGTTGAAGGCTCAGCTGCGATGAGGCTCCTGGTACGTGTTTATTCAGTGGACTGGACTACCAGAGGAGGACGCTACTTGGGAGCAGCGCGAGGAGTTCCGCCAGCACTACCCCGATTTTCAGCTCGAGGACGAGCTGTTTGCGCAGGCGGGGAGAGATGTTATGACCGGCCAGGTCTATGGCCGCAGGAAGCCCACCGGGCAAACTTAGCCCTCAAGTTATCTTAGTTTTATTTCATATCGTGGTTATATATACGACTTGTAAAACTATTTTGAGAATTAAGCAATAAGACTATTCTATTGCCCGGCTCTCAGAGGAGCCGGAACCCTAAAACCCTAGCTGCCTCCTGCTTGCGCCGCCGCCGCCCAAACCGCAAGGATGGCGCCTCGCCGCCGGCCGCCGCGCTCCAGCCCTCGCCCACCTCCCTCCTTCCCCTATAGCCTACGCCCTAGGCAGGGAAAAACCCTAGTTCCTATCATATGCAATAAGCTATACAATTACTGTCAAAATTATTACATTGTTATATTTGGATCACACAATTATATTTATAAACTTGAAAGATGACGGTGTACTTTTAGATAGATATTTTACATTCCACATATAAGACATAATGTGAAACTTATTTATTACTGTTGCTTCTATAGTCTATTTGCCACCTCTGCTTGAAAAAAGAGTTACTAAGTCATAGTCGTAAGCGGAGGATGGAGAGAGAGCTAGTCGCCAAAGACCATAGGTGGTGCGGGCCTGGACAGGCCTGTGGGTTTTGTTCATCAGACGGGCAGGGTAGCCCGTCAGTGTAGATAACAGGTCAGTGTAGTGTTTAGAATGTCATGCATGCAGATACTCCATTCCAAACAAACTAAGTAAATACTTGCACCCATGTTTGTTTAGTATCTTCTTCTCTTTTTGCTTTTGAGAGTCGATCTTCAGAAAAAGAAATCAAAGTTCCAAGTGTAGCCCGTCTGAAAGAAAAGCTGCCTGAACAACCACTTGGAATTAAGCTTTGAGTTAGTGTTGAAAATTATACACTTGGACCCTGAAGGGCTAACCATCTACCAAGCAGATAATTAGAAAAAACAATTGATATGCTATCTGAATTCATTGATGATCTCAACGGCAAAATGCAGACTTCAAGTGTCCAGCAGTTGGCTGAGGATAGAAGCTATATAGAAGCAAACTGAATGATTGGCCCATCAACTGCAGCTACAATTAAGAAACGCTAAACACATTGTTCTCGGAGAACAAACCGACTGCGCTGCAGTTCTAGATGAAGAACAAATCATACAAGGTATGGTTAGAACTGATGTTTCAGTAGTTCATCCACAACAACTGTTCTCTGCTTACTGTTGCGGCAGTAGAAGGACATTTTGAGCTCCTGATAGTCGATCTACTTCTCTGGTTCGGTGATCAGGTCGACACATGCATTCTCTAAACAGGATAAAATCCATGTAAATGTAGTATGAAAAAGGTACATAATCTACAATACCCTTGTACAAACAGCAACGGCCAACTGCGTGACAAATATTTATAAGCAGAGAACATCTTTAGTTTAGTTCTTTAACAACGACATTCATGCTGCAGATTGTGTTTCTTTAGTAATGCCCATAAATGCAACGAACAAACTATCGTACAAATGCAATTAGTTCAAGGGACTCAAGCATAGACGTATCAGAGCATTACAAAAATAGATGAAAGATTCCTTTCATACCCTGTTGTATGCCCAGGCCACATTGTACAGCAGCTCGACAAACCGTCAGTAAGCAAATCTAACACCATTTCTTGTACAGTACATGACATTGCAAAGATGGTTCCATTGAAAGAGAGCAAAATCCAGAAGTTGACAAACATTGGGCCAACATTTACTACTGCCAGAAATTAAGCACCACATTGCATTTGCTAGGAAGTAGTAATACAAGAGAAGAACTACTGGACACATATAAATAAGATAGTGTCCATCAAGCACGATATATAATAGATGTCGCATTAGGTTGATACCAAATAGTACCAATTAAGACATCAAACTGCACTTCCACTAAAGGTGATCTAACATAGAATCTACCTGTTTCTTACTCTTAACCATGCAAGGCATAATAACCATAATAACTAAATGATAGACTAGAAGGGAAACAAGAAGAATTACTTAGCAAATGCATAGCCTTCTTGTCAGATCGAAATCACTGTCCTTAGGAATTAAACGAAGATCTGCCGACAACTTATGGAATTTGTTGCAAGGCCAGTTGAGAATCCGGGTTGTTGATGGTGTAGCTGGCCAGAAGTTGGATGATGGTGTAAGGACGGTCAGCGACCAGGACAAACTTCTTGTCCTGCTTCACAAAATCAGCAGCTTCAGAGATCCTCTCCATTTTGTTATCCTTGATGTTGCACTTGCAGATATGAGCGGATGAAACCAAATGTTCAGTGTAGTACACACAGTCTGGCTCAATTCCTGGGAACTCATCAACATCGACGGAGAAGCACCTGTGGTCACCGATGAAGATGGCATATCTGTCTGGGGTCTTCAGACAGCAGAGCTTACTTGTCTCGGTGTCATATTGAAGAACAAAGAGAGCCAAGACTCCTGTGGATTCAAGATCTTCATGACGATACATATATGCCCATGCAAATCCACTAGGAAACACCGCATGCCGTACCCATGCCCAGGAAGATCAAGGGAGAAAACCTCGGTCACAGGAGAATGATTAACCGGCAGAAATTTGCCTAAGCAAATAATCATCTCACGAACTACGGATGCTTCAGAAAAGCTTGCGTAGACACCACCCACGACCGCCTTCCGGAAGAAATCGTAAGCTGCTGGCTGCTTATGGTTGTATCTGACGAAACTTTCACTGTGAGGAGCCGCCGAGTAAGCCTTGCGAGATGAGTCGGAGAACACGGCGAGCCGGAGAGAAGAGCCGTGGGGGAAAATGACATCAGCGATTCCCACATCGGGCACGCAGGCGCCTTGAAAGCGAATCACGACGCCGGTGAGAGGGTTGAGGACGAGAGCGGCATGAGGAGGGCTTTTCTCCGCCAGGACGAAGTAGCCGTCGAGAGTGGTGGAAACGATGTGGTAGTCGCCGAGCTGCGGAAAATTCTTGCGGAGAAAGCGGCCGTTGTCGGTGTTCAACAGGAGCAGATTCCCTTGGCTGTGGAAGGCCTCGTCGAGGACGATCCACCGACTCGGGCGAAAGCGGGGGTCGGAGGCGTCGCTCCTTGGGTCGTCGGTGGCGGCGCGCCAGCCGATGCAGACGGCGCGGTAGTCCATGTACCAGTCGAGGTTGTTGTCGGTGAGGAAGGAGTCGGCGATGCGGCGGACGAGGTCGCCCGAGCGTGGACCACCCGTGTTCGGCCGCCATGGCTGGGACCGCGGAGAGGATTCTGCAAAACTCGGATCTTTCTTCTCCCGTTTAGCAGCAGGCGGAATCTCGCCGGACGCGGCCGCCATGGCCGCACGCTCCAGTTCCTGCGACATGAGTGCGCCTCTCCTTCTAGATTGCCTGTAAAAAAACAAGGGAAGATGCAGCGTGATGGAGACTGAAAATGAAACAACAGCTGCATAAAGAAATGAACAGACTAGAGCAAGGATTCGGTGGTTACCAGATCTATCTGCGGAGGAACACAGCAAGAGCGGCGGCTGAAGGAGGAGATGAGATGAGGTAAATCCGAGGAGAGTGTTCAAATGGAAGGGGGGGAAGGAGAAAAAGGTGCCTTCGTTTCAAAATATAAGTTTTTACTAAGATTTCAATATGGACTATGTATAGATGTATGTGGACATATTTTAGAGTATAAATCCACGTTTTACTAATTTTAGAAAACTTAGCAACGAAGGGAGTAACAATGAATGCCAGCTCTAGAAAAACTCACGCACGCCACGCCAGCAGGAGCAGCTGCATGCAGCACGCGTCACATCCCCACCGAGCCGGAACCCTTCGGTTTGAAAAAGGCCAAAGTTATTTTCAAGGATGAGTGGGAGATAGTACAAAATCTCAAAAGGTTAGTTTTCAAATGTGAAAAACTAACTGAAACGTGCACGAGCATTTTTCTTGAACAATTTACCGGTAGTTAGATCAACATACTCATGACTTTCTTTTTACCCCCATATACGATTTGTCAGTCATTTTAGTCTGCATATAAGTCTGGCTTCAGACAAAACTTATATACAGACTAAAATGGATCATAGGCAAAACTTATATAAATTTTTCCCACACGTGGGAATATTTATATATACATTAGAAAATATCTAAAAGTATAGTTTTTTCATATATACTCAACAAATTTCTCAACAGTACGACAACGGTGACGCGTGGTCGAGTTGTGGCTCTCGACAGGCAATGCCTAACATCGGCGTTGGTGATCCAGCACGGTGATCTTCAACGACGGCCTGACCTGACCAGGACACCAGAGAAGAGGATGTCGCGGCATCGTCTTGGACAGGTTGGGTGATTTTTTTTCTAGGTTTTCTGTATGAGCCTTTGAGTTCGGTTTGATGGTGGCGATGTCCCCATCTAGGAATAATGTTCTCCCCGCTATTTCTCCATTTCATTGGTGTGTTTATCACCGACGTAGTGCATGTGAAGTCGTGTCTCTAACGGTTCTTCTAGGATCCGGTTGATTTAGGCTCCTGGTGGATCCGTCTGGATTCGGCAGACGTTCGTGGTCTTTGCAGTTTCTATAGGGTTCAATCGGCGCTTTATTCTTGGAGGTGGCGATTTGCTTGGCAGTTCACAGCCGCCCAACGTTTTCTAGTCTGCCTTGATGACTTGCCGATCTTTGCTTCTATGGGCTTTTGAGTTTAACAAAGTTTGCTCTGCTGAGGCAAAGATCCAGAGGCTGCTTGGAGTTATGCTCACGGTGCACCACCAATTGAGACAGGAGGAAGAAAATTCCGACTCCCCACATATTTGAATGTAATTTTATCTTTCTGTATGGTTTTGTTCGTAATGAATGTGTGATATTTAATATATGACCTTGATATTTTTCTCTTATGACTTTTCAAACTTGGTGCATCAGTTGGGCGCACGACAATCAATCAATTCGACGGGGTGGGGTGTGCTCTTGCTGATCGGCTTCTCCCCACGTCCCTCCTCCCCCTCTCTCTCTCTCTCTCTCTCTCTCTCTCTCTCTCTCTCTCTTCCACCTTCATTGCCGCTCTGGTCGAGTTCCTCTCTAGGGCCCAGTTCTTTTGGCTCAATTCTTGACAATCATGATGTGTAAAATCAAAAGCTCAAAAGAACTTCGATCATTGTCCAAAATTATCTGAGATTCGTTAGAACCGGTAGTCAATGTAAAATCATCTCGAACTTCGATTCTGGCAATTATGGGCGCTCCCACAAAACAAGCCGTTTTGCTTTAAGAAATTACTACGTCAGTCTTGGTTTATTGGTCTTTTTGTAATTTGTCTTAAATTTTGACCAAAGATCTAACTAACAAATTATTAATGCATGTCAAGAAAAATTATATCGTTGGATTCATATTTAAACGTAGTTTTTAATGATATAATTTTTGATGACATGAATAGTTTATTACTTAAATTTATGGTTAAAATTTGACACAGAATATAACAGGGACCAATAAATCAAGACGGAGGTACTACCCCTGTTTCAGAGGCAAATTGAACCCTTTACGAGTCGCGCAAGAAGGACGCCGCTTATGCTTAGCCACGTCGGCACAGGTAGGACAAAAAAAACTCGAGCTAGCGAACGGGTTGGGCAGGAGCGCCTCACGAAGGAAAACCTCACCCCGTCCCTTCCCTGGCCGCAGCCACTCCCTCCCCTTCTCCGCCGCCTCCCCTTCCCGCCCTGCCCCTCCCCACACCGCCCTGCCTCTCCCCTCATCTCTGCGCCATGGTGAAGCAACACGGCAACTCTCCCCGAGCCGCGCCTCTCTAACTGGCTCGGGCCCGACGCCTCCGCTCGCCGCTGCACCTGGATCTGAGCTCGCGCGCAGTGCGGGGGTAGGAAGGTGCGGCGCTGCTCGTTCCCACAGCCGCGACGGCAAGAGCTAGAAGGCGGGCGGCGGCGTGAGCTCTCGTCCTGAGGATGCAGCAGGAGGACAAGCATAGCAGTCGTCGTCCCCTACTCCGCCGTGGCAGGCCCCAGCACATGGTCGCGCTACCCCCACCCTATGATGTCGTCTGCGTCGATCTGAAGCCCACACAGGATGGGAACAAGGTGGGGATGGAGATGTGAGTCATTTTCTTTGGATCTCCTTCTGAAGATTTTGAAGCTTTCTGTCCGTGTCAAGGATGTCCAGTGCAGAGGAGGATTTTTGCCCCAGGTGAGATCACGATATCATGCATCCTCTTTCCTATTTATTGCTCAGATCAGCACAATGCTTTAGTCCTTTGGTTATTGGTGTTGACCTGATGATAATACACCATGCCTTGTTATTTGCTTCTTGTGTATTCTGACAGGAGAAAAGAGCTCATGGCACTTTCAAGATATAGAGAAATCAAATGTTAAAAATAGGTAACTATCAATCTATTTATTTAGTGTATGATGTTATCTAAAAATTGTATCTTTATCACAGCCAACATCTAACTCTTTGTGCTTCTGTTTGTATTCACCATAACAAAAATAGTATGTAACTATTATCTGAGTGATGCTAACAGTTTGGGTCCGGCGCTGAACTCCTGTTTGCTTCATTTCACTCGACCTCTTGCCATGTTTGCAAGATTTTGTGGGAGTATTTTGTTTTGCTGGTGCACACAATATGTTTGTTCGAACGCCTGTGTGCAAAGTATTTGGTAGTAATAGTATGAAGAAGTTAGCACTCTCATATTTTCATATCCATTTTTCAAGCGTGCAGAACTCCAGCCTATGGACTCTGACTCCATTTATTTGCACATTACAGATTGCTCAAAAGAAGTAGAGACAATACACTGATATACCCAATTCTACTTGAATTTTCATCTAGCTTTAAAGGACCCTGACACGGAATGTGTATTAGCTACCTGTAGCATGCAATGGTAATTTCAGTTCAGTCCACCTGGAGTTCTCAAGTGGCAACCATACAAGAATCATTCATTTGCACTCCTTGCAAAATGACCTTCTTCCTAACCATGAAGAGTCAGTTGAGGAGTTATTTGAAGAGCCATTTATCAACATGTATTATCTAAATGATGCTTTGGATGGATGATCTGCTTTAGTCTGATGATGATCCATGAGATATATGTACGCTTTTGGGTTCATGTTGTTAGGTTGATTGCTCCTGATCAACTTCTGAATGCTATTTGTCATCCTTAGGTGAAAACAGTAAAGGTGCGGAGGCGAATGTTTAAGAATTCACCCCCGTTGTCGCACTGCATGCACTGAATGTACACATGAAATTGCGTAAGCACATACATGTAAAAGCGTTCGAGAGTCGCAGCAGCATCGGATTTGTGACGGAGAGGAAAACTCTAAGAAAAATGCGTAGCCGCCGCCGGAGGCCACCACCGGGCGAAGCCCGTGTCGTGGCGGCGGCGGCGGGGCCTCCCCCCGTGGCGCGGCTCTCCTCTCCTTGGGGCCGCGGCTGGCGGCCCGCCAGCTCGGATCCATGGCGGCGGCCATGGCTGGTGGCACGGGGCGCAGCTTGGAGGCGGGCGGCGCCGGCGTGGACAGGTGGGCCACTTCCCTAGCCATGTGGATGGCGGGGAGGTGGTGGGCTTCGGCTGCGGCGGCGGTTCCTCGCTGGATGTTGGTGGCCATGGTGATGTTCGTCCTCGACCCCGATCTACTCCGATCTGCAGCGGATTCGGCCCTTGGTGGCTTCGGTCACCGTTCTTGGGTGCTGGCCTTGCAGATCCGGTGGCTGGAAGGGTTCTAGGGGAATCCCTTGGCCGGCGTGGCGGCCACTCCGATGGCAGTGCCTTTGGGTGTTACTTCCCTCGTTGGAGGCTTCGGAGAGGACCTCCTTCTTTCCACCCCTCCCAGGAGCTCAGGTGAAAACCTCAGACCTCCCTGTTCCAAGCGACGACGACACCATGGTGGCGTGCTCATTCTTGAAGGCGTTGCTCGGGGGCTGCTCAAGCGGCGGTGGAAGTGGCGGCGGTTCGGTGTCGACATATGCATTCTGGTCAGCTTCATCTTGGAGGCTGCGGCGACGTAGGCGACGCTCGTCTGGTGGAGCTACTGCCGATGGTCGAGGCATCGTCGGCAGTCTGCGCCATCAGGTTCGGGATGCTCAGGGGGAAACCCCAGATCTGGGTCTTCCGGATCGGATGATGATGGCGTTCTATCGCTTTCCCTTCTGGGGGCATCGTCTTGGAGCAAGTGCTGGCTGGAGGGATGGTGGAGTGGTGTTTCATCTCACACATTGATGGCGGCGGAGATCGATGGCTTGGCGCTGTGGAGACCCGGCGTCCGATGCGCGGAGATGGGCTCACGCAGGAGGAGGATGCTGTCTGGCGTCATGGTGACGTCGATGGCAGAGTGGCCAGACAAGGTAGAAGCCTTAATATGATCTGAAGACCTGTGAAAGATGGCGGCGATGACACACGAGTGCGTCTGACCGGATTGTGTCCCAGACCCGGTATGTGGCTCGGCTGGGGCTTCCAAATGAGTTTCGGCTTCCGGCTTTTGATGTTAGGCTTAGGTGAGTGGTTTGGGTAGTGGCCCAGCTAGCACCCCTTCATCATTTTGGATAGGAGTAGCGGCATATGTTGCCAAGATGGTGAATTCAGGCACATTGTTGTAATACTTTGTAAGGTCCTTGAGAATAATCAATAAAGTGACCGTATGCATCTCCCAGATGCAGAGGCCGGGGGTCATCCTCCTTTTCTAAAAAAAAAGTCATCCATAATGAGCAAATAATACTTGAAACCAGAGAAGCTCGCAATTGGGGAGGTCCATAAATCGCAGTGAACCAACTGAAAGGAAACATAGTAAATGTATTTGATTCGGGAAAGGGAAGGCGAGCTTGGTGACCAAGCTGACAAGCTTCACAAGCACCGCGTGGGTGGACTGGTTTATTACACGAAGGTAAAAAATTATTTGCTAAATGAGAAAAAGAGGCGGCGCCAGGGTGCCCAAGCCGTCGATGCCATAAGTTTCCAACGTCCACAGAGAGTGCTGCCGCGCACGGGCTGGTGTTGCCGGAAAAAGTGTAGAGCTGGCCGTAGCTACTGCAGCTCATGAGCGGGGTCCGGGTGGCCAGATCCTTCACAACAAAACCGAATGGGTAAAATTCAATTGAGACAGAATTATCAATGCAAAAACGACGAACGGAAATCAGATTGGTAACTACACGAGGAGAGTAGAGAATGTTCTTGAGGTAGAAGGGCGGGAGGTGAGTTTGGCCGAACCGGTGGCAGTGATAGGGAGGTGAGACCCGTCACCGACAATGATACTAGAAGAAGAAAGCTTTGATGGAGAACAAAACGTGTCGAGGTTACCTGGGTTCCCGGTCACGTGTGCGGAGGCGCCAGAGTCGAGGTGCCAGTCGCCGAGGCCGCCGGGCTGCTGCTGCTGCATGGACAGGCTGTGCATGGCGGCGATCAGGCCGGCCTGATCCCACAACGGCTGCGGCGGAGGAGGATGAGTCGAGGACGAAGCCGCGCCGTGGTAGGTCATCGGGTAGGCATGTGCGGGGTTGCCAGGGCGGGGCCCGAGCACGCCCAGCTGGCGTTAGGGAGGCACCCAGGGCGCACGCCCTTGCGGAGGAAAGGGTGCACCCCAAGGCGCAAAGTACCCCATCCAGGGGGTTTGGCCCCCCGGCATGAGATGAGCCTGCCCGCGGCCGCCCTGGTTGTTGAAGTTGCCGTGCCCCTGGCCACGTTCGCGGCCGCGCCCATGGCCGCGCCCTCGAGTCTGGTAGCCACCGCGCTCCATCGGTGCCTTGCCACGGTCGCCGGGAGCGGCGGAGGAGGAGCCGCCGGAGCTGGGCCCGCCGGTGCCACTGCCCGAGCCGCCACCCGAGCAGTTGCCGATCCCGATGGCGAGGGTAGTCGTGCCCTCAGAACGATCACGAGCGTCGAGGGAGATCTCCTCGAGGAGGAGCCGGGACCACGCCTGGGTGAAAGTGGGGAACGGGTTTTGCATGGGCAGGACTGTGGCAATGATCTGATACCCGCGGGAGAGCCCACGAAGCAGCTGCAGAGTCAGGGCGCGATCCGTGACCTCCTCATCAACGTCGGCGAGGGCGTCCGCCAGCGCTTTGAGGCGCCGGCAGTACTCCGCCATGCGCATGTCGCCCTGCTGCAGGTTGTGGAACTCCACGCCGAGATGAACGGGTCGCCCAGCCTGGTTGTCGAGGAAGAACGAGTCCAGCTTGCTCCAGGCGGTGTAGGCGGTGTTGTCAGCGCCCCGGATGACCTCGTACAGCTCATCAGCGACCGTGCCATAGATCCAGAGGAGGATGGTCACGTCGGCGTTGCGCCAGGTGACGCCGCGCTGCAGCGGCGGCATGAAGTGGGTGATGTGGTCCTCGGCGTCGTACATGGACAGGACGCACCGCATGATGTTCTTCCACTTGGTGTAATTGCCGGATCCAAAGTCCAGCTTGAAGGGGAGGAAGTGGGTGATCTGAAGGATGCCCATGGGGGGGGGGATGCCGGGCGTTGGGTGGGCGGGAAGAGCGGTGGGTTGGGCCGCGAGGGGAACTACGGTGAGGGCAGCTGGTGCCGTGAGAGGAGGTGCAGATAGCACGGGGAGGTGGAGGGTGTCCGACTGGCTTGCTGGGGCAGTGGGAGCGGGAGCGAAGGACCCGGCGGGGCGGAGGTGCCGCCGCTGGGAAGGACGACGGTGGCGGGCGGGCGGAAGAGGAGTCGGCCATTAGGTTAGGGAGAGAGGCTCTGATTACCAAGATGTAAGGTGGAATTCACCGTGTATTGATCAACAGTCAATAGTACAATTTATACACCAGAGAGTACAACAGTAGGAGCGCCTCAGGAGGGCGGCGTGCGTAACAGACGCACGATAGGCGTGCGTCGTGGAGAGCTATCCAGAGAAGCGTGAGACTCGGTCAGGTTGGTGTAGAGGTAGTCGTGGCAGCCGTTTTCCAATAGTCAAGGGCCGACCCAACCGTAACTGCCTGCCTCCGCCCCCGCGTCCAACGGCTACCACCACCTTGCCCCTCCTCAGTGGTGACAACGGCCGCCGTATGTATGAGGACTCTGGTGGCCGTTTCCCCCCTCCATACGACGGCGGCAGCGATGTCCATGAGGAGGGTTACATGATGGAGCCGTGTGCCGGGTGCTTGCGCCTACCACCATGCTTCCACAAACGTAGGAGGGCCTACCGCAACACCTGGCGGCATTGCTACCCCCAAGGTACCCCGTCCCGTCTAACCCTGACACAGACGACCGCCGGATCTTGCCCTTTCACTTCACCGGACGGGGTTTGACCGGTGGACCTTTTCACCTGGTTGTCATAGACCAGTCCATAGCTACACCCCCGAACACCATCCCGGCCCAACCCACCACTAGATTCCGTGTCATGCCGACGTGGCCGTTCCCCCTCCCCCCCGGGACACGGCGGGAGCGATGCCCGTGAGGGGTGGCACACCCCGGAGCCGCGTGTCGGGTGCCTGCGCCTACCACCACGCTTCCACAAGCTTAGGAGGGCCCACCGCAACACCTTACGGCATTGCTACCACCCAAGGTACCCCGTCCAGTCTAACCCTGACACAGACGACCGCCGGATCTAGCCCTTTGACTTTCGCCGGACAGGGTTTGACCGGTGGACCTTTTCACCTAGTTGTCATAGCCTAGCCCATAGCTACACCCCGAAACACCGTCCCGGCCCAACCCACCCCAAGGTTCCCTCCGTGTCATGCCGACGTGGTCGTTTCCCCCCTTTGGGACACGACGGCAACGACGCCCGTGAGGGGGCCACACCCCGGAGCCGCGTTGCTGGGTGCCTGCGCCTACCACCACGCTTCCACAAGCATAGGAGGGCCTACCACAACACCTGGCAGCATTGCTACCCCCCAGGTACCCCGTCCCGTCTAACCCTGACACAGACGACCACCGGATCTAGCCCTTTGACTCTCGCCAGACGGGGTCTGACCGGTGGAGCTTTTCACCTGGTTATCATAGACCAGCCCATAGCTACACCCCCGAACACCGTCGCGGCCCAACCCACCACTAGATTCCCTCGTATCGAGCCTTGCACTTTATTGATTCAATTGATGTGATGTTTACAACGCGGGGTACATCAGTATATAAGAAGCTAAGCTTGCCTACTCCAAATACTACTCGGATGATTGTACCAAGTCCGTGCCGGACTGGTCCACCTAGACGTGGTTGATTCCAACAATCACCCCCCCAACCACGATGTCCTCACTTCACAGCTTGGACGTCGATCCTTCCCCGCATCTCCGTGAACTTGTCGTCCTAAAGACTTGGTGGGATGTACGCAAGTTGGTCGTCGGTGCAAATGTAGTTGACTTCAATCTTCCCTTCTTCCACGCAATCTCGTATGTAATGATACCTTATATCAATGTGCTTACTTCTATCATGATGCACTGGATTCTTACACAAAGCAATCGTAGACTTGTTGTCAACATAGAGCACCACTCTTTCCGGTTCCTTGTCAGTGAGGTCACCGAGTAGCCTTTCTAGCCACACACTTTGACCTGCCGCGGTTGCAGCTGCAATATACTCCGCTTCACAGGATGATAATGCGACCACCTTCTGCTTTTGTGATAGCCAACTCACAATGCTTCTTCCCAAGAAATATGCCATGCCCGAGGTACTTTTACGGTCGTCAATATCTCCTGCCAAGTTGCTATCACTGTAGCCAAGTAGCTCCACCATCTCCTTCCGCTTTTCTCTCAAATAGACACAACCGAAGTTAGTTGTCCCTTTGATGTACCTGAGTATTTGTTTCACAGCTGCCCAATGTTCTGTCGTGGGTGCTTCCATGAAGCGACTCACTACGCCAACGGAATAGGCCAAGTCTGATTGTGTATTCACAAGATACCTTAGGCTTCCGACCACACTTCTATATTCCGTTGCATCAACCGCGGGTGCTTGGCTCCTCTTGCTAAGTTTAAGTCGAGGCTCCATTGGAACATGGCTTGGATTGCAGTCCTCCATGCTATAGCTTTCAAGAATCTTCTTTGCATATGCCTCCTGGCATAGCGTGATTCCCTCCGGCTTTTGCTGTACCTCGATCCCGAGATAGTAAGTCAAGAGCCCTAGATAACTCATCTTGAAAAGCTCCTTCATTTGTAGCTTGAATTTAGCAATCTCCTCCTCATCTGCTCCAGTTATCAAGAGATCATCAACATAGATGCCCACTAGAAGACGATCCTTGCCTTTACCTCGCTTGTACATAGCATGCTCCAGTGGACTTTTCTCAAAACCAAGAGAAACTAGTGTACGATCAAGCTTGATGTTCCACGCCTGAGGAGCTTGGCATAGCCCGTACAATGCCTTGTGTAGTTTCAACAACTTATGCTCCTCTCCCTTTTTGATGTAACCTGGTGGTTGCTTCACATATAATTCTTCTTTTAACTCCCCGTTCAAAAAAGCGGATTTTACATCCATGTGATGTAGCCTCCAAGATTCTTGAGCCGTGAGAGCTATAACTAGCCTCACCGATTACATCCTTGTGACAGGAGCGAACACTTCCTCGAAGTCTACACCTTGCTCTTGCACGTATACTTTGGCTACGAGCCTTGCCTGATGCTTCACCAAGTTTCCTTCGGCATCTTTCTTGACTTTGTACACCCACTTGAGCCCTATGATTTTATGGTCGTTGGGTGGATCCACGAGCTCCCATGTTTTGTTGTCTTGGATCGATCCCAACTCCTCGTCCATAGCATGACGCCAACACTCCTCCGTGTTTGCATCTTCAAATTTAAATCGGTTCCTCGACGCTAAGCACACACCGCCGTCCTCTTCCTTTAATTTTCACAGGATTTATTTTTGGAAGTGCTTCCGTTGGATATAAATCCACCACTGGTCGAAGACGTACAGGTGTCGGCGGACGTTCCCTTCTCTCCTGTTCAGTCAAAGATGAAGTAACATCATCTGGAGTTGCCACACTTCTGTTTTCAGGCGATTGGAGCACCCTTGGGGGACATTTTTACTGTTTTGACCCGGTTGCTTAAGTTTAGCACGATTTGACCCTACATCGAAAATATTTTCGGATCTGACCCATTTCGAAACGCCATCAACGACGGCGTTTTGGTTACATTAAGGACGCCATAGTCTATGGCGTTTGACTCTGGCCCACACACACCAGCTATCGCCGACATGGCAAAGCTAGACGCCACAGGGGATGGCGTCTGCCCAAAACGCCACTGCTCTTGGCGTTTGGCCTAGCCCAGTCTATAGCACAAATAGCAACTAAACAAATGATCACTGGACATGAGATGTGCTTGCTAGCGTATGCAACTGTATACTAGAATCAAAGGTTTTTGAGTGTTGGAAGAAGCGTTTTAATTATATGTTTTTTTTACTTGTGAACTAACTTATTATTTAATGTAATTAGTAGTAATGTTCGGTTCTAGCTAATTCCATATTGTTAGTCAACGGATTTTTTTTTTGACCTGTGAGCTAACTATTATTCATCGTAATTAGTAGCAACAATGTTTGGACTCTAACTAATTTAGTATTGTTAGTTGGCTCGTAATTAACCAGACAATATTACATAAGTTCAATTAAAATAAAAAACAACAATGAAACTACGCGAGGTACCGGATGGTGAGCTCATATACATGGCCTCCCTGGCCGGTGGCACCTCCGTCGTTCTCTGATCCGCTGTCGTTGTCGGCGGTGCCATCATATGAGCCGCAAAAGGGCATGACGGCCCTGACTGGCTGCCGCCTGGTGGTCGCGATGCAGTCGATTGGCTTCCTCCACTGCCTGGACTAGTTCTCGTCCCAGGCCAATGCAAAGTAGAGGTCTGTCCGAACGCACTATAGGGTGACATTCGACGTCCTGGACGCCGCCATGAATTGTGCATTGCACCACTCCCGTCGCGTTGCCTCCTTGTCGGACGCTGTCACAGTGCTCTGCTGCAATGTGTCGACGCCTCCGCGGCTGAGGTAATAGAGGAGGCACCTGCATGTGTCCGCGGTCGCCAGGGAGGGCTCCTTCTTGTTCATGGCGACCAGGCATGGATTGCGGTGCCCTCGCCTTGCCGCACTAGAGGTCCCGATTTGGTGCCGGTTTGCAGAAATGAACCCGACAACGATGGCAACGGCAGCGGACCGAACAATGAGGGAGGTTCCGCCAGCCAGGGCAGCCATGCGTACGAGCTCATCGTCCGGTCCACGCGTAGTTTTGTTTATGTTTTTTGTTTTAGTTAAACTTATGAAATAATGTCTGGTTAATTGCAGGCCAACTAACAATGTTGAATTAGGTAGGGGACAAATATTGCTACTAATTACAGTGAATAATCAGTCAGCTCGCATGTGAAAACGAAAATAAAAATAGAAAAACCATGGACTAACAATATGGAATTAGTTAGAGTGAAACATTATTACTACTAATTACACTAAATAATCAATCAGTTCACAATTCAAAATAAAAGTATAATTAAAATGCTTGTTACATTACTCGAAACATTTGATTCTAGTACGCAGTTGCACATGCTAGCAAACATATCTCAAGTTCATTTGATCATTTGTTTAGTTGCTAATTATGGGGTTGGGCCAAACAGCAAGAGAGTGGCGTCTTGGGCAAACGCCAGCTCCTATGGCGTCTAGCTTTGCCACATCAGCGCCAGCTGTTGTGTGTGGGCTAGAGTCAAATGCCATAGGCTGTGGCGTCCTCTGTGTAACCAAAACGCCATAGTTGACGGTGTTTTGAAATGGGTCAGATCCTGAAATATTTTTAATATAGGGTCAAATCGTGCTAAACTTAAGCATTTAGTCAAAACAGTGAAAATGTCCCCCTTGGGCTGGCTACACGTCCACCAGGTGAACCACGTGAGATTGGTGTACGTGCAGGAGAACCAACAATCCCATGCACGTGGCCTTCTGGCCCTCCTGACGCAACGTGAGGGCTACGTCCTGGGCTGACTTCTCTGGACTCTGGCTCGAGTCCATCTTCAGGTCCATCAGTTGGGCCACTGGATGGGCTGCTCCCCTCTGACACGTTCTTTCGGCCAGCTGAGCGATCGCTACCAGGGGCGCTGCATGCGTTGCTGCCTGGCGTGCCGTACGCAGCTTCGTGCGCGTCGGCTGCCGCTGCTTCTGGGCGTGCCTCGCGCCATCATTTTCTGCCGCGCCGCTCGCGATGCTCGAAGTCTTCGGTTGATCATCAATGTCTGCATGCTCGTAATCATCGTAAACAACGTTGAAAATTTCATCGGAAAACGGATATACCGGCTCGGCAGAGTTCCAATTCCATGATCTTGCTTCTTCAAAGACCACGTCGCGCGTCACAACCACCTTGTTGGTAGAGGGGTTGCACGCCCGGTATGCCTTCGTACCTTTTTCATAGCCAACCAACACCATTGGAGTACTCCGATCCGCCAATTGGCTAGTATACCCGGTCACTGTCTTCTCATGCGCCACGCACCCGAAAGTGCGAAGATGATCAACCGTGGGCTTGTGTCCGTACCATGCTTCGTACGGCGTCATCCCAACAACACTCTTGGTTGGAGCCCGGTTCAGCAAGTAAACGACCGTATTAACCGCCTCACCCCAAAACTTGCCCGGCATGCCTTTGCTCTTCAACATGCTTCGTGCCATCGCCACCACGGTTTGATTCCTCCGTTCCACAACACCGTTTTGCTGCGGTGAATATGGCGTCGTAAGATACCGCTTGATCCCTTGAGCCGCAAAAGTCCGTGAATGCACGGGACTTGAACTCACCCCCTCGATCGATGCGAAGGGCCTTCAGCTTGGCTTCAGATTCTACTTCAGCCGCCATTTTATTATCACGAAGGCTTGCAAAGCTTGATCCTTCGTCTTCAACAACACAATCCACATGAATCAGCTGAAGTCGTCGACGACGAGCAAGAAGTATCTGTTTCCGGCAGGGGTGGCCGGTGTAATCGGTCCGCACAAGTCTCCGTGGACCAACTCAAGAGCTTTACTCGCTCCAAAGTTTCCCTCTCTTGGGAATGGGGCTCGCCTTTGTTTCCCAATGAGACAACCGTCGCACACTTGGTCGACATGATTGATACACGGTAGACCACGTACCATCTCCTTTTGTCCAAGTTGTCAAGAGCACGGAAATTTTGATGACCGTGGCCAGCGTGCCACTTCCATGCCGAGTCGTCCATGCTCGACAGGAGACATACCGGATCCACACGATCCAAGTTGAGGACGTAGAGCCTGTTCGGTGACCTCTGCACCTTCATAATCAACAATCTCTGACGATCATACCCCCATAGAAAGCCATCTTCGAGCACAATCTTGCAATCACGCTCCTCGAGCTGGCCAAGACTTATGATGCTACTCTTTAGCTTGGGAATATGGTACACATCTGTGAGTACCTTGTGACAGCCATTCTTCAACTCAAACAGGACAGTACCTCGCCCTGCGATGTCAATGGTCCGTCCGTCACCGAACCGAACCGTGCCTCCCACCGAAACACTGAGCTCAGAAAACTGGTCCTTGTCGCCGGTCATGTGGTTGCTAGCGCCCGTGTCGAGGTACCACACGTGCCTCGACGTGTTCATCCTCTTCTTATCGTGAAGATAAACTGCCTCCTCTATGAGCGTGACAACCTCTGTAGCCGGCACCTTTGGAGCTGGACTATCATAATACATTAGCTCGCATACTTGACCATGAGCATCATGTCTCCATCATCGCCTCCTTTGGCCATGAGAGCTTTCTCCTTTGGTGGTTTCTTGCACTCCGACTTGAAGTGCCCCATGATGCCACAGTTGTGACACTTGATCTTGCGCTTGTCAAACTTCTTCTTCTTCGGAGCGCAATCGCCGGCGTTCTTCTTACTTTGTTCTTTTGGCGCACGATATTGGCGAGTGTTGCTACTAGAGCCCTCGCCACCTCTCCTTGAGTCCAGCGCCCGCCATTGAGCCCGTGTGAGCATGACATTCTCATCATTCCTCCCATCCCCGAGACTGTACCGCATACGCTCGTCGTGAGCCTTGTAGCGTCCGACGAGATCGTCGATGGAGAGAGTCTCGAGATCGACGCACTGCTCGATCGCCGTGACAATTTGCAGGTACCGGGGAGGGGCTGTGCGCAAGACCCGCCGGACAACCGAGGTCTCCGTAAGGTTTTCACCAAGCGCGCGGATCCGATTGGCGAGAGTAGCCACCCGTGAAGCGAACACATCCACGGACTCATTGTCGCCCATGACCAAAGACTCATAGTTCCTTAGGAGAGTTTGGAGATTGGCTTGCTTGACGCGGGTGTGTCCCTCAAACATGAGCTTCAAGGTATCCCACGCTTCCTTCGCCGTTTCTTTGGCGATCAGGTGTTGGAGGACATCCATCGGCATCACCGAGTAAATCGCTGACGCCGCCTGCCGATCCTTCCGGTGCTCGGCTCCCTCCATCTTGAACGCGTCGCCTCCTGGGTCGACCATGTCCCATAGCTCGTTGGCGCGGAGACCACACTCCATGAGGGCCTTCCAGACCCCAAAGTTCTCGCGATCAAAGCGTGGGTACGACGAACTCGCCGGAGCAGCAAATACTTTAGCTGCACCGGAGTACTCCGCCAACTGCTTGTTCTTCTCATCGTCCGCCATGATCCTCCGTTACTAGAAGATCAACCTTGCTCTGATACCAATTGTTGGCTTCAATCCGTGCGCGTACCGACGGAAGAACTCGTCGGCTGTTCGTACGTTCACGGATCGAAGCCAACAGATACAACATTCTGTTTTGCCTTTCAGTATGGTTATGGTGGTCACTACATATTCCCCTGATCTTCGTACAATATGTTTCAGTAACAACGTGCAAGTTCAGTGGCATACTGATTTGTTAGCTCTCAAGCGTTGTTTCCAGTCAGGCAAGTTAATGCAAACACATGGGGTGCCAAGTGATGATCCAAGTAAAATTGACAGCAAAGGGCGTATGTTGTCCACATGCAAAATTACTATGGTGCGTTGAAGGTTTCTCTCCATATTTGTCGACTCATTATATGCACTGTCTTTGTATGCTTCAAAATTTACAATTTTCCTATGTACACATTTCATTCTTGTGCTAGGATGGAAGTGGTGGTCCACTTGTTGATCTTGATGGGAATATTGCTGGGATGAATGTCTACCATGATCAGGAAGGAACTATATATGTGCAAGGAAATAAGATTGATGAATGTTTGAGGGTTGCTCGGATAAGGTATGTTATCTAGAAATCATTTAATCATACTTGTATGTGTTATGTTCATGAAAAATCAATCATATTTAACTGTATGCATCATGATGCGATCACTACATTATGCAAGAGGGAGGAAATGCAACGAAATTACTGGCAAAATCTTTCCGATTGCTTTAAGGCGCCATCTAGAAGGTGAGCTAAGAATGGTCACTCTTTTAAGGCTTCTATATTATGTGATAACATGCTATTCTTCGTCATTTTCCAATGTTACTTGTTTCATACTCTTCGAGATTAGTTTATGGTCTGCTAATCAATTCATGCTTTAAGTGAACTACTCCAGCATAAAACTCAATATTTTTCTGTTACTGTCTCTTTTTTATTATAGGTAGCTCCAATCAAAATGGCTGTAGTGGGGAAATGAAAATAATAACCAGAAACAAGTTTTATCTTCTATCCTGAGCCACAAGGTGAATCACTTGAGTCACTTGATGTGTACTATCATGCAAGTTATCATAATCCACTGTCAACTTTCGGTCATTCTGACACATTGCCATTAATGTCTTCATCTTCTAGCACTAGAATTCAATGAGGATGCACCTACACCAGAGCTCATTGATGACCGAACATAAGCGTGTTCTAGCTCCTGGCCATCTAATGGTATGCTTTTCGTTTTGCTAATTATGACTTTGCATAGTCATGAACTGCTTCATCTTGTGGCAGCAACATTTGTATTTATTTTGCTTACACATTGTTATGAATTGCTTCACCTTGTCACACTAGGCCTTACAAAGATGATAAATGATCAATTAAAGTCGATGGTTATCCCTTACCAGTTTATGCTGATGGTGAGTTGCTTCTATTGATTGTGCTGAGTGCTAACAACTCCCTCTTGTATCACATTATGGACTACTCTACTCTGTTATCTCATTTAACTGTTATGCCATGCTTATTTAACCAGGAGGCATGCGTTTGGAAGCTAATTTTGAAGAGAAATTTGGCATGATATCTTGAGTGAACCTGCTAGAAGAATTACTTTAAAGATGCCTTGGAGTGTTGTTGCACTCGCTTCATTCAATGGTGATTTAATGTTATTAGCTTTTTATTTTCCACTTTTTTTGTTTTATATGATTACTGGTTAAGGCTGAAATTACCCTTTGCAGTCAACAGAAGGCATTTTCCTTGCACAGGTGTATGTAAAGAATTTGATGGATCGACATCCACCACAAGAGTTCTGACTTCAGCAAGCTTGGTTAGAACTTCTGGTGATGAAAACAAGATTGTTGATAACCAAGAGGTTTGTAGTACTAGATTAGTAGTTACTTACTCTTTACTTGTTCATCAAGACACTGGTTAAGTCTCACTTCATTGTTGCAGATTAAAGTGTGTTTTCCAAGTGAGCTGTGCATTACAGGGAAATTAGAAAAATATGTTTTCTTCTATAATGTTGCTGTTATCAGCATCCCCATGTTTCGCAGTAATCGACCAGCAATATTGGTTGATGCACCTCAAACTGAGGTATTAGCTCTTGGCCGTGTCTTTAAATCAGGCAAGATTATGGCTGCAGAGGGGTTAGTGACTGGCGAACGATGTAAATTTGGTTGCAAAGAGCTTAAGATCTCCACCTGTAAAATCACCAAGGTATATTGCGTTGCTAGCTTACTTGATTTCTCTTCCATATTTTTTTGCATGATGGAAATAATTAGTTTCTTATGAATAAGTGACTACATCAGTAGGCATACTACGAACATCATTTTTCCCTGTGTAACCATTGCTAAATGTCACTTCTGTTTTTTTCTGCTATAGGCTGGAATTGGAGGGCCCCTTGTTGATTTTAAGGGGAATGTTGTTGGCATGAACTTCTATAACACGGAAGGAACTCCTTACCTACCAAGTAAGATAATTCTGAAAGTATTGACGAGTTTCGATGCAGAGCGGTATGCCTTCTATCATTTTTGTACAATATTCAAGTGCTCCAGTGCTTTTCATGTACATAGTATTAAGGTGTTAGTGAAGTAGACTTGAGTGATCAGTTTGTTCCTTTCTAGTTTAATTTCGGGTCATACATCTTCGAGTGGACAATTGTAGAATTTGGGTTCAGTTTGGTTGTTGGTCGTATGGTAATTTTCAGATTTAGTTTGGCGCTGATGTGTAAGCTTTTTAGTTGATTTTGCACTTTGTCAACACGTTGGAAATGTTAAAAATATTGAGGTAAATATACCAGTGGTGCTTGAATTTGCCACTGATGTGCAGTTTAGTGCACGAACTTGTAAAATACGTTGAACTAGTTCCATAACTTGGCATGGACGTGCATATACGGTTCAAAATAGCGTTTGTATACGTCATGACGCTGATAAGGCGCGCCCGGCATGGCATGGGACCCGCTGTCGGTGACTGGACAATGGAGACAAGGGTGTGTGGCCTGGTTCTTTTGTGGAAACCCCTCCAAATTATTTTTTCGTACAATAAGGCCCTCGCAGAGAGAAACTGACAAATATGCTACTTCGTGATGATTCATAACCTTGCGCTATAATTATTTTTTGTACTATAATTAGAAAACACTAAAAAACCTAGCGTTGTGGTGGTTAGAAACGGCGACCTACCAGTCAAGTGCATGCTGGGCTAGCCAATAGACCACTTCACATTTACTGCTTCGTGATGATTCATAACCTTTAAAAACTAGGCGGAACAACATAAAAAAGGATTTTTTGCGATAAAAGGAATTTAATGAACCAGTAAAAATAGTACAAACTATGTGGCTCGAACATCCGACCAAAGCTTATAGAACAAGCACGGATGCCACTACAACCAATGAGTTCTCCTATATCGAAAGTACAAGTAATCTTTATGACTGTATAACAACCATAATTTCAAAAGAATGCAAAAATCTTTAAGTCATTTATAAAATCACTTGTTATTTTAAAGCATTCTCATTCAATTGAAAATGTTTATGAATGATAAAAATGTTCATATCAAGTATTATTCATATGAGGATCCGCAATCTAAGGGTGCACTAGGCTTGTATTTTTTTTGGAAAACACACAAACTTCTATATATTATATAAACTTTCCAAAACAACATAGTTTTTACTTAAAGCATGAACACATTTATATACTACATGAATATTTTATTCAAAATGTGGAAATTTTAAAATTATATGAGAATTTATTTACATATATGAACGTTTGTAAAACTACTTTAATATTTATTTAATGCAAACATTTTTTTGAAATTATAAGATATAATTTTAATTAATAATTTTATTACGTGTATTTTTGGTAAATTATTGCATTGGTATTTTATGAAATTATATGAACTTTTTAATGTAATTTGTTTTAAATATATGTCTATTGTTTGTAACACACAATTATATTTTTAGAAAATTTTGAAAAAAACAGACACGTTGAAAACTGAGCCACACTATGGTCTAATTTAGCGAGAGGGGCTTGTTATGTTATAAACCTAAATTTATCATTTTTAACATTCGATGTTGTCAGTTGGACTGGTATGTGCGTCCGCTAACAAATCAACACGGCTATATATATAGTGTATGAATCCTTTTATGACACTAAATTTGAGCCGGCCTACTGGCTAGCCACACTCACCTGCATGCGTCAGGTTGCTGTTTTGAACCCATTACCCATTTTTAATTATTAATATATTTTTTATAATTTATCAATGCAAGAAAAATATATTCTAGAGGGTTCTCCAGAAAAAACCAGGCTACACACACTGTCCCTGACAGCGAGTCCCATGCCATGATAACGCGACTCGTCAGCGTCACGGACATATACAAATGAGATTTGGACCGTATATGCACGTCTATGCCAAGTTACGGAACCAGTTCAATGTATTTTGCATGTTCAGGCACTAAAGTGCACATTCGTGGCAAGTTCAAGCACCAGTGGTGTATTTACCTCAAAAATATTTATGCTCTAAATAATCACATGTTAGTTCTTGGTTCAAAGTTGAGGCCTCAAATTATGTGCTGGAGTTACTGAGGGTCAGGTGCCTCTGTTCTCAGGGTGTCTTATCCATTTTCCCCTCCTCCCAATCCTATGTAACTTGTCAAGCTATTGAGCTACCATATCAGATTAGATTTTTGTAAAACACCATATTAGACATTCATTTATCCTTAGATGTAAAACCATCCTTTGGTCTACCGTAGGCCTGTTGCTGCTGGTATTACAAAGAAGCCTATTTCTCGGTATGTTCTTTGTATAACATGTATCAATAAGTTTTGGTTACTTAGTTTTACATGGGTCCTTTTGCCTGATTTGTTTCTAAATTATGAAAAATGACAGTTGGCCGGTGCCGAAGCCATATTGGTATTACCCGAGCGAACATCGTCACCGTACAGTCGTAAGATTGAACCAATGACAGCTCAAGATGCACCCAAAGAGTGGTTTGTTCAAATGGCAATGACATATATGATATCACAATGACAATCATAACGGTATTATATTACACCGTTGTAACATGATATTGGTATTACGTTACACCGTGTATAGCCATATTGGTATTACATTACATCGTTGTAACATTGATATCACAATGACAGTGACTGCTCAAGACATACCCAAAAAGTGCTTTGATCAAATTTTATTCGAACAAACTTGTACTCCCTCTGTAACTTAATATAAGACGTTTTTTGACACTGATGTATTAGGCTATTTACATAGAGGAATGGAAAAACATCACAGAAACCGATGATAGGATATTGGTGGTAGCATCTTTAATGATCTTTAATGCTTGGACCTGGGGAGGTATTTGGTCTCGTAAGTTTGGAATTATTGCACCGAACAGCAGGTGTTTGAACGGTAAATCCACCTCTGAAATTGCAACGGACCTCTGGAGAATATATGCTTTTTTTGTGACGTAGGGACCTCTAAAGCAACAGGTGGGCACCACTGGGAATGACTTGGTAGGACAACAGAGTAGAGGTGCAAGCAGCGCCCACTGCAGCTCGCGTTGACTGCTCGTCGCAGCACCTGCACCCGTTGATGCATGTTGGTTGTCGGTGTGGATGGCTGTCAAGACAGTTGCCCCCTAGCACGAGTGCTTGCCCGCCGTGTCGGTTGCAGCTTGTTGTTCATGCTGCTCCCTTGCACTAGCCT
The DNA here is from genome assembly GCA_021605145.1 of Aegilops bicornis. Lineage (NCBI taxonomy): Eukaryota > Viridiplantae > Streptophyta > Magnoliopsida > Poales > Poaceae > Aegilops > Aegilops bicornis. The sequence goes on along the minus strand of CM038671.1, from coordinate 788,414,664 downwards.
TGCACGATGACACTTGTAGCATCAATCACCACTTCTCAACAACCCTGCGCGATGACACTCCCAAATGATTGTTGTTGCATGTGGCGACGACATGCACTACAAGCAGTCAACGGTGAGGGCTTTGGTGGGGAGCACCTTCGTGCGACAAATCCAAGAGGATGGACAGCGCGAGGGTGTCTTTTGTAGCCCCCTCTCGCCATGGTTAAAAGCATTGGCCACCATTGCTCGTAGTGCACGTTGTCACCACATGTAATAGCAGTCAACGGTGAGGGCTTTGGTGGGAGCACCCTTGTGCAGCAGCTCCGAGAAGATAGACAGTATGCGGGCGCCTTATCTAGCACCCATCGTAGTGGTTTCGCATAGAAAAGGACCCCCCTCCTCGCAGGGACAACGCCAATAAAAAATTTGTGGTCATATAGTGATGGGAGAAAGGATCAGGGGTAATAGGGCGAGCCATCGTGTAGGCCTCACTAGGGACATGCGGCGCACGATAAATGTGACCGCAACACGTCATATATTGTCTTGCTAATTTGAATCGCTTCCCTTCATGCTTTGTAGGGTTTGAATCCTTCATTAATTAAATTGGATGCTATTATATATTTTGTATTAGTTTCATAAGTTTTGCAGGCTTGAGGACCTAAATAGACATATGTATCTAAGGTTTTTTAGTTTCAAGAAGTGTGGCACACCCAACACACAACATTCGAATCTGAATTCTCTACTCCTGTAAAAATTTCAGTTGGTGGTGATGGCGTGTCTGCCTCTGGACAACGTGAGCCGTTCGATCTACCTGAAACCAATGGCTGACATGTGTGTGCATAGAGACATGGCCTTGCCACCGGAGGTAGCAGATATTTACCCACCTCTGCCACTGTATAAAATACGGAAGTACTCATCCCAGCCTCGTCTCCGTTATGGTTCATCTCCTTGCATTGTTGCTGAGGCGTGAAGGTTCCTGAAGATGGAGTCCAAACTCTAGAACCCACTGCAACATTCTCCCGTCTCCTCCATAGGCCCTCCATGTCGGCTGCTCCTCCACAATGCCCTGTCGTCAATCTCCCTGTAGAAATATTTAACAAACTTTGAGCCATGGCAGAGCTAATTTTATTGTGGTTCCGTTGCAATGCACAGACTCCTTGCTAGTTGTTAGAAAAAGTGTGGCCCGCCATGCTCCCCAGGGCTATTTCTCGCCTATTGCGAGACCGACGATAGCCTCACCTCTATCGAAGGGGTTCATGGGCGGACCCATTAAGTCGGTTTTAGAAAGGTTCTATAGACAGGTTTGCACCGCTTTTAGAACCTTTCCAGCTCCTTTTTGTTTCTTGCGTTTTTTTATGGTTTTACCGATTTTCTGCTGTTTTCTCCTTTTCATTCTTTTTTTCATTTTGTCCTTTCCCATTATTCTTTTCTTTTTATGGGTTTCTGTGTCGGTTTTGAATGGTTTTGTCTCGGTTTTCAAGCTTTTTTTGTGTTGGTTTTCTGTGTTTCTTTCTAAGTATTTTTTTATATTTTCTAACTTTTCTTATTTTTCGTTTTTTTAAGAAATGTCTAGTTTCATACACATTGTACATTTTTCTTATACACCTAAATTTTGTATAGCAATTTAATATTTTTTAAATAAATAATTCATAATTTTAAAGATATATTTTGATGTCTATCTTCTTCAAACACACTATACATTTTTCGAATACATCAGGGACATTTTTTTATAAATTTTTAACAATTCTCTAAATACATGATTAATATTTTCGAAATTATACGTTTTTTAACATTATTTCAAATACATTTTCAGCAGTTTTTTAATGATACGAAACCAATTTTTTCTACAACGTGAACATTATTTTTAAATTGTATAACGTTTTGTTAATCTCATGAACACATGTTTTGAAATGCATGATTTTTTTTTGAAAATATCATACATTTTTCTGAACCGTAAGAAACATTTTTTTAATTACAAAAACATTTCTTTTACATTGTATAGTTGTTATAAAATATCACATACAGTTTTCTGAAATGTGGGAACATGTTTTAATATGAACTTTTTTGTATGTTATTACCATTTTCTAAAAGTTTTCTGACCATTTTTTTAACATTGTGTTAGCATTTTTTTGAAGCACAGTGAACTTTATAAAAGTTGTGTCATTTTTGTTCACTTAAGAAATACAGTTAAAGAAATAATAATATAAAAGAACATTCCCTAGAAACCCAACGCTCCTTCCACGTTGGGCTAGCCATTTAGAGGGCAAGTTTTTTGAGAAACATTTATAGGGCACCTGAGGCGAGAGAACTGTACACCTTGCAGCAAGCGTGGTATAGGCGCTCCTCACCCTACTGCGCCCCGTGGGCTGTCCATGGAGCCGTCCTGGTGGAACTTTTTCTATTGCTACTTCTCATTTCTTATTTAATTCCTTGAATTTTTGTTTCTTTTGTTTATTCCCTATATTGTTTTACCTTTTATGTGTCAATACCGTAATGGTTTTTATATGGTTCGTTGGTAGAATTTTATCAGAGTCCATATATTGTAGAAACTATTCACTGTTTTCACCACCTATATAATTTTTTCTGGTAGTAAAATGTGCTTTTGCACATAAACTAAAGAAGCATAAGTAAGAATGCTATTTGCATTATTATTGAACAATTATCAAGAATTAGATGGGGAATCTTTTGAGATGAATTACTTTTCTATAGGCACTAAAAATATCTAAAAATATTTTACATACAAACACATTTTTGATATATTCGGCCAAATTCACCAGTATTGTAAACATTTCACATACAGAAAATTCATATGCGGTGGAATATATTTCATGTAATGTGGGAACAAATCTATACCTACTAATAAAAGAAATAGGTATTCTTAGTCCATCATGTTATTTTATGGAAAAACCCCTTAATGTTTCTGACATTAAACCATGAGTACATATCAAATGTTTTTTAAAATACTCATATCTTTTAAACCGTAACTCCAAATTTAACATGTTATATATGAAGTTTACCTACTAATAAAAGAAATAGGTATTCTTAGTCCGTTATGTTATTTTATGGAAAACCCCTTAATGTTATATATGTAGAATCTGAATATGATGTTATTTTACCTGTTAACATTTTAAATTATACTGTCTAGGCTGCAATATTAATCGCCACACCAACGCTTCCTCGCCTCTGGCTATCAACTTCTCGCGTCGTTTACCATCTCCGACGGCGGTACGATCTTCTACCTTTTCTCGGTAGGTGCGGTGCCAACATCAGCAAACGACCCAGTAGCCTACCGGCGCGTCACCATCGGCCTATTAGATGAGCGCACCACAACCTTTGCTGAGCCCCTCCTCCCTGTAGGCGGCGAGTTCTGCGCACCACAAGATCGTTTGTTTATGTCATTTTTCTTTACTCACCCATAAAAACACCTCATCCCGAACATAACATGAATAAATGCATGATCACTTGTTTGTTTCTATGTACGGATTAAATCTGCATGCAAGCCTTGTTGAAATAGAACAGATGTAGCATCTTAAACTACGCTTTTATAGGTTAAAAACATCTTTGTTTGGGCCATAGCTACAAATTCTCAGATTATAGACCATCTTTTATAAATTAAGAGCATGTGGTATTTTTTTCTCCTGTTGCAACGCACGGGCCTTTTTGCTAGTACATATAATGGTGGAAACTTGCTCCTATACCATAGGATGTCTATAATATGTTTCCTTTAGAAGTATATATTTCTATTCTAGTTTTTCTTATAAAGGACCCAAGCCTTTACAATGATTGCTTATCTACTTCGCTTTTTAACTATTACAACAATGGCATGCATTTATGTATAAGGTATTCTTTGCAATGTGGCATTTTCATAAGCCGCCTACTTAGATTTTTTTTGTCCATATATAAGACATTTGAAACAATACAATATTTTGGCAACAAATTTTCATAGATTCCAAGCACCACACATTGCTTCCATGGTTAGTAAAGATTTTTTAGAACCTACTTCATATATGCTGAGCCTAAAAGACCCTATGATGCTACCCATGCTTGGGAAAAGTCCGACTTCTGAACAATATAGTTCATTTCTCCTTTGAACTAATTATTGTGTTTAATAATTTAAAACCACTATAATCTATGTTTATGTTTCATCCTCTTCGGCTCTGGGTTAGGCATTTGAGAAAAAAAAAATGAGCCCGAGCCCGATAATTTTGGTACAAGTTGTCCATGAAAATGGTTACCATAGTGTATGAGGAATCAAATTCAACGTCTCCCATCATATATCGTGGCTATCTTTGTTCACAGGTTCGATGTGTTCCGATTTGTATTACAGAGAGAAGAGTCTTGAGACAAAAAACCATTCTTCCTATTCTCTCTCCACTCCCACAACCCTATGTGTCCCTACCCTACTAGTTGAATATGCCCATATAGTTTGTGACCGCCCACATTAATGGCCCTCATTTTTACCCCACTATCGAGCTCATCACCCCCTGTCCCAAAATGCAGGGAGCGGAGGAGGAGGCTACTCCCCTTTTGCATAATGTCTTCACATCTTCTTACTTCGCGGGCCTCAAATCTACTTCCAACCATAATTAAATACGGTTGGTTATTTGAATCTTATTTGGCGATTTTCCTAACATACAAAAGATGTCTAAGTTGGTATAGATTTTCCTTTATTGTTTGGTATTGGACCCTTGTTGCTCATTTTGATGAAAACTAAGATATTTATTGAAGCTTATTATAAATCGTTACATGATAATTGTCCTACTATCCTTGTGTTCATGTATGGTCAAGAGATAAATTTCGTGAAACTAAATGGAACCACGCGGTCATCATTTGAAATTTCATGGTTAGTATGTAAATATATACTAGCTTTGCCAATTGATTTCACAGTGCCTACAAATGAGGAGGCAATATCACGAAGAAGAGGGCATTAGTTGGAGGGTACTCCTCTTCTTCCTTTATCTAGAAGCGGGTGTCACGTGTCGCGTCGGAAATGAAGGTCATTCTTGTGGGTGGGCTCCTAACCATAAGGGAGGATTCAACTACGTGGGTATGGAGAGAAAGGGCTTGGGCAACTGAGAAAAGAAAAAGGAAGAGTAGGATTTCTTGTCTAGAGATACTTCACTCTTCCTATATTGATTTGAACACATCTAACTTGTGAACACAAAGAGTTTTGATATATTGAATAGTAATTAGAGGGCGTGTCCATAATTATTACTAGGGAAAACTGATCTAAACATGTTTATCATTGGAACATAAATGGTTAAATATATTTGAATGGGAATTAAATGATTTGATATGTTTAGATCATTCTCCAAGTCATTAAGAGAAGTTGACCAAATAAAAATTGGCATACTTTGCAACCACACCTTGATTGATTTCTTTTTTTCTTGTAGTAGAGAGATGGTGAGTGAAAGCATGTATATAATGTTACCAAGAAGACATATGGTACATACACGGACTAGCAAGTACATGCTATATAGGTGCATAGAAAACCACGTGAATAAATGATTAACCATGAAAATAGATTGTTGCATGACGTCCCTAAAACATAAATGAGCATGTCAACAATATAAAGTTGGGTGGGGGTCTAATTATATTGAGGATTTTCAACTGCAAGCAACATATGATTGGCTAGAAATGATATATACTAAATTGTAAATTATGCCAACTCCTATAAGATCTAGGAAATTAAATCTGTGGTATTCAACCTACAGGTCATACTATAAAACATAGAGAAAATATGCATATGAGTTCACAAGAGTTAAGACCCACAGAATAAGAAAGCAACAACACCATAAGTTGTTTGCAATAACTATATAAAGTTGGGAAACAAACTATTTATCGTATTGAAAAAAAGTTTTACTCACACCTCAGCTAATTTTGCGCTCCTTTGAATGTTTATATTTATCGTCCCTTCCCAGCCCAGAGGCTTGAGCAATACATAGTTTATCAATCATCAAAAACTTGACTATATCCGTTGGATCATCAAATCTACCTCCAGGCTTCCACCCCATGGACAAGTTAGCAAAACATATCTTTTCTTCTTTTCTCCCAAATTTATTCATATTTAGTTTTGCTAGGATTAAGTCTCCATTTCAAAAAGTCACGAGAAGGCAAATATTCGCACATGGTTTCAAAAAATCACCGTTGATAGATATGTTGTGCAGTGTGGTTATTGCGTGAAATGGATACTTATTCCTACGAAAATGAAATAAGAAGAACTTCAAAAGAAAATTGGACAAATTACTTTTTTGCGAACATGTCCATGGGTAGAAAACCTCAGAGCTACATCCAATGATGTAGCAGATATACCTCAAGATGATGGCAAGCATTGGGTGACTGATAAGACATTCATCCTTCAAGACCCTCTTGGGCGGCAAAGGACTATAAGTATGACAATGAAGGTAGCACCAAATTTGCTGATGAGTTGGTAGTACTCTTTTTTCTAGTATCATATTTAATTTGTTCCTAGCTTTATCTAGTTATTTCTGAGCAAATGATGTAGCCGTAAATTTCTTATCTCGTGGATATTAACTCTTGATAAATCAAATGTATACTTGCACTATTTTTCTAGCATGAGCAGTAGGCTGAATACCACCAATTTAAGTTCCTACCGCTTATGTGACATCATTTCTCGTTTATGTCTTTATGATATATCACTTGTAGTAGAACATCTTCAGTGCAGCTAAATCCTCACAACTTAATATTGTTGGCATGCTCTTTTATGTTTTAGCGGCATTATGCTATAAATACTTGGATGATGGTCAATCGGTCATTCCAGTGGTGTGCTATGCACACATATAATTGTACTTGCGATTCTGTATTTATTTTATGACTTCTTGGTAAGATTCTATATACATGCCTTCAGGGTACTATATCTCTCCTACAAGAAAAATAATAATATCAATAATGGTCGAGTTCCCAAAGTATACGAACTTTATTTTGGTGGATTTCCTTGCAATATCACCAGTTTCTTAGGTGTATCAATGCACATACACAGTTTTACATTCATCTAGCATGTGGATACTTGCGTCATAATGGTATACTGTTATGACCGGCCAGGTCTATGGCCGCAGGAGGCCCACTGGACAAACTTAGCCCTCAAGTTATCTTAGTTTTATTTCATATCGTGGTTATATATACGACTTGTAAGACTATTTTGAGAATTACGCAATAAGACTGTTCTATTGCCCGGCTCCCAGAGGAGCCGGAACCCTAAAACCCTAGCCGCCTCCTACTTGCGCCGCCGCCACCCAAACCGCAAGGACGGCGCCTCGCCGCCGGCCGCCGCGCTCCAGCCCTCGCCCACCTCCCGCCTTTCCCTATAGTCTCGGCCGCCGCATCCGGTGGGAGGGCGTTGGAGGCACCCCGGGGTCGCCTCCGCTCCAGCTGGCCAGCCACCATAGAGGACGAGCATCCGCTGCTGGATAACCTCCTACAGCAGCACGGTGATCTTTTTGCGGAACCCCAGGGCCTTCCGCCGGCCCGGGTCTACGACCACCGTATTCATCTCCTGCCGGGCTCGACGCCGGTGGCAGTTGGGCCCTACCGGTACCCTCAGCTGCAGAAGGACGAGTTGGAGCGGCAATGTGCACTCATGCTTGCCGCGGGCATTATCCAGATCTCCACATCACCATTCACGGCGCCGGTCCTCCTCGTTCGCAAGTCGGACGGCACGTGGCGCTTCTGCATCGACTACCGCGCCCTTAATGCTCTCACACTTAAGGATAAGTTTCCTATTCCGGTGGTTGATGAACTCCTGGATGAACTACATGGGGCGCACTTCTTCACCAAATTGGACCTCCGGTCGGTGTATCATCAGGTGCGCATGCATCCATACGACATCGCCAAGACGGCGTTTCGGACTCATCACGACCACTTCGAGTTATTGGTGATGCCCTTTGGCCTCTCCAACGCACCGGCGACGTTTCAGGCCTTGATGAACGATGTCCTCCGGCCCTACTTACGTCTTGTGCTCGTTTTCTTTGATGACATTCTTATCTACAGAGCCTCTTGGGCAGAGCACCTCGAGCATGTGACCATCGTCTTCAACGAGCTTCGGGCGCATCATCTTCATCTTAAGCGCTCGAAGTGCTCGTTCGGGACACCTTCGGTCGCTTACCTCGGCCACGTCATCTCGGCTGAGGGAGTGGACATGGACGCTAACAAGGTGGCGGCCGTCGCCGCCTGGCCGATTCTGCAGTCTCCGCGGGCTCTTCGCGGGTTCCTTGGCCTTGCGGGGTACTACCGGAAGTTCATCCGGGAATTTGGCCTAATCGCGGCCCTGCTCACGCATCTTCTCAGTCGCGACGCCTTCTCTTGGGATGAGGAGGCCACTATAGCGTTCGAGGCCCTCAAGGGGGCCCTCACGACGGGACCCGTCCTGCAGATGCCGGATTTCGACCTCCCCTTCACCGTCATTGCAGGCGCCTCCGGTGCGGGGTTGGTGCGGTCCTTCATCAGGCGATGGACCTCGCCTTCTTCAGCCGCCCCTTTGCTGCACGCCATCTTAAGTTGGCGGCGTATGAGCGTGAGCTCATTGGGTTGGTGCAGGCAGTACGCCATTGGCGGCCCTATCTTTGGGGTCGTTCCTTCCGGATCCGCACGGACCACTACAGCCTCAAGTTCATGCTGGATCAGAGGCTCTCGATGGTACCCGGCACGATGGATCAGTAAACTCTTTGGCTTTGACTTCACCGTCGAGTACCGGCCGGGTCGCCTTAACACCGTCGCCGATGCCCTGTCTCGGCGTGACGCCGATGTGGACGACGGTGCGGCGGAGGGGCGGCCTTCTGCATCATCACCGGGCCCTCCTTCGCCCTCTACGCCGACATCCGACGGGCGACCGCTGCCGCGACCGACTCCCTCCTCCTGCAGCAGCAGCTGGCGGCGGGAGAGCTGGAGGAGCCATGGCACCTCGCAGACGGCCTGCTCCTCCATGGGCACCGGGTCTTCGTCCCAACGCACGACGATCTTCGTCAGCAGGTGATGCGCCTCGCCCACTCGGCGGGCCATGAGGGGGTGCAGAAGACACTCCATCGTCTCCGCGCCGACTTCTACATTCCCGGTGATCGTGCCATGGTCCGTGACTGGGTACGGTCTTGTGTGACGTGCCAGCGCAACGAAACGGAGACTCTACGGCCGGCTGGCATGCTTCAGCCCTTGGAGGTCTCATCTCAGGTTTGGGCGAACATCTCCATGGACTTCATCGAGGGCCTTCCCAAGGTGGGCGGCAAGTCCGTCATTCTCACGGTGGTCGACCGCTTCTCCAAGTATGCTCACTTCATCGCACTTGGCCATCCATATTCAGCGGCGTCATCGCGCGGGCCTTCTTCGATGGCATTGTCCGTCTCCACGGGTTACCTTCTTCGATCGTCGGTGATCGGGACCCGTGTTCACGGGACACGTGTGGCGTGACCTTTTCCGCTGGCGGGCGTGAAGCTATGCACGAGCACCGCCTTCCACCCTCGCAGACGACCAGCCCGAGATCGTTAACAAGGTGATTGCCATGTATTTGCGTTGTGTTACAGGTGATCGACCTCGCGCATGGGTGGACTGGCTCGCGTGGGCGAATCTTTGCTACAACACCTCTTATCACTCCGCCCTCCGTGCTACGCCCTTTGAGGTGGTGTATGGCCGGCCACCCCCGCCGATCCTTCCGGTTGATCCGGCCTTGGCACGGACCGAGGCAGCCGGGGCTCTTCTGAGGAGCCGTGATGAGATGCTCGCGGAAGTCCGGCAACGGCTCCTACAGGCCCAGCAGTTGGCCAAACATTACTATGATGGCCACCATCGCGAGGCAGAGTTCGCGGTGGGTGATTGGGTCTGGCTGCGTCTACTTCATCGCTCTACGCAGTCCTTGGACCCACGCGCGAGGAGGAAGCTCGGTCCTCGCTATGCCGGTCCCTTTGCTATCCTAGAACGCATTGGGAAAGTGGCTTACCATCTTCAGCTTCCGGCAGGCGCGCGGATCCATGATGTCTTCCATGTCGGGCTGCTCAAGCCATTCCGCGGTGAGCCACCCGCGGCACCACCGGCACTTCCACCGATCACGGACGGACGTCTCCTTCCTGAGCCAGAGAAGGCGTTGAAGGCTCAGCTGCGATGAGGCTCCTGGTACGTGTTTATTCAGTGGACTGGACTACCAGAGGAGGACGCTACTTGGGAGCAGCGCGAGGAGTTCCGCCAGCACTACCCCGATTTTCAGCTCGAGGACGAGCTGTTTGCGCAGGCGGGGAGAGATGTTATGACCAGCCAGGTCTATGGCCGCACGAAGCCCACCGGGCAAACTTAGCCCTCAAGTTATCTTAGTTTTATTTCATATCGTGGTTATATATACGACTTGTAAAACTATTTTGAGAATTAAGCAATAAGACTATCCTATTGCCCGGCTCCCAGAGGATCCGGAACCCTAAAACCCTAGCTGCCTCCTGCTTGCGCCGCCGCCGCCCAAACCGCAAGGACGGCGCCTCGCCGCCGGCCGCCGCGCTCCAGCCCTCGCCCACCTCCCTCCTTCCCCTATAGCCTACGCCCTAGGCAGGGAAAAACCCTAGTTCCTATCATATGCACTAAGCTATACAATTACTGTAAAAATTATTACATTGTTATATTTGGATCACACAATTATATTTATAAACTTGAAAGATGACGGTGTACTTTTAGATAGATATTTTACATTCCACATATAAGACATAATGTGAAACTTATTTATTACTGTTGCTTCTATAGTCTATTTGCCACCTCTGCTTGAAAAAAGAGTTACTAAGTCATAGTCGTAAGCGGAGGCTGGAGAGAGAGCTAGTCGCCAAAGACCATAGGTGGTGCGGGCCTGGACAGGCCTGTGGGTTTTTTGTTCGTCAGACGGGCAGGGTAGCCCGTCAGTGTAGATAACAGGTCAGTGTAGTGTTTAGAATGTCATGCATGCAGATACTCCATTCCAAACAAACTAAGTAAATACTTGCACCCATGTTTGTTTAGTATCTTCTTCTCTTTTTGTGTTGAGAGTCGATCTTCAGAAAAAGAAATCAAAGTTCCAAATGTAGCCCGTCTGAAAGAAAAGCTGCCTGAACAACCACTTGGAATTAAGCTTTGAATTAGTGTTGAAAATTATACACTTGGACCCTGAAGCGCTAACCATCTACCAAGCAGATAATTAGAAAAAATAATTGATATGCTATCTGAATTCATTGATGATCTCAACGGCAAAATGCAGACTTCAAGTGTCCAGCAGTTGCCTGAGGATAGAAGCTATATAGAAGCAAACTGAATGATTGGCCCATAAACTGCAGCTACAATTAAGAAACGTTAAACACATTGTTCTCGGAGAACAAACCGACTGCGCTGCAGTTCTAGATGAAGAACAAATCATACAAGGTATGGTTAGAACTGATATTTCAGTAGTTCTCTGCTTACTTTTGCGGCGGTAGAAGGACATTTTGAGCTCCTGATAGTCGATCTACTTCTCTGGTTCGGTGATCAGGTCGATACATGCATTCTCTAAACAGGAAAAGTCCATGTAAATGTAGTATGAAAAAGGTACATAATCTACAATACCCTTGTACAAACAGCAACGGCCAACTGCGTGACAAATATTTATAAGCAGAGAACATCTTTAGTTTAGTTCTTTAACAACGACATTCATGCTGCAGATTGTGTTTCTTTAGTAATGCCCATAAATGCAACGAACAAACTATCGTACAAATGCAATTAGTTCAAGGGACTCAAGCATTGACGTATCAGAGCATTACAAAAATTGATGAAAGATTCCTTTCATACCCTGTTGTATGCCCAGGCCACATTGTACAGCAGCTCGACAAACCGTCAGTGTAGACTCGAGTAGAATGAATAGGCAATGCACCTTGGGTGCTGCCGATGCATTCATCAGTGTATATATGGAGAGTTACAACACAGGGCGCGGAGCGCCGGTCGTGGCTACGTGCATGGGATCGTGGAGATCGTGCATGCGGTATGTACGCTGGAGAGAGAGAGGAGGGGGCTGACTAGCTAACTACTAACACCCCGCCGCAGGTTGAGCGTCCGGTGGACGGATGCACAAGCTGGACCGGAATTCCTCGAACGCTGTCGTAGGGAGCCCCTTGGTGAGCACGTCGGCGAACTGATGTGTAGTGGGTACATGGAGCACACGGAGCTCGCCCAGAGCAACCTTTTCGCAAACGAAATGGATGTCGAGCTCTATGTGTTTTGTGCGCCTGTGGTGAACCGGGTTCGCAGCCATGTAGACCGAGGAGATGTTGTCGCAAAACACCACACTCGCCTGGGACAGCGGCATCGCGAGCTCGACGAGGAGTTGGCGAAGCCAGCAGCACTCGGCGACGGCATTGGCGACGGCGCGGTACTCGGCTTCAGCGCTCGAGCGGGACACCGTTGCTTGTCGTTTAGACGACCAGGAGACGAGGGAGTCGCCAAGGTACACCGCGTACCCGCTGGTGGAGCGGCGCGTGTCGGGGCAGCCGGCCCAGTCCGCGTCGGAGTACGCGATGAGGTCGAGCTTGGCGTTGCGCCGGAGATGCAGCCCGTGGGAGGTGGTGCCGCGGAGGTAGCGAAGCACGCGTTTGGCCAATGCAAGGTGCGGGGCACGCGGGTCGTGCATGACCAGGCAACACTGTTGGACGGCATAGGCGATGTCGGGCCGTGTCATCGTCATGTACTGCAGCGCGCCGACGAGGCTGCGGTACTCAGAAGCGTCGGTGACCGGCGCTCCATCACCTGCGGAGAGCTTGGAGCGCGTGTCCACGGGCGTCGGGGCAGGTTTGCAGGACTGCATGTTGGCGCGCTCCAGTAGCTCCTCGGCGTACTTGCGCTGCGAGAGGAAGAAGCCCTCAGCAGTGCGCGTGACGGCGATGCCAAGGAAGTAGTGGAGGGGTCCGAGGTCCTTCATGGACAACTCGGCGGAGAGCACGCGCTGGATGTGGTGCAGGAGCTCTGTCGTCGAGGCGGCGAGGATTATGTCATCGACATAGAGTAGGAGGTATGCCGAGCCGGCACCGCTGCTGAGGACGAACAACGACGGGTCCGCGCGCGAGGTGATGAAACCGATGCTGCGGACGAAGTTGGCGAACCGAGCGAACCATGCGCGTGGCGCCTGTTTCAGTCCATAGAGGGACTTGTCCAGGAGGCACACATGATCCGACTTGTCCGTGTCAACGAAGCCGACCGGCTGTTGGCAGTAGACCTGCTCAGAGAGAGTGCTGTGGAGGAAGGCGTTGTTGACGTCCATTTGATGGACGGCCCACTGCTGCGACGCGGCGATGGTGAGGACGACCCGGATGGTGGCAGCCTTGACGACGGGGGAGAAGGTTTTGTCGAAGTCGACCCTGGGGCGCTGGGAGAAGCCGCGGACAACCCAACGCGCCTTGTAGCGCTCGAGCGTGCCGTCAGCTTTCAGTTTGTGCCGGAACAGCCACTTGCCGGTGACGATGTTGGCGTGGCGCGGCCGTGGGACGAGGCGCCAAGTCTTGTTCTCCATCAACGCCCGATACTCCACCTGCATAGCATGAAGCCAACAAGGATCCCGTAATGCAGCACGCACAGTCTTGGGGATGGGTGAGATGGCTTCGGTGGTGACAGTGAGGTTTTGTTGGTACTTAGGGTTTGGGAAAAACTTGCCGGCCTGCGCCCGTGTGACCATGTTGTGTGTGGTCACTGGCACGGAACGGCGGCGAGTAGGTGGAGAAGGCGAGGTAATGGGGGAGACGTTGGGAATGCCAGGGTCGTCGGCGTCAGGTGGGAGGTTGGGAGGGGTGGCTGCCATGGCGGCAGGTGCGGGGCTGGATGGCGAGGGCGTGGTTGAGGGCGTGGGTGAGGGCGTGGGTGAGGGTGCTGGCACCATGGCAGGGCTTGGGGAAGGTGTTAGCTCGGCTACGGGGTTGATGCGTGGACGCTGTGTGCGAGGCTGGCGCGGAACGGGCGGCACGGCGGCGAGGTCGTCGTCGAGGAGAAAGTCGACGGCGGGCTAAGTGCAGTGGTGGCATGGAAAGGAAACGAGTGCTCGTCGAACACGACATGTAGAGAGATGACGACACGTCATGTGGTTGGGTTAAGGCAGCGATAGCCCTTGTGATCGGGTGAGTAGCCGAGGAAAACGCACGGGGCTGACTGAGGGGCAAGTTTGTGTGGTGTGGTGGCGGTGAGGTTGGGATAGCACAAGCACCCAAACACTCGTAGAGACGTGTAGTCGGGGTGAGCGCCATAGAGTAGGTAGAAGGGAGTGTGGTCATGGCGTGGGCGGCAAGGCCGCCGGTTGAGTAAGAATGTAGCAGTCTGTAGGGCTTCAGCACGAAAGGAGTAGGGCATGTGTGCGTGCGAGAGCAGGGAGCGGGTGATGTCGTTGAGCGTGCGCATGGCGCGCTCGGCACGCCCGTTCTGTGGAGAGGTGTAAGGGCATGACATGCGGAGTTTGGTGCCAGTGGCCGAGAAGAGAGCGCGTGTGGCAGCACTGTCGAATTCTTTGCCGTTGTCGGTTTGGATGGTGACTATGGGTAGGTTGAACTGCGTGATGGCAAAGGAGAAGAAGGAGCGTAGTGTGGGGAGAACGTCAGATTTGTGGCGTAACGGAAAGGTCCACGCAAAATGACTGTAATCATCAAGCAAAAGCAAATAGTACTGACATCCAGAGTTACTAGGGGACGTCGAGGTCCATACATCACAGTGCACAAGTTGAAACAGAAAATAAGATACATGATCTGATGATCGAAACGGAAGCCTAGTGCTTTTCCCTAATTGACAGGCATGACAGACGCCGGCGGACGCAGGGGTGTCAGTGATGTCGAACAACGGAGAGTGCGGTCGAGCGCGTCGCCAGACAGGTGACCGAGGCGCTGGTGCCACAGTGTGCGCGAGACCGCAGTGAAGGCGTGGTGAGCATGGGGTGGTGGGGCGGGCGACGGCGTCACGGGGTAGAGCTCGTCGTCAGCGGAGTTACATCGGAGGATCACCGTCCTCGTGCTTCGGTCCTTGACAGAGAAACCACGATCGTCAAATTCTACATTGAGAGGGTTATGGCGAGCAAGGGCCTTAACAGAGAGAAGATTGCGTATGATGTGCGGGGAAACGAGTAAGTTGTTGAGGTGGATAGGTGAGGAGGAGGTGGGGATGGTGGTGTGGCCAATGTGCGTAACTGCAAGGGAAGTCCCGTTGCCAACAACTACGCGGGAGGAGTCGTACGGGGAAGAAGAGGAGAGCATACCTGGGGACGACGCCATGTCGGAGGTGGCACCCGTGTCAAGGTACCAGGGGCCTGGGGACGACGCGGGCTGCTGCTGCTGGAGTGACATGTTGTTCAGAGCGGCGACAAGCGCGGTCTGATCCCATGCCGGCAGCGGTGGGCGCGCCACTTTCGAAGCGCGCCGAGCAGCGGGAACAGCGGGAATAGGCCGGGCTGCGGACCACAGGAGGAGCGTTGCTCGGGACGCCAGGAGGAGCCGGGTGGTGGGACGCCGTGCCGGCGAACGGGGTCGCGCCGGCGGGTCGTGGCCCAAGGATGCCGGCGCCAGGGGCATGGGGGCGCCACGGCATAGGCCAGGCGTGCACCATGCCGGTCCATGGGGCAGCGGTTGGAGCAGCGGGGCGCGGTGCAGTCGCGCCCCCGCCGAACTGCGAGGACTGCCCCCCGCCAGAGTTGGGCGCTCGTCCCCTGCCCCTGTTGCGGCCGCCACTGCCGCGGTTGTTGCCACCACCCGGTGTGCCGCCAGGCCCCCCTTGGTTGGAGGGGACGCGAGCGGCATGCAGGGCGATCTCAGAGTTGGAGTCGGCGGAGGCGGCTCTCCTCAAGCAGCAGGAAGGCACGCGGCAGCGCAGGAGGCGTGGGGAATGGTGTCTGCATAGTCAGGATGGGGACGGGCGTAAGCGGAACCGAGGATGGAGACCGCGGAACATGTTCCGTACCTGCTCATGATCGGTGACGGCGGCGCCGAGCTCGGAGAGACGATCGGTGCACTCCTTGAGACATGCGAAGAACGCGAGGATGGAGGACGAGCCCTGCTCGATGCGCCGGAACTCAGTGGAGAGGAAAACCACCTGGTGCTCGGCGTTCTCGAGGAACAGGGTGCAGATGGCCTCCCAGACAGCAGCGGCAGTGGCGCCGCGCTGATGGATGAGACCGAAGACCTCGGGGCTGACGCGATTGTAGAGCCAGGAGACGATGTGAGCATCATCTTGCATCCTGGCAGGGTCGAGGGAGCACGCAAGGCCGGCGATGTGATCCAGCACCGCATGCTTCTGGAATATGACCTCGGAGAGAGTGCGCCAGTGAGAGAAGTTCGGTGGGTTGAGCTGAAGAACGATCGGGACGTGGTGGTTGATGAACACGCCGGCGAGAGGGGAGATGTGTGCGTTTGCGGTGGAGGAGGAGGCGGTGGGATCGAAGAGCGCGCCGCCGCGGGAGAAGGCCGAGGGGGTGAGCAGGACCTGAGAGCGGGTCTGGGGAGCAGGCGTAGTGGGAGTGCCGTCAGCAGAGACAGGGGGACGTGGTGGCGGCGGCGGCGGCGGCGGCGGGATCGCCATGGCGATGCGGTGCAGAGAGGGCAGCGGAAGCGGTTTACAGACGCAGGAGATGACCAGCGTCTGATACCATGTAGACTGGAGTAGAAAGAATAGGCAATGCACCTTGGGTGCTGCCGATGCATTCATCAGTGTATATATGGAGAGTTACAACACAGGGTGCGGAGCGCCGGTCGTGGCTACGTGCATGGGATCGTGGAGATCGTGCATATGCGGTATGTACGCTGGAGAGAGAGAGGAGGGGGCTGACTAGCTAAATACTAACAGTCAGTAAGCAAATCTAACACCATTTCTTGTACAGTACATGACATTGCAAAGATGGTTCCATTGACAGAGAGCAAAATCCAGAAGTTGACAAACATTGGGCCAACATTTACTACTGCCAGAAATTAAGCACCACATTGCATTTGCTAGGAAGTAGTAATACAAGAGAAGAACTACTGGACACATATAAATAAGATAGTGTCCATCAAGCACGATATATAATAGATGTCGCATTAGGTTGATACCAAATAGTACCAATTAAGACATCAAACTGCACTTCCACTAAAGGTGATCTAACATAGAATCTACCTGTTTCTTACTCTTAACCATGCAAGGCATAATAACCATAATAACTAAATGATAGACTAGAAGGAAACAAGAAGAATTACTTAGCAAATGCATAGCCTTCTTGTCGGATCGAAATCACTGTCCTTAGGAATTAAACGAAGATCTGCCGACAACTTATGGAATCTGTTGCAAGGCCAGTTGAGAATCCGGCTTGTTGATGGTGTAGCTGGCCAGAAGGTGGATGATGGTGTAAGGACGGTCAGCGACCAGGACAAACTTCTTGTCCTGCTTCACAAAATCAGCAGCTTCAGAGCTCCTCTCCATTTTGTTATCCTTGATGTTGCACTTGCAGATATGAGCGGATGAACCCAAATGTTCAGTGTAGTACACACAGTCTGGCTCAATTCCTGGGAACTCATCAACATCGACGGAGAAGCACCTGTGGTCACCGATGAAGATGGCATATCTGTCTGGGGTCTTCAGACAGCAGAGCTTACTTGTCTCGGTGTCATATTGAAGAGCAAAGAGAGCCAAGACTCCCTGTGGATTCAAGATCTTCATGACGATACATATATGCCCATGCAAATCCACTAGGAAACACCGCATGCCGTACCCATGCCCAGGAAGATCAAGGGAGAAAACCTCGGTCACAGGAGAATGATTAACCGGCAGAAATTTGCCTAAGCAAATAATCATGTCACGAACTACGGATGCTTCAGAAAAGCTTGCGTAGACACCACCCACGACCGCCTTCCGGAAGAAATCGTAAGCTGCTGGCATCTTATGGTTGTATCTGACGAAACTTTCACTGTGAGGAGCCGCCGAGTAAGCCTTGCGAGATGAGTCGGAGAACACGGCGAGCCGGAGAGAAGAGCCGTGGGGGAAAATGACATCAGCGATTACCACATCGGGGGGGCACGGGCGCCGCGAACGGATCACGACGCCGGTGAGAGGGTTGAGGACGCGAGCGGCATGAGGAGGGCTTTTCTCCGCCAGGACGAAGTAGCCGTCGAGAGTGGTGGAAACGATGTGGTAGTCGCCGAGCTGCGGAAAATTCTTGCGGAGAAAGCGGCCGTTGTCGGTGTTCAACAGGAGCAGATTCCCTTGGCTGTGGAAGGCCTCGCCGAGGACGATCCACCGACTCGGGCGAAAGCGGGGGTCGGAGGCGTCGCTCCTTGGGTCGTCAGTGGCGGCGCGCCAGCCGATGCAGACGGCGCGGTAGTCCATGTACCAGTCGAGGTTGTTGTTGGCGATGCGGCGGACGAGGTCGCCCGGAAGCTGGACCACCCGTGTTCGGCCGCCATGGCTGGGACCGCCGGAGAGGATTCTGCAAAACTCGGATCTTTCTTCTCCCGTTTAGCAGCAGGCGGAATCTCGCCGGACGCGGCCGCCATGGCCGCACGCTCCAGTTCCTGCGACATGAGTGCGCCTCTCCTTCTAGATGGCCTGTAAAAAAACAAGGGAAGATGCAACGTGAAGGAGACTGGAAATGAAACAACAGCTGCATAAAGAAATGAACAGACTAGAGCAAGGATTCTGTGGTTACCAGATCTATCTGCGGAGGAACACAGCAAGAGCGGCGGCCGAAGGAGGAGATGAGATGAGGTAAATCCGAGGAGAGTGTTCAAATGGAACGGAAGAGGGGGAAGGAGAAAAAGGTGCCTCCGTTTCGAAATATAAGTTTTTACTAAGATTTCAATATGGACTATGTATAGATGTATGTGGACATATTTTAGAGTATAAATTCACATTTTACTAATTTTAGAAAACTTAGCAACGAAGGGAGTAACAATGAATGCCAGCTCTAGAAAAACTCACGCACGCCACGCCAGCAGGAGCAGCTGCATGCAGCACGCGTCACATCCCCACCGAGCCGGAACCCTTCGGTTTGAAAAAGGCCAAAGTTATTTTCAAGGATGAGTGGGAGATAGTACAAAATCTCAAAAGGTTAGTTTTCAAATGTGAAAAACTAACTGAAACGTGCACGAGCATTTTTCTTGAACAATTTACCGGTAGTTAGATCAACATACTTATGACTTTCTTTTTACCCCCCATATAGGATTTGTCAGTCATTTTAGTCTGCATATAAGTCTGACTTCAGACAAAACTTATATACAGACTAAAATGGACCATAGGCAAAACTTATATAAATTTTTCCCACACGCGGGAATATTTATATATACATTAGAAAATATCTAAAAGTATACTTTTTTCATATATACTCAACAAATTTCTCAACAGGACGACAACGGTGACGCGTGGTCGAGTTGTGGCTCTCGACAGGCAATGCCTAACATCGGCGTTGGTGATCCAGCACGGTGATCTTCAACGACGGCCTGACCTGACCAGGACACCAGAGAAGAGGATGTCGCGGCATCGTCTTGGACAGGTTGGGTGATTTTTTTTCTAGGTTTTCTGTATGAGTCTTTGAGTTCGGTTTGATGGTGGCGATGTCCCTATCTAGGAATAATGTTCTCCCCGCTATTTCTCCATTTCATTGGTGTGTTTATCACCGACGGAGTGCATGTGGAGTCGTGTCTCTAACGGTTCTTCTAGGATCCGGTTGATTTAGGCTCCTGGTGGATCCGTCTGGATTCGCAGACGCTCGTGGTCTTTGCAGTTTCTATAGGGTTCAATCGGCGCTTTATTCTTGGAGGTGGTGATTTGCTTGGCAGTTCACAGCCGTAACGCTTTTCTAGTCTGCATTGACGACTTCCGATCTTTGCTTCTATGTGCTTTTGAGTTTAACAAAGTTTGCTCTGCTGAGGCAAAGATCCAGAGGCAGCTTGGATTTATGCTCACGGTGCACCACCAATTGAGACAGGAGGAAGAAAATTCCGACTCCCCACATATTTGAATGTAATTTTATCTTTCTGTATGGTTTTGTTTGTAATGAATGTGTGATATTTAATATATGACCTTGATATTTTTCTCTTATGACTTTTCAAACTTGGTGCATCGGTTGGGCGCACGACATTCATCAATTTGACGGGGCGGGGTGTGCTCTTGCTGATCGGCTTCTCCCCACGTCCCTCCTCTCTCTCTCTCTCTCTCTCTCTCTCTCTCTCTTCCACCTTCATTGCCGCTCTGGTCGAGTTCCTCTCTAGGGCCCAGTTCTTTTGGCTCAATTCTTGACAATCATGATGTGTAAAATCAAAAGCTCAAAAGAACTCGATCATTGTCCAAAATTATCTGAGATTCGTTAGAACCGGTAGTCCAATGTAAAATCATCTGGAACTTCGATTCTGGCGATTATGGGCGCTCCCACAAAACAAGCCATTTTGATTTAAGGGGGTACTACGTCAGTCTTGGTTTATTGGTCTTTTTTGTAATTTGTCTTAAATTTTGACCAAAGATCTAACTAACAAATTATTAATGCATGTCAAGAAAAATTATATCGTTGGATTCATATTTAAACGTAGTTTTTAATGATATAATTTTTGATGACATGAATAGTTTATTACTTCAATTTATGGTTAAAATTTGACACAGAATATAACAGGGACCAATAAATCAAGACGGAGGTACTACCCCTGTTTGAGAGGCAAATTGAACCCTTTACGAGTCGCGCAAAGGGCGCTCGCTTGCGCTAGCCACGTCGGCATAGGTAGGACAAAAAAAAACTCGAGCTAGCGAACGGGTTGGGCAGGAGCACCTCACGAAGGAAAACCTCACCCCGTCGCTTCCCTGGCCGCAGCCACTCCCTCCCCTTCTCCGCCGCCTCCCCTTCCCGCCCTGCCCCCCCCCCCCCCTCCCCGCCCTGCCTCTCCCCTCATCTCTGCGCCA
This sequence comes from Aegilops bicornis, assembly GCA_021605145.1. Classification (NCBI taxonomy): domain Eukaryota; kingdom Viridiplantae; phylum Streptophyta; class Magnoliopsida; order Poales; family Poaceae; genus Aegilops; species Aegilops bicornis. The sequence continues at coordinate 788,393,829 of CM038671.1, read as the reverse complement.
TGGTGAAGCAACACGGCGACTCTCCCCGAGCCGCGCCTCTCTGACTGGCTCGGGCCCGACGCCTCCGCTCGCCGCTGCACCTGGATCTGAGCTCGGCCTTGTGATCTTGAGGTAGGAAGGTCTTGGCGCTGCTCGTTCCCACGGCCGCGACGGCAAGAGCTAGAAGGCGGGCGGCAGCGCGAGCTCTCGTCCTGAGGATGCAGCAGGAGGACAAGCACAGCAGTCGTCGTCCCCTACTCCGCCGTGGCAGGCCCCAGCACATGGTCGCGCTACCCCCACCCCATGATGTCGTCTGCGTCGATCTGAAGCCCACACAGGATGGGAACAAGGTGGGGATGGAGATGTGAGTCATTTTCTTTGGATCTCCTTCTGAAGATTTTGAAGCTTTCTGTCCGTGTCAAGGATGTCCAGTGCAGAGGAGGATTTTTGCCCCAGGTGAGATCACGATATCATGCATCCTCTTTCCTATTTATTGCTCAGATCAGCACAATGCTTTAGTCCTTTGGTTATTGGTGTTGACCTGATGATAATACACCATGCCTTGTTATTTGCTTCTTGTGTATTCTGACAGGAGAAAAGAGCTCATGGCACTTTCAAGATATAGAGAAATCAAATGTTAAAAATAGGTAACTATCGATCTATTTATTTAGTGTATGATGTTATCTAAAAATTGTATCTTTATCACAGCCAACATCTAACTCTTTGTGCTTTTGTTTGTATTCACCATAACAAAAATAGTATGTAACTATTATCTGAGTGATGCTAACAGTTTGGTTCCGGCGCTGAACTCCTGTTTGCTTCATTTCACTCGACCTCTTGCCATGTTTGCAAGATTTTGTGGGAGTATTTTGTTTTGCTGGTGCACACAATATGTTTGTTGGAACGCCTGTGTGCAAAGTATTTGGTAGTAATAGTATGAAGAAGTTATCACTCTCATATTTTCATATCCATTTTTCAAGCGTGCAGAACTCCAGCCTATGGACTCTGACTCCATTTATTTGCACATTACAGATTGCTCAAAAGAAGTAGAGACAATACACTGATATACCCAATTCTACTTGAATTTTCATCTAGCTTTAAAGGACCCTGACACGGAATGTGTATTAGCTACCTGTAGCATGCAATGGTAATTTCAGTTCAGTCCACCTGGAGTTCTCAAGTGGCAACCATACAAGAATCATTCATTTGCACTCCTTGCAAAAATGACCTTCTTCCTAACCATGAAGAGTCAGTTGAGGAGTTATCTGAAGAGCCATTTATCAACATGTATTATCTAAATGATGCTTTGGATGGATGATCTGCTTTAGTCTGATGATGATCCATGAGATATATGTACGCTTTTGGGTTCATGTTGTTAGGTTGATTGCTCCTGATCAACTTCTGAATGCTATTTGTCATCCTTAGGTGAAAACAGTAAAGCTGATGCTGATCTAGAAAGTTTTTCTGATATTGATGATGTGGAGGTACTTTCATACGTCCATCTTTGAACGTGTTTGAGTTCTCATGGCAATTGGCGGCAAGGTATAGTGTTGTATATTAGCACATATGTTATGACTGATGGATTTATTTATTCTTTTGTCAGCCTTGTTTTACTACTATAAGCAAGAGCCATGTGTCATCTCCTTGGCGAACAAGGTAAAAAGAGGACCTTACTATTGGTTACATTATTATGGTTTGGTCTTGCTCTCTGCTTACATGTGATACCCTAGATATTATTCAACTTAAATAGGGAATTGATAGTTTTCTGGAAAGCACTAGGGGGTCATATCCCCACCTGAGAAACCGATATCCACTTCTGCTCACTCCGTCTCTGTATCAGTTACCGTCTTCACAGATGTTTATTAGAAAGGGAACATATTCTTCCTTATTTTGCTTTGGAAGTTAGAATAGTTGTAGTAAAATCCTAATTGCACAAAGCTAAATATGATATGGAAATTAGTTACTGGTGATATGAGATATTTCACATTTTGATGTCCATGGCGATTATTTTTCTTGATGTAACTGGCCACGGATTGCTGTACAATGGTGTAGTTGTTGTTTCTGGACTGCTATATAATTTTGTATTATTATAAAACAAATCTGAATTTCTTAAAAAAAGCCTTCATATATTAGTCAAACTGTCCTAACTATTACTAAGGTTCCCTATAGTCCCAGTGATGATAGCATAGTCTGAACCTAGCTGAATGTTTTGGGTCTCCTGGTGATTATTTACCTAAATCATTGTTATCATTGGTTTGATTGTTTTCTACCATTCATTTGGATTACTGTTGCTAGGAAATTGAAGGGGGGAGGTGTTGAACCTAATTTCCTTGATAGCAGTTATACCTTACATGGTGGAGAAAACATTCGCTCATCAGCGGTGGAAGTATTTGGACGCATAATTCACTTCTGGGCATATGTTGTATGTGATAGGTTATTTGTTATTTGTTATCTCTAATTCTCCATTAATTTTGTAGGTTGACGGGTATCTTCACAACGAGGAAGAGACACATTACGAAAAAGATAATTTGGGAGGAAATGAACAAAAGAATACCTAGGGGTAGGTATTGTAACTCTAGCAACATGAGGCGCTTCTTATTCTCACAATAGCGTGTAGTGTTACAGACTGCTGCTTTTTTTTGCGGGAAACAACTCAAGGCAGGGTCGCCTGCCACAAGTAGTCAAGTATTCTGACTGTGCTTGCATATTTCCCATGACACAAGCAAGAAAGTGAAAGGGGTGCGTCTCGACCTGGCACTGCCCTAACTTCTTCTTAGGAGGTTTGTCTGCACTTATTGAGAACGAAATCTTCAGTGTCCATGGTGGCCTTTCCCCTGCTATTACGAGGTCAGATAAATTATTCTCGCGTGTTATATTTTGTAGTTTATGCATCTGATTTCTAATATTTTATTATCATGCGCCCCCAGCAGAATAATACTCAATGATGGTGCCATGTGTGACCTTCTTTGATCTGATTTGGAGGAAATTGTAGATGTCTGGGCATTAAGTCCTCGACCGGTAGCAGCCACAATCAAGGCGGAACCCTTGTGCATCGTTTACCTTGCTGGAGGCTTCGGTAGGATTCCTCTTCCTTCCACCCCGTCCAAGAGCTCAGGTGAAAGCCTTAGGTCCCCTTTTCCTGGCGACAAGGGCATTTTGGTGGGGTGTTCCTTCCTGAGGGTGTCATCCGGGGATGGCTCGAGTGATGGTGGAGTTGGGTGTGGTTCGAGGGCGGCATGTGGTGGCCTGATCTCATCATCGGCATCCTTCTCTGGTCCAGGTACGGAGGGTTCCAGCCGCTGGTACGAGGGGATTGGGGTCCCTGCCTCCATGCCGGCGGTAGACCTACGTCGTGGCGATTCCTATCCTTGACCGGGGGCATGGTGTCGCATCCTTTTGGCCTTCTCTGAGGTTTCAGCGTCTGCGTCCGATAACTCTCGTTCGGTGTTTTTCCTTGCTGCTGTCAACGGCGGTGTTTGGGTGGTCGGTTCTCCGTTTCATGTGGTTTTGTCCCTTGTGCCTAAACCTGGGCAAACGTCGGGCCGGGCCGGGTTTCGGGCCGGGCTTATAAAAGCCCGACCTTCATTTCTCAAGCCCGAGCCCGGCCCGAAGCCCGAAATACTCCATATTTTCAAGCCCGAGCCCGGCCCGAAATCAAGCCCGAAGCCCGAAAGCCCGGCCCGAATGCTGTTTTTTAGTACGCGCACGTGCAAGCCCGGCCCGAAGCCCGAAAGCCCGGCCCGAATGCTGTTTTTTAGTCCGCGCACGTGCAAGCCCGGCCCGAAATACGGAAAAATTGAAGCCCGAGCCCGGCCCGAACTATCTTTCGGGCTGCAAAACAAAGCCCGAGCCCGGCCCGAATGTCAAGCCCGGCCCGGCCCGGCCCGGGTTTTTCGGGCCGGGCTCGGGCCGGGTCGTCGGGCCGGGCTGCCCATGCCCGGGTTAACTTGTGCCTCTCCTTTGGCAGCCGGGGCACTCTGATTTGGGTTCTAGGGTGAACCACTCCGTCAGCCGCCGGTAGGGGCCCTTTGTGGTGGCGGAGTCAGATCATGTTTGCCCTGTCTGATCCTTTGGTGGCAGCCAGCGACACAAAACATGAATGGTGGTGCCCTCCTCCTGGCGCCTCCGTAGGTTTAGCTAGTTTTTGGCTTTTGTGTCGTTCGATGGCAAGAGTGGTGTATGCTCTTTGCCTTCGAGTTGTTCTGCTGAGCACATTGTATCTTTTTTTTCCGCTTTCTTCGTTCTTGTTGTAAGTTGCAGTCTTGTACTCCTGGCTGGTTGATGGCTTTGTTAATTCAAAGTCGAGTTCTTCTTGAGCCTTCGTTCAAAAAAAAAGAGGATGGTGAAGAGATGACATGAGGACGGGAGCTGAACAAGGGAGGTGGGGTAGGGGGAGCCCCGGTGAGGTGAAGATAAGAGGAAGAAAGTAACCGAGCGAGGGATGAGGGTGAGAGGTGGACAGAGGGTGCGGATCCCTGCTCTCATGCTTGTTGTCGGAGACGAAGGAGGAAGGTCCGCTGGGACGGAGCGGCGAAGGACGGGACTGCTTGCACGGCAAGGCTATTTTTTTGGCGGGTGAGTACGGCTAGGATATTAACACATGGTTTCCCAATAGTCTATACTAGCGGGTAGTCTTGTGGCGGCACGCCGCTACCACATGGATTGATATGCTATTTGGTTTTTGGTAATGTTTGGTAAGTCGTCTCAAGACTTAATTAGTTGCAGAGTAGTCCATACAAGGAAAGGGAATATTCAATTGGTACATGCATAACTGGTATATAATAGGTGATGATAGTGGCTACTGCGTAGAATATTGCAAAGCTCTTGTTCTTTTCTTACACCTGAGACGTTTATCCTCCAGTTGGGTTTGTCTCTGTGGCAACTATGGACGCCTCGCTTGAAAGGAGAAACTTCCCAACTATTTATTTATATTTTATAGAGTAATTGTCTTGCATAAATTTAGACATCGATGCAACGGTGTCCAGATACTATCACTACACTGTAGTCGGATTTGCTTTCTGTAGAGTGCGCCTAGAGCTGCAGCCTGGACCTGCCAGCAGGGTTGGCCTCGGCGCTGAGGTGGTACAATGCGACGGCTAGCTCATGTGCATCTGTTGGCCGTGTAGATGATCTCCGTGTTGTTGATAAGAAAGAAATGATGTACCATTAACTGGGAAAGGACATAACTTTCATGAAAAAAAAACTACTCCCTGAATAGGGCAACTACCTGTAAAGGAAAGGCAAAACAAAGAAGAGAAGCATCAGTTAATAAGGAAAGGCAAAACAAAGAAGAGAAGCATCAGTTAAAATTAAGTTCAATATATCTGTTTTCTACTTGGAGTTCAACATTTACAATTACATCCCTTGATTTAAAATCAACATTTCCAGAAGTGCAAAACTAGGATAAAATGCATGCTCCTGATTTAACAGAACGTAGAGATTATGTTTCCTTTTGCACGCATGCATCCATGTAGACATGGATGACAAAAAAGATGTTTCTTCTTTGGATGAAGAAGAATCACAGATCTTCGATTTCAGCTTAAGTTCATAATTTCTGTTGACCCCAGCCAGTTAAAACCTATACATGCATATCAACCAGTGGAACTCCTCACTTGGTGGAGCTGAGGCAGGCCGTCCCACTCTCTCTCTACTGTTTGTAGAAATTCAACTTGTAGTATGAATAATATGAACTTGTATCTGTATCTATATGTTTTATGTCCCCATCATCTTATATTTGGCTAAAATAATTACTGAATAAAATAGCATCAATAAGAAACAAAGAGGAACATATGATTAAAATGTGCTCTCTTAGTGTGCTGATATGCATCTTTGGTGGTACTTTTGCTAAAAACCGAGTTCCTAAAAGTAAGTGCAAACAAGATAAAATTCGAGCATCATATACACAGCCTAAAAATATACTACAAACTTCATTGAACCCTGCTGAAGACAAAAACATGAGGCTGGATGGAGAAGCTGCTCCACAGTGCTCAAGGATCTTTGCCAGAGACCAAAACTTAGAGCTTCATTGAGAAATTGCATGTCTGAAGATTGTAGTCATGCTCACCCAATATCTTTGGGTCGTTGGACTAATCTTTTGGTGGGAAATTATCTTTCATTTTAGATAATGAGCATAATATTTATAACTGAATTTGCACATATTGACTCAAGTTGATGGCCATGAACTGAGCCAAAGAGACCTTTCAGAAATGTAACATGTCACTTATAAAAAATGTGCATCTCCATGAGACCATACTCTGCTACACAAGAGTTAGCACATACAATCTCAGGGTTCGGACTCACTTATGAAGGCATCAAGAAGGACAAAGGGTCATCAATAAGTTTTACACGAGTATATTATATCTACAGTTCTACAATTCAGAAAAAAAGAAGTTATCAGCGATGCAATCTTTTCTTCATCTCATGATATCAACAAGTAGCATCATTGACGATACATTCCTCCCTGCAGAATAACAATGGTTTTTGGCAAAGCATAGGAAGGAACAAAACATAACTATCCAGAGAAAGAAAGAGCAAAATTTGTTGGGGAACGTAGTAATTTCAAAATTTTCTACGCACACGCAAGATCATGGTGATTGATAATCCTCAAGTGCAAGGAATCATCGTAGCACTTTCCAAAGGTGGAAGTGATAAGTATGGAGTGTCGAACCCACAAGGAGCTAAAGGTAAGGTCAATATTCTCTCAAGCCCTATCTGCCACTGATACGACTCTGCGTGCACCGGACGTTTGCTTCCAACTAGCAACGAGAAATAAAACTACGTTGTGGGTATGAAGAGGATAACTTTGCATAGTATCAGAGAGCTAAAATATAAAAGTAGGTGTTGTTATCATAAAGTTAGAATATATTACTAAATAATATAAATAGCGAGTGTGGAATAATGATGGATCGGTGTGCGGAATTGTCCTAGGCAATTGTTAACAAGACCGTAATCACTATTGCAGTTTCATATGAGGGAGAGGCATAAGCTAACATACTTTCTCTACTTGGATCATATGCACTTATGATTGGAACTCTAGCAAGCATCTGCAACTACTAAAGATCATTAAGGTAAAACCCAACCATACATTAAAGCATCAAGTCCTCTTTATTCCCATACGCAACAATCCCTCTTACTCGGGTTTGTGCTTCTGTTCACTCACCAACCCACTATAAGCGAATCATGAACGTATTGCAACACCCTACTGCGGGAACCCCTCATGCTTGTGCGACACGGAGGGCACCATAGGACATCACCAAAGTAAAACATACAACTCATACCAATCTAGATCATCAATCAACCCAAAGAAAAAATATATCTACTCAAAACATCATAGGATGGCAACACATCATTGGATCATAATGTGTGGCATAAAGCACCATGTTCAAGTAGGGGATTACAGCGATGTGCGGGAGAGTGGACCGCGTAAAAGAGATGAGGATGGTGATGATGATGGTGATGTTGATAAAGACGATCACCACGGCGATGATTCCCCTCCCGATGGCACTCCGGCACCACCGGAAGAGAGGAGGAGAGGTTCTCCCCCTTGTGCTTCTTCCCCCATGGCCTCCACCTTCTGGTCCTTGGCCTTCGTGGTGATGAAGACCCCTCCGGGATACTCCTCCATGGCCTCCGATGATGATGGCACTGGTGGAAAAACAGGCTTCCGTCCAGCCCCATAAGTCGCGAAGCTGTAGGAACCGCGACTAATGGGACCTTTAGTCGCGGTTCTGGAGGTGAACCGCGACCAAAGGCCTGGGCCCAGGGCGCTCGGTGGCCAGCTGGTGCACGTGAGGGGCTTTAGTCGCGGTTGGCAGTGACAACCGCGACTAAAGGCCTTGGCACCTTTAGTCACGGTTTGCCGTGCCAACCGCAACTAAAGCCCCTCCCCTATATATACCCATCCAGCAGCCAACACTTAGCCATTTGGAGCCATTCTCTTCACAAGTGGGTGTAGGTTTGCTTTTGGTTCCTCTTATGCACATAAGGTGTTTGATGAAATGCCCCAAGAGCATGAAAGAAACATGACATGAAGTGTTGGAGCCACACTCTTCAATCGCGGTTAGCAACTTGATGAACCTTTGATGTGTCAATATGCATGTGTGTAGTTCATTGTTTAATTTATATTGTTTGTAGCTAGTTAGTTTAACAAATGCATGATGGTTAATTATATATTTTATATTATAATAATGCAGATGAATCGGCAATGGATGTACGGTAACCGACTCTCCGGCGAGTTCACTACGGGTTTGAAAGATTTCCTCGTAGTGGCTAATGCGAACAAGCGGGGGGTTTTGTTATCTGTCCATGTGTTATCTGTAAGAATGAGAAGTGTTACTCTTCCTCAAGAGTTGTTCACATGCATCTGCTTGAAGGGTTTCATGCCAAGCTATAATTGTTGGACCAAGCATGGAGAAAGAGGGGTTATAATGGAAGAAGATGAAGAAGGGGATGATTTCATCGATGAAAGCTATCTTGCTCATTTCGGTGATACTTTCATGGAGGATGCTTTGAAGGTGAAGGGAAGGTGAAGAAGAGGCACGTGATGATCCCGTTGATGATCTTGGTCGGACCATTGCTGATGCACGGAGACGCCGAAACTGAAAAGGAGAGGGAGAATTTGGATCGCATGTTAGAGGATCACAGAAAGGCGCTGTACCCGGATGCGATGATGGTCTGAAAAAGCTGGGCTGCACTGGATTTGCTGAAATGGAAGGCAGAGGCAGGTGTAGCTGACTCGGCATTTGAAAACTTGCTGAAAATGTTGAAGAATATGTTTCCAAAGGATAACGAGTTGCCCGCCCGTACGTACGAAGCAAAGAAGGTTGTCTGCCCTCTAGGTTTAGAGGTTACGAAGATACATGCATGCATCAACGATTGCATCCTCTACCGCGGTGAATACGAGAATTTGAATGAATGCCGGTATGCACTTGCATTGCGTTATAAGATCGAGGCGATGACCACGGTAGCGATGTTGAGGGCGAAACCCAGGAAGAGGGTTCCCGCCAAGGTGATGTGGTATGCTCCTATAATACCACGGTTGAAACGTCTGTTCAGGAACAAAGAGCATGCCAAGTTGTTGCGATGGCACAAAGAGGACCGTAAGTCGGACGGGGAGTTGAGACACACCGCAGATGGAGCATAATGGAGAAAGATCGACAGATGGTTCAAAGATTTTGCAGCTGACGCAAGGAACATAAGATTTGCTCTAAGTACGGATGGCATGAATCCTTTTGGCGAAAGCAGAGCTCCAGCCATAGCACTGGCCCGTGACTCTATGCATCTACAACCTTCCTCCTTGGTTGTGCATGAAGCGGAAGTTCATTATGATGCAGTGCTCATCCAAGGTCCGAAGCAACCCGCAACGACATCGATGTGTACCTAAGGCCATTAGTTGATGAACTTTTACAGCTGTGGGGTGGTGTCCGTGTGTGGGATGAGCACAAACAAGAGGAATTTGACCTCTGACGTTGCTTTTCGTAACCATCAATGATTGGCCTGCTCTTAGTAACCTTCGGGACTGTCAAATAAGGGATACAATGCATGCACGCACTGCTTACATGAGACTGAAAGTGTACATTTGCCAAATTGTAAGAAGAACGTGTACCTTGGGCATCGTCGATTTCTTGCGAAAATTCATCAAGGAAGAAAGAAAGTCAAGCATTAAAACGGCAAGGCAGATCACCGGCGAAGCCTGCGGAACGACCGGTGCTGAGGTATTTGATATGGTCAAGGATTTGAAAGTCATCTTTGGAAAGGGTCTGGCGGACAATCAGTTCGAAGGGAGCCGACGGGCACGCAGCCATGTGGAAGAAGAAATCTATATTACGGGAGCTAGAATATTGGAAAGTCCTAGATGTCCGCTCTGCAATCGACGTGATGCACGTTACGAAGAATATTTGCGTGAACCTCCTAAGCTTCTTGGGCGTGTATGGGAAGACAAATGATACAAAGGAAGCACGGCAGGACCAACAACGTTTGAAAGACCCTGATGACCGGCATCCGGAATGGTTTCAAGGTCGTGCCAGCTACGCTCTGACCAAAGAAGAGAAGGTCATCTTTTTTGAATGCCTGAGCAGTATGAAGGTTCCGTCTGGATTCTCGTCCAATATAAAGGGATTAATAAACATGGCGTAGAAAAAGTTCCAAAACCTGATGTCTCCACGACTGCCACGTGATTATGACGCAATTGCTTCCGATTGCTTTGAGGGGCTCCTGCCGGAAAATGTTCGAGTAGCCATTGTGAAGCTATGTGCATTCCTCAATGCAATCTCTCGAAGGTAATCAATCCGGAAGTTCTACCACGGTTCTGAACGATGTGATCCAATGTCTTGTCGATTTCGAGTTGGTGTTCCCGCCGTCCTTCTTCAATATTATGACGCACCTCCTGGTTCACCTAGTCGAAGAGATTTTCGTTCTCGGTCCTGTATTTCTACACAATATGTTCCCCTTGAGAGGTTCATGGGAGTATTAAAGAAATATGTTCGTAACCGTGCTAGGCGAAGGAAGCATCGCCAAGGGCTATGGAAATGAGGAGGTAATTGAGTTTTGTGTTGACTTTGTTCCTGACCTTAAGCCGATTGGTCTTCCTCGATCGCGGCACGAGGGGAGACTAAGTGGAAAAGGCACGATCGGAATGAAATCAACGATATGTATGGACGGCCATTCTACATTGAAGCACACCACCTTTATCTTGACCAATTCCAGCTTGGTGGCTCCGTACTTTGAGAAACACAAGAATATTTTACGTTCGACAACCCGGGAAGCCTGAATCCTGGATTAGGAAGGCCCACATGGAGACTTTCGGCAGTTGGTTGAGAAAACATTTAATGAATGACAATGATGTTGTAGATCAGCTGTACATGTTGGCCAAGACACCATCTTCGACTATAACGACTTTCCAAGGGTACGAGATAAATGGGAATACATTTTACACGATCGCCCAAGATAAAAAGAGCACCAACCAAAACAGTGGTGTCCGCTTTGATGCAGCAACCGAGAATGGGCAAGAGGTCACATATTATGGTTACATAGAGGAGATATGGGAACTTGACTATGGACCCTCCTTTAAGGTCCCTTTGTTCCGGTGCAAATGGTTCAAGCTAACAGGAGGTGGGGTAAAGGTGGACCAGCAATACGGAATGACAATGGTGGATTTCAACAATCTTGGTTACCTTGACGAACCATTCGTCCTAGCGAAAGATGTCGCTCAGGTTTTCTATGTGAAGGACATGAGTAGAAAACCGAGGAAGCGGAAAGATAAGAAAGCGATCGAGTACATCATGCGATGATCCAAAGCGCCACATTGTTCTTTCGGGGAAAAGAAACATCGTGGGAGTGGAGGACAAGACAGACATGTCAAGAAGATTATAATATGTTTGCTGAAATTCCGCCCTTCAAAGTGAACACCGACCCAAGCATTAAGTTAAATGATGAGGATGCTCCATGGATACGGCACAATCGTAAGCAAGCAGGGACACAAGGGAAGAAATGATGTGTAATAATTTATTGTACCAAACTTTGTTGAATGGATCATGTTGAATGGTAGGTTAGAGTGGGTGCGGTGAAAGCCATGAGAGAGTGATGAGAGATTGTAGAGATGTGATAATGCTGGCCAAGCCGGGGAGACAGGGAAGAAATGGCGGGAAAACCCTAAACCTGCGGCGGCCTTTAGTCGCGGTTGGGCAGGCGACCCGCGACTAAAATAGCAACAATAAGTATTTTGTTGTAAGTAGAAACAAAATAAAATAAATAAAGCAACAAAGAAAACAAAAAAGTGTTTTCAAATTTGAAAACTAATGGCACTAACAGAAAGTTTATAATTTTTCTAAAACTAAAAGCAAAAAGAATTAAAAAATAAAGCAAAAACAACAAAAAATAAATAATAATGCAGACAACAAAACAAAAAACTGGAAAAAAATAGTGCCGCCTAAGTATTTTGTTGTAAGTAGAAACAAAATAAAATAAATAAAGCAACAAAGAAAACAAAAAAGTGTTTTCAAATTTGAAAACTAATGGCACTAACAGAAAGTTTATAATTTTTCTAAAACTAAAAGCAAAAAGAATTAAAAATAAAGCAAAAACAAAAATAAATAAATAATAATGCAGAAAACAAAACAAAAAACTGGAAAAAATAGTGCCGCCTCTTTGGACCCCCACGGCTGAATACGACTAGAAACCCTACATGGGCGGGATTCAGGCCCGCAGGAGGCCAAGTAGGCCCACAGGCACATAGCTAGTGATGATTAGGCCCGCAAGCCTGCAGTTGAGAGGAGCTCGAGAGGGTGGGCGCAGCAGCGCTTATAAACCACTCTCGAGCTCTCTCAACTAGCGAGGTGGGACTAAACTTTTGGGCGCGGGGCAGCACAAGGCCTTTAGTCGCGGTTGGGCAGGCGACCCGCGACTAAAGGGTACCTTTAGTCGCTGGTCGCCTGCCCAACCGCGACTAAAGGGGGCGCGAACGCAAAAAACCGCCAAAACCCTTTAGTCGCGGTTGGGCAGGCGACCAGCGACTAAAGGTCGCGGGTCGCCTGCCCAACCGCGACTAAAGGGGGGGGGGCTATAAATACAAGCCCTCGACGCCGCCCGCCGTTTCTCGCCTGTTCGTCTCTGCGCGCCCTCGGCGCGCCCGCCGTCGCCCTCTTCCTCGACGCCGCCCGTCGCCCTCGCCCACCAGCGCCGCCCGGCCGGCCTCGGTCTTGCTCATTTGGACTGCCTCACCTCGCCTCTCCGTCCCCTCCCGACGGCGCCCGGCACCTCCTCGATCCGTCTTTGAACGAGGGCATGACCCATGGCGCTCCGTCGTCGGTGCTCGTGCTCGCGGTGAGCACGCGCACCATGGCGTTATCCGCGCGCCCCGTCGCCGCTCGTGCCACCTGCGGCTGTTGCCGCCCACGCCGCCGTCCCGCTCCGCCCGCAGCCCCCGTGCGCTGCTCTCGCCTTCTTCACTGACGGCCGCAGCGCCCGCACCTCGCCGGGACCACGTCCGTGCCGTCCCGCTACCTCGCCGCCCCTGGCTGCCTCCTTGTCGCCCGGTGGCAGCGCCGAGCCATCGCTGGGCTCGCCCGGTGGGCGCTTCGTGGCGCGCCCGTGAGCCCACAAGTCCGCACGCCCAAGACGCCCGTTAGGCCCCTACGGGCCAGCGACAAGCAGGGCCCGCGCCTGAAATGTAAAGAAAAAAAGCAGGAAAAAATATATTAATTAAAATTATTAATTAATTAACCAATTAATTAACTTAATTAATCTTGTTAATTAATCTAACTAACCCTGTTAATTAACCTTAATAACCTAATTAGATAAAAGGTCAATGACAGACGGGCCCCACTGCCTGTTAACTAACCCTGTTAATTAACCTTAAATTAATTCTGTTAATTCTAAAAATGAATTAAAACTTTGAAAATTAATATTAAATAATCCGTAGCCCGGATGAAAAAACTTTCTACATTAACCTAATTAACTTATTAACTAATTAAACTGTTAATTAGTGTTAGTCGATGACAACCGGGACCCATGTGCTAGTTTGACCAGTCAAACAGACTGTTGACAGACCTTGAACAGCGTAGTTGTTTTCAAGATCCTAAAAAAAGTTGTCGATCCGGCGTTGATCCAAAATCAGTGGACCAGCAAAATCTAGTAGTAGTAGTCGATCTAAATCCTCGTTGGCAATTGGAAACCGTTTCCAATCATTAGGAGCAACAGACGCTACCTGTATTTTTTACCAAACATTGACAAATGTTTAATTGCTTGCAAAGTTTCTTCACAAAATGACATTCGTGAAGACGTGGTTGTCTGTTGTCCTCGCCTCCCTCTCCGTGTGTGTTGTCCTCGCCTCCCTCTCCGTGACGCCGTCGTCTCGCGCTCTACCGCGACACCCTCTCCCACCCTTCCTCGCCCCTCCTTTTGCCACCGCCTTCGCCACCGCCACCGCCACCGCCTTCTTCACTTAATTAATTTGTTTTTACTACATGTTTTCAGGACTGACATAATGGCGGACGATAGAGCTGACCCGATTATGGACAACTATGATCCGGACGGTGAAGCACATATGTTCGGCATCATAAGCGGCGATATTCAATATGTGCCGACCGGAGAAGAAGAAGATGATATCTCTTCTTATCTGAACCTTGACGGTGAAGATGAAGGCGCCGTCGACAAGAAGATGCCGAAGAAAGCGTCGATAAACGACGATCTTCAAATGGAAGTAGCAACCACCTCCGGCGCCGAGGTATATATATACATTGAGCCTCCGGTGATACAAACTAACTGATTTGAATAAATATGTGTGTACTAGCAGCGCGCGACTCTCTTTCTTATTTTAGCCCTCGGCGGATCGTTGAAACAATCGAGTACGTCGTCAAAGCGTGGCGCAACCAAGACGATGAAACAAGGAGAAACATGCACCATCGAGGTTGTCGACGATTAACCGGCAGGCCGCTGGAGCCCCGCAAGAACGCCACCAAGTTTGTCACCAATGCGGAGCCATTGTTAGAGACAACGTCTCGATCACCGCCCAGGAGTGGAATGAGCCAAAGAAGGCACGAATTGATGGTTTCACTTTTGTCGATAAGAGAACAAAAAGATTGCTTCAAGAAGCTTATGGAACATTTCGTTCTACCTCCGGAATACAACAAATTCGATGAGGAGGGTAACAAGATTGAGGAAAACAAGGAGAGGAGGAGGCTAGTCAAACAGTTCGCTCTTCATAAGATGGCCGACGCATTCCGGAAATTCAAGCAAAATCTAGCCCGTGACTTTGTCAAGCAGAACAAGACTCCAGTTTCAAAGGACAATATGAGAAACTGAAACATGATTGGCCAGAATTTGTGAAGCAAAAGAAATCGGAGCAGTTCATTGAAATATCGAAAAAAATAAGGAAAATGCGGCTAAGAAGGAGTACAATCATGTTATGGGGCCAGGAGGGTATCGCATTTTGGTGGCTAGGTTGGAGAAGATGGAGAAGCGAGATGAGTGCGCGAGGAATCCGTCCAGGTACGGAGGGATGGGACCCAAGGGCCAAAAGCTGGTGGTACGGGCATGGGGGAACGCTGAACCCGGAGACAGGGGAGTGTGTTTACCGGGGCAAATTAATTAAACCCACCCAAGCCCTTATTGACGCAATGAAGGATGCTCAACAGGGGAAGATCAAGTTCAACAGAGAGAACGACGCGCTGACAAAAGCCCTCGGGAATCCTGAACACGGAGGGCGTGTCACGAGGCATGGGGCACATTCCGTGGAAAATAGGGTTCCCCGAGCGATGACCCGTCTGATTCTGAAGCCGTAAGAGAAAGATGGATCGGGAATCAGATGTTGTGGCGCGGTTGGCATCGGAAATGGATGTGATGAAGAAAACCATGAGTGTACTAGTAGCGAAAGAGATGCAGCTCGGGTGCAGCATGAAGATCATCCAGCGGATCTCGGAAGCCAGCAGCGGAGAAGCAGCGTGGCTTCCACGGAGGCCCCACCGGCTGGTGCAGATGCACCGACGATCGAAATTACTGCACGGAGCCTCCGGTGGTCGAAATACTGCACGGAGCCTCACGGTGGTCGAAATTACTGCACGGAGCCTCCTCGCTACCCGTGGGCGATATAAAGGAGATGAAAGAATGTCATCTGTATTATCCTATCGGGAACATGTCCATGAAGGTAGCCATCGGCAGTGCTTTACCATGTTTACCTGGAGCACTCCACCACAACAACCCCATTCAAGATGGCTATGCTCGTGTCACGGTGGAGGACATAGTCCAAGGGTTTGAGGACACTGGAGATTGACATTGCTACACACGAAGGGGAGAAAAGACTTGGAGATGTCAAGCGCCATTTCATTCTATGGCAAAAGAAGTTTATCAAGTTTCCAAGCGAGGCGCCAAGGACAACAAGTCCACCCCCTCACGGTGGTGGTGGTGGCGGTGGCGGTGGTGGTGGTGGTGGTGGTGGTGGCGGTTCACCTACACCTCCGTCACGTCGGCCGACGCCGCCCCGATCCCACAACGTCCGGCGGGTGATCAGCCGCCGCCCCAGATCCTCGTCCGGCGGGTGATCGACGCGCCCCCAATCCACCTCCGACAAAGAAGCGAAGCAGTCTGGATTATTAACCCGGACCCTTATGTACCTAAGACCACAAAGGTACCGGAGCCATCATGAAGCCTCTCCCCACAAGGCCTTGGGAGCGTAGTGCCGAGGAAGTCGGCCTTGACGCGGCTGCTCATTATGAGAAATGGAAGGCGGACTGCAAGAAGAAAAGAGAGCGAGCCCAAGCCAGTATATTACGATGAGCAAAAGAAGTGGGCTAAGTCATTTTTGAGCACACCGTCCCAAGTCATGAAGAATCTGCACAGCGACTATGCACGTGAACTTCGCGAGCAGGCACTCATGTTCAAGGAGAACAAAGAGCGGAGAAGGCCGAAAGTAAAAAAGCGGGAAACAAGTTGCCCAGCTCGGGAACAAAGTAAACAATCGATTGCCCGCTTATAGTGGAAGCCCGGATGCCCCGAGATCATACAAGCTGCGACAGCACATGGATTGTACTGTAACGAGTGCGGAGAACAAAGCGGCCAACTTAGGTATTACTCTTCGTGAACTGTTAGGCCTTGATGAGGCGCCCGATGAAGGAGGTAGTAATTACATATGTCAAGAATGGGCCTCTCGTCGAGCCTGCTGAGGAAAATGATCTACTGACCAAATGAAAGGTCTGCTGAATTGGTACAAGGGTTACATAAAAAATAAAAACGCCAAAGAATATATTTATGCGGAAGTTAGACATGAGCATCACTTCAAACATTACTATGTACAAATTGCACTGAGTGAATTGTTCCAGCTTTTCAATCTGCGCGAGCTCGACAAATCTATCATCAGTTGCTACGTTCTGTAAGTGATTTATTAATTTCTACCCCATCTCGTTCATATTGCCTGCACTATATATATGTCCTAACTATATTGTTGTGTCCGCTATTATACATGCAGAATGAAGATTAAGGAATGCAGAGTAAGGAACATCCATGATGTTGGGTTCATTGACCCACACATCGTTAATGGACATGTGTTGGGCGTCACCCCACCGGCGTGGAGGCAGACACTGTGGCAGTTTCTTACAAAGCAGGAACTCAAAAGTGATATTCTATTTCCTTACCATTTTGGGTGAGTGTTTCTGTCTTGAGCACATTAATTCTCTTTTGTTTACTCCATGCATGGTATGTGGCGGCTAATCGATGAGTTATGCATGACGTCTTGTGCATGTATCGTGTCCGCAGAGTTCCACGGATTCTGCTAGTAATTAAAGTTAACACCTCGAATGTCTCGTCCACGACTCTACGAATATGGATCCAAAGCTTTGGGCCGACATGAGAAGAATGCTGCAGAAGTAATTATTTTCATTCATTTGCGCTCTATATCGATCGGCCTATTTCGTTTCATTTCCTAATATCAAGTAACTAATAACTCTCTTGTTCACTTAATTTTCTTTGCCTCGTAGGGTTTGGAGACGGTTCGTAGATACAAAGGTCGGTGAATTCAAAAAAGAGCTAGAATTCAAAATGTTAAAGCCTAAGAATGCTGGGGATATTCAGCCACCGGAGACCAATCTATGTGGATACTATGTCTTTGAGAGGATCCGGAGATACACCTCTGAGCGGGTTCCGAGTGATACCAATGCTCAGAGGAATAACCTCCGGATGATGCTTAGTCTAGAAGCTCGCTTCCGACCACTTCAAGAGGAACTAGCTGGATGGTTCAGCAGGGAAGTCCTCCATCCTAAAGGAGAACACTATTACGAGGTCGTAGAACTTTATATGGATTAAATCATGTATGGAAACTTGTTCAAAATTGTATATGGTCATCCGATGATATTGAATATATATTGTATATTCCTCTTGAATTCTTTTGGTTCTAATTTCAAATTTATTTGAGATTGTACATTCATATGCATGTATGTAGTACCGTAGAATATATGAAACTCCTTCAAAATTAAAATAAAGCACAAAAGAAATAAAACAATACAAATTAAGCAGAAAAACAGGTTTAGGGGGGTGGCTAAAACCCTAAACCTGTGGCGGCCTTTAATCATGGTTGGCGGAAAGAACCGCGACTAAAGGTCCTCCACTTGACGGCCGCTGGCGCCCGTGGGCGGAGCCTTTAGTCGCGGTTCTTAAGCAGCCGCGACTAAAGGTGGGGGGCTTTAGTCGCGCTTATTTGGTCGCGGTTGCGCAACCGCGACTAATGGCAGTTGCGAACCGCGACCAATGGCCTTTTTTCCACCAGTGTGGCCCCCTCCGGCAGGGTGCCGGAGAGGGCCTAGATTTATTTCTCGTGGCTACAGAGGCTTGCAGTGGCGGAAATTCCGATCCAATCTCCGTTCTGGAATTTTTAGGTCACGAGAGTATATATTGGTGCGGGAGGTACGTCGGTGGACTTCCGGGCTGGCCACGAGGTAGGGGCGCGCCCCAAGGGGTGGGCGCGCCCCCACCCTCGTGGGCAGCCCGGGACTCCCCTGGTGAGCTTCCGGTACTCCATGGGCTTCTTCTGGTCCAAAAACAGGTTCCGTGGAGTTTCAGGTCTTTTGGACTCTGTTTGATATTCCTTTTCTTCGAAACACTGAAATAGACAAAAAACAGCAATTCTGGGCTGGGCCTCTGGTTAATAGGTTAGTCCCAAAAGTAATATAAAATTGGACAATAAAGCCCAAGATAGTCCAAAACAGTAGATAATATAGCATGGAGCAATCAAAAATAATAGATACGTCGGAGACTTATCAGGCATCCCCAAGCTTAATTCCCGCTCATCCTCGAGTAGGTAAATGATAAAAAAAGATAATTTTTGATGTGGAATGCCTGTAAGTGCTTAAGTTTGATCAATGATAATTCCAATCACTCTTTCTAGCATCATTACATATCATAACAGTAGTTCATCTCATAAAACTTTTCATGATCAAGTAACAAGCAATTCACAAGTTTAAAGTATGGATCATAAACTTCCTTGAAAACTAACAAACAATATTCCCGGTCATCAAACAATTGCAATTCATCCTATTTTCAGGAAGAGTCTATGTCAGAGCTTTGATTCAGCAAACTTCACATACTGAACTATCATTTAATCTTTCACAATTGCTAACACTCACGCAATACTTGTGGTTATGGAGTTTTAATCGGACATAGAGAAAGATAGGGGCTTATAGTTTTGCCCCACAACCTTTTACCTCAAGGGTAATGTCAATAATAATAACTCATGCTCCCCTACATCCAATTATATATATATATATATATATATATATATATATATATATATATATATCATGTTCTTTCCAACATGCTGGGTTGCCAAAGGATAAAATGAAAAAGGAAAGGTGAAGATCACCGTGACTCTTCCATAAGGTAGAAGATAATAATAAAAGATAGGCCCTTCGCAGAGGGAAGCAAAGGTTGCCATGCGCTTTTTATGGTTATGCATAAAATCTCAATGTGAAAGAACGTCACTTTATATTGCCCCTTGTGATATGAACCTTTATTATGCAGTCTGTCGCTTTTATTACTTCCACATCACAAGATTGTATAAAGCTTATTTCTCCCACACCAATCAATCATACATATTTAGAGCAATTTTTATTGCTTTGCACCGATGACAACTTACTTGAAGGATCTTACTCAATCCATAGGTAGATATGGTGGACTCTCATGGCAAAACTGGTTTTAGGATTTGTAAGCACAAGTAGTATCTCTAATTGGTGCTGAGAATTTTGGCTAGCGTGAGGGGGAAAGGCAAGCTCAACACGTTAGAGGATCCATGACAACATACTTTATCTCAGATATAAGAAAACATAACTCATTACGTTGTCTTCCTTGTCCAACATCAACTCTTTAGCATGTCATATTTTAATGAGTGCTCCCAATCATAAAAGATGTCAATAATATTATATCTATATGTGAAAACTCTCTTCCTTCAATATTCTTTCATGAATTATTCAAGTGACCAATTCTACGTTTGCTAACTTTCAATAAGTTTACTACCGATACTTATTATGTGTGAAGTCATTACTCCCCATGTTATAAGCATATGAAACATATATAAATTCAGGTTTATGACATTCAATTAATTCAACCATTTACTCATAGGATATACATGAAGCACATGTGCAATTGACAAACTACTCCAAAAGATATGAGTGAAGAACACTAACTAGTCAAATAATTAACTAGCCATGGGAGGATTATTTTTCATTTAGTATTTAAGATCCAATTATTTTATTCAAACAGCAAGCAAAATTTAAAACACGCTCCAAGCAAAAAACATATCATGTGATGAATAAAAATATAGCTCCGAGTAAAGTACATCGATAGTTTTGAAGACGAAAGAGGGGATGCCTTCCGGGGCATCCCCAAGCTTAGGCGCTTGAGTCTTCCTTGAATATTACCTTGGGGTGCCTTTGGCATCCCCAAGCTTAGGGTCCTTCCACTCCTTATTCTCCTCATATCGATATCTCACCCAAAACTTGAAAACTTCAATCACACAAAACTTAACCAAACTTACGTGAGATAGGTTAGTATGATAAAGAGCAAACCATGCACTTGGGTACTGTCAAAGACAAGGTTCATAATTGTTCTCACACAATTCCTACTGTACCATATCATTTCTACAATTTATACCGAAGAATATAAGCCATAGAAACTAGAAAACAAGCAAACTATGCAATGAAAACAGAATCTGTCAGAAACAGAACAGTCTGTAATGATCTGAACAATAACCATACTTCTGCTACTCCAAAAATTATGAAATAAATTGGTGGACGTGAGGAATTTGTCTATTAATCTTCTGCAAAAATAATCAACTCAAAATCACTCTTCTGTAAAAAATGACATCTATTCTCGTGAGCGCAAAGTTTCTGTTTTTTTACAGCAAGATCACATTAACTTTCACCCAAGTCTTCCCAAAGGTCTTACTTGGCACTTTATTGAAACAAAACCTATAAAACATGATTACTACAGTATCTTAATCATGTTGACACACAAAAACAGTAAGGATAAATATTGAGTTGTCTCCCAACAAGCGCTTTTCTTTAATGCCTTTTAGCTAGGCATGATGATTTCAACGATGCTCACATAAAAGGTAGGAATTGAAGCACATAGAGAGAATCTTGAAGAATATGACTAGCACATTTAAATCTAACACACTTCCTATGCCTAGGGATTTTGTGAGTACACACTTATGGGAGCAAGAATCAACTAGCATAGGAAGGCAAAACAAGTATAACTTCAAAACTTTAAGCACATAGGAAGGAAACTTGATATTAATACAACTCCTACAAGCATGTATTCCTCCCTCATAATAATTTTCAGAGGCATCATGGATAACAACTTTGTTCTCATACTCAATTAGAACCTCTTCCAAAATAGTGGAATCATCACTAGCTAAAGTTGACACTCTTCCAAATCCACTTTCATAAATATCACACTAAGATTCAACATCCTCCAAAATAGTGGGATCTCTAATTCCTAAAGTTGACACTCTTCCAAACCCACTTTAAGTGATAGTATTATTCATACTCCAAAAGGCATAAGTGAAGTTCATGGAGCATTCTACAACTGACCAATATCCAAGCTCAAAATGTATAAATGAAGCACACGAAGCATTCTATACACTACTAGGAAAAGGCCTACTAATGGCGCACCTAATTTGGCCATTAATGGCGCATTAGTGGTGCGCCATCAGTGCCATGCCATTAGTATATTTTACTAATGCGGACCTCAGATGCGCCATTAGTATGCCTCCCAGGGGGCCATGTATACCCAGGTGCTTTGGCATACTAATGGCGCACAACAACAAGATGCGCCATTAGTAACTTCGGCATACTAATGGCACACTGTTTAATGATGCGCCATTAGTATCCTTTGGCATACTAATGGCGCATTGTGATGTGATGCGCCATTAGTATGAATATTAGGTTTTTTTATTTTTTTATTTTCTGTTTTTTGCACAGGTTACAAAATGTATAATTGGACAAAATATAGATAGCACACATCAACAACAGATTCATCGAATACAATAGAAGATTAGTATCTGAATACAATTCATCATATTAGTCTCCGAATACAATTCATCATATTAGTCTCCGAATTGAAAAGACCGAACAAAGATAGAACATTATATTACAAGTCTCGAGACCATGAGTAGCGAGTTTGTCTTCAAATTACAAGTCGATATCGATCATCTAAACTACCATCACATAGAAGAGAGCTGCGGTCATCACGATGAGCATCATCACGATGAAACTTCGTCTTCATCCGGTTCCTCAACGCTCCCTCCCCTCTCCCGCTAGATGGCGGGCGTATCTAGATTCGGCCTCGGCCCTAGTGGTGTACCCTTTGGAACTGTTACCGCTGAATCGGTGAACCTGTCTCCGACACTCCTCCCGATCGTCAGAGACTCCGGGCACCTTACCCTTGTACCACGACATACGACGGCATCGCTATGCACTAGCCAAACGAAGCGTTAGTACCAATTCACAGACAATACATAAGCAATATATAAGTATGCAACAAAAGCGATCGGAAGAGAAAAGCAAGACATTAATAGCATCGATTACATCTAAGTTGAGCGACTCTCGAAACCAAAGAGACATACTACAAGTTCATTAAAGTTTAATTACAACATGAGCCAATCGATGTTTCAGAACTAGACACAGCATCACTGCTTTCGACTCGACTCAAGGGACCGGAGCATGGATGAAGCCGCCGTCTACCGTGGGAGTCATGAAATAACGGGCGTTGTCAGCCTGCATTTGTAGCATTGTGTCGATGTCACTGTTGGACGGTTGATTTCTGAGGTAGAATTGCCCCGAGGTACGAAGGACATCTTGATGGATGATTTCCGCAAACTCCGACTGGATGCGAAAGAATTCTTGTCTGATGTCCGCGTCCTGGATTGCCGACACGCTCGCGGCCCAATCTTTGAGTTTACTCGGTAGCAGAAGTTGATGATGGTCCCGTACGATCGCCCGCATGTGATGGATGGCGTAGTAGGCACCCTTCTGACCGCCAGGCGGCTGCTTGACGCAACAGAACGTCGTATTGTGGGAGAACACGTGCTTGCCGTACTTACGAATATGCCTGGTGAAGGTGCCTCCAGATTTGGCGTAGCCGGGGAGAACATCATCAAGAACCTTCTTGACATTTGTGTAGTCTACGTTGTTGATGGTCAGGGTCGAAATCACGTGGCCATGGAATATTTGGGGCTTAGGAGGATGAGCGTGCAATGTGTGTCATTGCAGAAAACACGGAATGTTAAAAGAAAAGCGATCGAAATCTAAGAATTCATATGTTACGGCGGTTGAGGGAGGACTTACTCGGGAAAGTAAGGCACGAGGAAGTTATCCTTATCTTGGTTTGCCAAAATGACGCCTTCGAGGTAAGAACTTCGCGACTTGCGGTCCCAGCGCTTCCCAAGATCTTGGCACGCATGTAGAAGGGTCGACTATCACGATGTCCGGGGTCTTGTCGCGAATGATCCGCATCAGCATACTCGGCGAAAATAGCGAGCGAAGGTGTAGTGCAGCGGATGAAGGTTCAACATAGCGTGGATGTCATCAAACCGCAGGACGATCGTGACGCCCGATGGAGTTATCCACAAAGCCCTTGCCCTCCGGCACCATGGCCACGAAAACCAGGTATGCCACATCCTTCTCTACGAGACGCCGCTTCTCCAAAGAAAGAACAACATCATGCAGACTCCGCATAGCACCGGTTGCAGCATTGAGCATATTTGTCGGTAGCATCGCCCTACCCGCCACATGCACCCTCCTTGAGATATCCTCAGGTGAAGGTGGCCCTCCTGAGCACGGATCGTACTCGGTGCCGGCTGGCCCGCACCCTTGTTAGTCTTTATTTTGCGTGCCTTCTTCTTCTCCTGTAATGGGACCGAGTTCTGCTCATAGACCGCCTTCTTGAGTGTGTTGGGGCTGATAATATTTCGCACCTCTCGCCTATCTCGAGGCTCGGTGAAGTCGGCGGTTGGGCGTCTCCACGAGAGCTGAACGGCAGACGACGCCTGTTGCAACTTGGCTTCTCCGCGGTACCAGCTAGATCGCGCACGTCTTTTGTTGGGTTGGGTTCTTGAGAAGGAGGCCCCATGAGGTCGCCACCGTACCCATGAGCGGCAAAATCTTGATCGGCGTTGGCAAATGTATCGTCGTCGCCGTCGTTACGATCCTGTGCCATATGCATGTTTGGATCCAGTGGCATAGGGATGTCCGGCACCGTTGCGACGGTCTTGCCATGGGGCCTACTTGGCGTCGGCACGACTGGCGGTGTTGTCTTTGGGGTGGTGTCCCCCGCCCCCAAACGAATCTGGCTCTTCGGCCAAAGCAGGGTCCAGCTCAGGCAAGCGCTGAGGGTTATCACGTCATCATCGTCGGCCCCGACGGGTCTAATCGGCGGTAACAACTCGTCGCAGCCTGGCAGCACCCGAACCAGTTGAACCCTAAACAAGTTGGGTGGCATCTGGGTACCGTGGAACAAGGGTTGCCGGTTGAACAATTTTGCCCTTGGCGACATCGACCAACTCGTTGTTCACGAAGTGCGAGGAGAGTGCAGGCGTCGGCGGCACCCTGCGAAAACATGTAGGGCGTCAGGGATGCCCAGTCAAAGGCAAGGAGATGAAGTCCTCGGCCCAGAGAGGCTTAATTAGTTACCGTGATGACGGCGTCGAGCTCAGCTAATGTCGAGGCACCGCCAACGGCGGGCGTGCAGTTGATGGAGGGGCCGCTTGCTGCAGAGGTGGCGGCCGGCGTACACCCGGGTGCATTAAGCTCCCGTGCCGGCGTCGGAGACACCAATGCCGCCTCCGCCGGAGACACCAATGGCCCCGCCATCGCGTTCAGCGAGTTGCTGGCCGTGAAGCTAGGAATCGGGGGCGGCCCCTGTTGGCCGCCCGCAATCCACGCACTCAACCCCTCGATCAAGCTAGGCACAATGGCGGTGATCGTCGCTCCGAGTTGTTGTCGCACTTGCTCTTGGACAATCTCCGGAATCCGCGCCACCTATGCCTTGAGTTCTTGAACCTCGCGCGCCTGGCTTTCCGAGCTGGTCTTTTTCTCCTTTCGCCCACCACTGTTATAGTATGACGACCATTTTGTCGACAAGCCTTTGCTGGCCACACGACCAGCTGACGTCGGCCATCTTGAGCTTATCCTTGTTCTTCATTACATTCAACGCCCTATTTAGAGTGGTGTCCCAAGGGTTGCTCTTAGTCGACCCAGCTACTGCTTTCGATCGCTGCATGGAAGGAATGTGAACCATTTAGAAATTTGGCTTCATTAATTAGAATGCAACCATATGGAGCTAATTACGCGGGGTGTATTCCTTACGAGAACAAGCTCAAGCGCCCTGGTCTTCGGATCCGTGGTAAGCTCCTTTGTTTTCGGGTCCTTCTTGTACCGGGCCCTGACAAAGTCCCCGGTCTGCTTGTCACCGTATTTATCGAAGAGGGGCGGTAGGCCTTGCTCGGCACGGTCCGCCTCCTCCTTGTCCCATATAGACTCCGCCACTCTGTAACCGCCGGGACCGAGTGTGTGTTCCCCTAAGTTCAGCTCCCGCATTTCTTTCCCCCACTGACTTGATTCGGAGTTTGCAGTGCTCGAGCAATTGATCTTGAAGTCGTTGTAGTCATCTTCGGTGATCGAAGGATTTTTCTCCTTGATCTTCTCATAACTCTCACCTTTCTCGATCATTCTCTTCACATTGCTTTTCCAAGTAGACAGGGCCTTGCTCATCTTCGTGAGGGCAACATTGTTCACTTTATTACCTTTGAGGCTTGTGTTTTCAAATTCCGCGGGCAACTTGTATCGTTTGTGCAACTTCGTGAAGAGGAGGTTGCGCAAATTCCCTCGGTCAGGATGCCTCAGGTTCTCGGTGTTGTTCGGACGGTGCTCCGGAGAATGCACCCGAGCTGAAGCGAGTACCCCTTGACTATTCGTTCGGCGCCGTTGGATTCCCGTCGGAGTCCACTTCAGTAACTTCCTCCTTGAGGGTGCGGAGCACGGTCGGGCGCCGGTCCTTCCGTTGCCTCTTCGGTTGGCTGCCATCTGTGCGTGCGCTGCCATCATCAGTGGTGGCATCCTCGGCGGCACCATCAGTGGTGGCATCAGTGGGGTCATCCTTGGCGGTACCATCAGTGGTCTCAGGATCGGTGGGGAAGGCGGCGTCCTCATACAAGTGAGGTTGTTCCTCCATCTCCTGGGACAGCTCCCAGAATGCCTTGCCGCCCGAACCCCCGGCCTCATCGTTGTTGGCCATGTTTCTCTCTAAATAGGAACAAAGTTTGGTCAAAAAGTTGGTTATTGTGAAGGAACAAGATCATGGTTTCATCATTTAGGGTTTGTCGACACCGAGGCATCCTAAAAGCTAAGCTTTTATCTTTGAGGGTTTTTCGACGCCGAGGCACCCTAAAAGCCTAAGCTTTCATCATTAGTCACAAGTACCCCGGCCCATGCATTAGTCACAAGTACCCCATATGTCCTATTTTTAGCAAAGTCATGCTAAAATTCACGGAAAATTTCAGCATGACCTTTGCTGAAAATAGGACATATAAATACCAATTTGCTGGAACGGAAGTTAATCGACATTCCAGCAAACTCAAGGGCCTCTCGGGTGGACAAGGCAAAAAGGCCTTCATCACAACATGGAAAATACATTGGCATGTGAAGAGGTGAAACAATATATGCATCTCCAAGCAGTATCATTCAACATTTTGGACAAACCACTACAAGCAATACTGGATCAGAATAACTTTGCTGTGTATTAGAGTTCTGCTTGCTTTTATTGTTTCCACCCTTTACTGTACGTGGTTTATAGTGTCCTGCAGAAAAGCTCTGCCTTTTGAGTATGTGTGAAGAGAAACTTTCCTAGTATTTACTCCCTCAGTTCCAAAACACATGTCGTTGTTTTAGTTCAAATCTGAATTAAAACCAAGACAAGTATTTTGGAATGGAGGGTGTAGTAACTTAGCAAGTACTACATCTGTTTTTAAATGTAAGACGTTTTGACAGTTTAGTTGAACTGTGAAAACATCTCATATTTAGGATCAGAGGGTGTGCCAATTAAAGGAAGGTCATTCGTGTTCTGAGCAGACACAAGACAATGCATAATTGTGCTAGTAGTAAAACATAGAATCTTGCAAAACCAAAATACTTTCTTATTAACTGCAAGTGGGGAACACCAGGAGCAGAATTAATTGGCGGCTGCTCATGTCTAACAGCCCTGCGGCAGCTGAGCCTGAAGACAGACAAGTCTCACCAGATGAAATAAACGGGTTTCTAATAAGTGTGTAAAGAGTGATGATTCTTCTAGAGACATAGTAGCAGTTTCTAACATATTACACTGACAACTGAACTGTCACAAGTAAGAGACCTCATTAGGCTAAAAGCCAAAGCCCACAAGTACTTGTGAACTGAATCTTGCAAGTCCAAACCCATTGCTTGAATCCAGAGAAATAAAATTAGAATGCTCACAGGAAGAATAAATTCACACTAACACATAATTATTACCGATAGGCTAACACCACACATCTTCAAATAATTCCAATATAATGAGTTTGAGTAGAGAAAATGTCATTTCTATTACAACCAAATCCATTTACAGTACAAGTCTAAGAAAAGCTACAACACATCTTCTAACCATGAGAAGTAACCAACAAGCGGGGAGACAAGTACACTAAAAGGAGACATGTCAGAAAACAGCTCAAAATCCCCACAGCCCAACGCAATAAAACTAACATCGCCATCTATGTTACGGCGAAAAAGTGAACTGTGTAGCAGTACCAGTAAACAGCTTATAACTCCCCCATTGACAGACTCTAGGACTGCTGTGTATAACTTTGCTCAGTATCAATCGATCTACTCCAGGGTCTAAGCCTTCGCTAATTTTTTTGTACGTGTACACGCACCATCTGATAGGACTGAACCTCTAGTACTATCTACTGTACAGGCTGCTTCTTGTTGCACTAGAACAATAGCCAACGACTGAAGACATCAGCGACAGAGTAGTCAAGCTTCCTAGGTGGTAATCTTAATTTTGTGGCTGCGGAAGAGATGGGTGAGGAGGACCGGAAGAAGATGCACTCGAGCAAGTGTTTCTCAGTTTACAAAAAAGAGGTTGAGACCTCTTTTTCAGATATAGCAAAAAAACCATGGTTTTAGATATACCACGGTTTGTAAAACTAAAGTATTTGTTAAAACCAAACACGTCAAAGTATTTAAAACTGGGATTTTTTCAAAAACCATGGTATTCTTTTAAAACTCCAAAAATACTGAGTAGCCAAACGCAGCCTAAGTAATCATCATATTTTTTTAATCATCAGAGGCCATAGTAAGACGATATGTACTCAGTCCCAAGTACAAAATTTAAATTGAATTAGCCTACATAGCTTTTGGAGCGTGCAAGAGGCAGTACACAAGGGATTAACTACTGAACACCAAGTGCTCTAATCAAAGTTGCGATTAAGAAGCAATATTTCGTAAGAGCGTCTTCAACTCTTTGGTTCCTATGCAGCACCCCCCCCCCCCCAGGATTGGAAATCAAACTCTTTCCAAGTACTGAATTATTATTAACTCCTTTTCTTTTATCATTATTCCTATATCTCTTCCCATTAATTTGTTTTTCAGAGTCCCCAATGCCAGCTTAAATTTGTGTGCTTGCAGGAACGACTACTTCCAACCACAAGTAAGGAACTTGTGTGCTTGCACTTTTAAACTTGTTTTCTACGTCAACATCAATACCTATGACTACGAGCAGCCTCCTTCTGCTAGATGCATATATGTCTCAGATTATTAATTTTTCTACTGACTTCAGTTCATCAACACTCTGTTCTCTTAGGACCTGACTAGTAGATCGATGCATTTGCCAGAGCTTACTGCTGCATATACATGGGCCACTCCTTGCTCTGAACGAGCACACAAGTATATCAGAGCAATACATTGCTAACTGAAAATCTGAAACAGATTTTGCAATTGTGAACAAGAACTAACTTCTCCAAATTTCATAAGTAGCCCCAGGATGCACAAACAAGACAAGCCGAATTGCACACACATCCACATCCAGCACATGCTCAACTTGGGTTCTCTCAAACAAAAACAAAAAGCACATGATCACCTTGGATGGGCAGAGAACGAGCTCCGGGGAGGTGGTCGGGGAGGAGCTCCGGGAGGGAGAGGTCGAGGGCGGCGTCGCGGAAGTCGGAGAGGTCGCTGAAGGCGCTGGCGGCGACGGCGCCGGTGAGCCCCAGCAGCGAGCGCTGGCCGCGTGACGGGCCACGCTGCGGGCGCCCTCGTCCGACGGGCGGAGGCGGAGGAGGTGGAGGCGGAGCGGCCTTGGGCTTGGGCTGGGCGGAGGCGCGGAGGAGGAGCGGGCGGGCGTCGAGGCGTCGAGGCGGCGTCGGGGCGGCGTCGAGGCGGCGGGGCAGCGGCGTCGGGAGAGGAGAGGGGAAGGGGATCGAGGGCAAGGGCGAGGGAGAGAGAGGGGATAGGTTTGGGCCGGGGAGGACGTATGGATGGGGGCGGCACAATACTAATGGCACACCACACCTCGGTGCGCCATAAGTACATCCATACTAATGGCGCACCTCCCCCTGGTGCGGCATTAGTATTTGTTTTTGATTTCTGCTCGAGCCAACAGGTTATCTTCCACCTGACCTGATCCACATCAAGCTCCCTCTACTAGCTCGACTGGTCAGCAGCCAGTTCTCACACCAGGAGGTCCTGGGTTCGATTCCCAGGCTCCACAATTTTTTTATGCATTTAAAATGCTGTTTGATACTTATTTGTGTTTAAATATGTTCAAACTTGTTTAAATCATAACAGTAATATTTTTTATAAGACAGTAGTAAATTTTTTAAAAATATCATCAAACAGTAATGCCGGTGGAGCGGGGGAGGGTGCGGGGGGTGCGGGTGGTCGGCGGCGGCGGTTGAGTAGGGGAGGGGTGCGGGGGGTCGGCGGCGGCGGTTGAGTAAGGGAATCGAGGGTGCGAGGGGTCGGCGGCGGCCGGTGGACTGGGGTGCTTCGGCGTAGGGGACGGATCTGGCGAGGTGGGATAGCGATCGAGATGGAGGGATCGAGATCGAGTGTCCATGAAATTTAAAAATATTCATGATAGTTCAAAAGTGCCCATGAAATACAATCGAGAAATGAAGGCTACGATTTAAATACAATCGATCTTAGCTAGCTATCTGTTCACAATCTTCTTGCCCTTCTTTTTCGCAAATGGATTTCTTACGTGGAACGGACGTCCTTTAGGAAGGGTGGTCCTGCTTCTTCTTGTGGTGTATGCTGCTACTTCATCATCGTCATGCCATGTTCGATCCTCGGTCGCCAGATTTGTCGAAGTCTTGCTCATTGGCTACTCCATCCATTCCTATGATATTCCTTTTGCCTCTCCTCACGACAACACGACTGGGCTTTGACGGGTCGGTAATGAAGAAGCATTGGTGAACTTGAGAAGCCAGTACCCATGGCTCATTTTTCGCGGTGACGTTTGCGCCTGCGGTCTTGGATTTGGCTTCGGGTATAACCATGGTGGTGAAATACCGGTCTTCTTTTAGGACGCTCTTCGCCCATCTGACACGGAACATCGGGACCTTCTCTCTAGCGTAGCTCAGCTCCCAGATCTCCTCGATCCTTCCGTAGTATCTGTCCTTGTCATTACCGTGTAGGATTCCATTGTTACCCGGAGTTACTGATAACCATCGCTCTTCATGTCCTTGGCCTCGGTGTAGAATGTGTAGCCGTTGATATCGTACGCCTCATAGGTCATCAGGTTGTGCTCGGCGCCCTGTGACAAGGTGAATATGAGTTGTTCTTCCGCGGAAGAATCCTCATGTAAAGGGTACGATAGAAGCTTCTACTTGATCCAACGCGTGCAACATGAGTTGTGCTCTTTGATTATATCTCCGTCCGTCCTCTGTTGGCCTCGGTCATTGTACGTCTTCTTAATAAAGGTTTTGTGCTCTACCACCCAAGGATCGACCACGTCTATGTGTTGTAGCGCGACTAGGTTTGCTCTTTCAAAGTCGGCGAGTCGACCCTCTAAGTCGACATGCATTTCGTGGCGACCCTCACGGTGACCCCATCCAGCGAGCCTGCCGAGGTGCCTGTTGACGGGCAGACCAACGGGGTTCTCAATGCCTAGATAATTCGTGCAGTAGGAGATGCACTCTTTGGTCAGAAAGCCCCTGGCTATACTTCCCTCTGGACGTGACATGTTGCGAACGTATCCTTTGATGACACCATTCATCCTTTCGAACGGCATCATGCTGTGCAGGAACGTCGGCCCAAGTTGGATGATATCCTCCACTATATGGACCAGCAGATGCACCATAACGTCGAAGAATGCGGGCAGGAAGTACATCTCAAGCTCGCATAGTATCACCACGATCTCTTCCTGTAGCCTTCTGAGTTGCCTCACGCCAATCGACTTCCGAGAGATGACGTCGATAAAGTTGCATAGGCCAAATAGCGTTTCACGGACGTGCGCGTCCATGATCCCACGGATTGCAACTGGAAATATCTGCGCATCAGCACGTGACAGTCGTGAGACTTCATCCCACTGAACTTCTGCTTCGCTGGGTATAGGTATCTGCTTATCTTCCCCGCGTACCGTAAGGAAGTTTTACTCCTAGGAGGCAGGTGAAAAACTGCTCGATCTCCTCCTGACTTAGAGTGAAGCACGCGGGAGGGTAGTCTTTTCCGGTCTTCTTGGCCTTTTTGCCTTTGCGACGACTTTCTGTGTCCTGCTTCGCCTCATCATCATCATCATCATCATCATCATCATCATCATCATCATCATCATCATCATCATCATCATCATTATTGTGAAGCTCCTGCCTGATGCCCATTGATTTCAAGCCTGCCCTTGCTTTTGGCCCATCTT
This sequence comes from Aegilops bicornis, assembly GCA_021605145.1. Lineage (NCBI taxonomy): Eukaryota > Viridiplantae > Streptophyta > Magnoliopsida > Poales > Poaceae > Aegilops > Aegilops bicornis. Next base: position 788,361,951 of record CM038671.1, on the reverse strand, counting down.
TGGTCCTCTCTGGCATGTTGAGCAGGGTACCAAGCAGACTCTCGCACACGTTCTTCGTGATATGCATGAAATCAAGGCTGTGAGGCACACGGTGGATCTTCCAGTACGGCAAGTCCCAGAAAACAGACCTCGTTTTCCATATCTTCAGCAGCGGCTCTGGCGCCTTTCGCTTCTTTCCCGGCTCTGGCGCCTTTTGCTTCTTTCCAGGCAGTGGGCAGTCTTTCCAATTTTTCAACAGCTTGTCTATTTAATCGCAGCTCCTCGTACACGGGCGTTGGAGTTCGGTTTCACCATCGAACAGATCCTTGCGTTTCCTCCACGGGTCATCGTCGCGAAGCCACCTTCGATGTCCCATGAACACGGTTTTCGAAGACCCGAGATCTCTATCTAGCTGGCGATACGTTGTGTCATCCATGCACCTTACGCATCCAGAAAATCCGTGGACTACCTGCCCCGCGAGATATCCGTAACCGAGATAGTCATGCACCGTCGTGAGCAGTGCGGCTCTCATAGGGAAATATTCTTTCTCTGCGGCGTCCCACGTATTGGCTGGCGTTTTCCACAGCGTGTCAAGCTCCTCTTTCAGCAGCCCCAGATACTGATTGATGTCGTTCCCTGGTTGTTTCGCCCTTCAATTAGCATACTCATGTGAATGTACTTCCTCTTCATGCACAACCAGGGGGAAGGTTGTACATCCACACAAACACAGGCCAGGTGCTATGTGTGCTTCTCACGGCTGCCAAACGGATTGACTCCATCGGTGCTCGCGCCAAAGACGATGTTCCTTGGATCCTTCCCAAATTCTGGGTCTTGAAGTTCAACGCTTGCCACCGGCTCGCATCCTTAGGGTGACTCAGCATCTTGTCTTTTTATCTATCTCCGGATCATTTGCGTCATCTTCGCTTCTTCTCCTCCCTATCCGGCGTGCCACAACGCAGGAGCTTTGCTACCTTAGGGTCCGCGAAATACCGCTGCAGACGAGGAGTGATCGGAAAGTACCACACCACTTTTCGAGGAGCGTTCTTCCTCTTCTTGTATCGAGTGACACCGCACACCGGACATATGGTAGACTCCGCATGCTCGTCCCGTTAATGATGCAATTGTTCATGCACACATGGTATTTCACGTGCGGTAAATCCAGAGGACACACGATTTTCTTAGCCTCCTCCAAACTGGTCGGGCACTTGTTCCCCTTGGGAAGACGTTCGTGCCAGAATGACATGTTCTCGCCGAAGCATCGTCGGTCATTTTGTGTTTTACCTTCATCTCCAGAGCCATGAGCGTTACTTTCAGGCGGGTATCCTCGGGCCTGCATCCTTCATACAATGGAGTAACCGCGTCTAACTCAAGTTGATCCATCTTGGATTTCTCTCGGCGGCAGCTCTTGCGTTATCCATCTGCTTGAGAAGCAGCTCTTGAATATGAGGGTCCTGCACCCAGCCCATCGATGGTCCAACGTCGTCTGCTCCGCCGGCATCATCATCTTCATGATCATGCCCGTCCACACCACCGGCATCTTCCTCATCATCATGTCCTGCATCTTCTACATGATGACTGTGTACAGCATCACCGTCGTGATCATCTCCTTGGGATTCTTCGTCTTCTCGCCCGCCCGAGCCGCGGTGGTTGTCTTGCTGCCCTTCCTCATTTCTTGCCCGGCCCCCATGGACGACTTCGTAGTCATCTTCATCACCTTGCCGCCGATAGCCATCCATGAAACCACGCAAGAGCAGGTGGTCCCGCACCTGCCCGGAATCCGGGTCCGCAATAAGGCTCTTCAGCTTGCATCTTCGACACGGATATCTTATCTCCGTCTCGTTCTTTTGAAGCATCTCGGCCTTCGCGGACCTCGAAAACCTATTCACGATGCCTTCGGTCATCGTGCGGATCATGGTCACCTGCGGGGTAGAGCAAAACGATATTTTAGAACCAAGAAAAAATTTGGCATGACTTTCCCTAAAAATAGGACCAAAAAGAATGCTTAATGCCAAAATTCTCGCCGAGACGGAAATGAATCAACATTCCGGCAAAATATTGGCAACTATCGCATTTCAAATACCGGTACACCTCCAAACACACACACATATGCAACACCACAAACATATGCAACACCACGAACATACATAGATCTAGCTAGGCCATAAAAAGTGCATGTGCACATTGTTGTAGGGAGAACAACATAAATATAGCTTCCCCCTTACTTACCTATCAAAACAAGGTAATTTAACCACTTAATTTGAATGAATCTATGGTGGAAATGAGGTGAAAAAGAGGAGGCACCCGAGACAAGGAGGAGGTGGAGAGAATGAAGTGGGGAGAAAGTGAGTGTGGGTAGGGGAGAGGCTGTCCAAAATATCTTGTTTCTGCCCACTTACTAATGGCGCACCAACTCTAAATGCACCATTAGTAATCCAGGTTACTAATGGCGCACCTTCTGGTGGTGCGCCATTAGTAGTTTTGCAAAAAAAAACATACTAATGGCGCACTGTTCCACAGTGCGCCATTACTAGTTTTGCAAAAAAAGGAATAAAAAATATAATTAAAAAAACAACATTAGTGGCGCACTTTCCAACAGGTGCGCCATTACTAGTTACAACTAGTAATGGCGCACTGAGTCTGGATGCGCCATTAGTATGTTTGGACAGGCGCACTAGTTCAAAAAAAATTGATACTAATGGCGCACCTTGGGCCAGGTGCGCCATTAGTAGTTTCAACTCTAATGGCGTATCAGAAGGTGGTGCGCCATTAGTATGTACTAATTGCGCACCGCTTGTCTGGTGCACCATTAGTGTCAATCCCATCTATAGCCCTTTTTCTAGTAGTGATAAAACCATACTCAAAAGATTTAAGTGAAGCACAAAGAGCAATTCTATAAGATCATACTTAAAAGATTTAAGTGAAGCACATGAAGTATTCTATAAATGAATGAAGGGATATCTCATGCTAGCATGGTTCTTGAATAAAAAAGAAAAACACAAAGGACACAAATCATCTGAACAAAACAAAACCTGAGGTATACCGATAATTGTTGAAGAAGAAAGATGGGATGCCCACCGGGGCATCCCCAAGCTTAGATGCTTGAGTATGCTCGGAATATTTACTTGGGGTGCCTTGGGCATCCCCAAGCTTGAACTCTTGTGTCTCATTATTCTTCTCATATTGATAGCTCCTCGACCTTCGGACACTTCATTCACACAAAACTTTAACGAAAACTTGTGAGATCCGTTAGTGTAATAAAGCAAATCACTACCTTTAGGTACTGTAATGAACTCGTTCTTTATTTGTATGGGTGTTAAACCTACTGTATTCCAAATTCTCTATGGTTCATACCTCCCAATACTAGCCATAGATTCATCGAAATAGGCAAACAACACACGCAAAACAGAATCTGTTAAAAACAGAACAATCTGTAGTAATCTGGAAGTTTGACAAACTTCTGTAACTCCTAAAATTATAAACTAAATTTGAAAATTTGAATTTTTTTTACAGAAGTAATGTGCAAAAAGAATCAGAACCATTTGACTTTCCAGTTAAAAATGTAAATTCATGCACTACAGCCAAAGTTTCTGTTTTTGTTCTGCACATAGCAAACAAGCAATCTAATCATCCTAAAACCAAGCTTGGCACATTTATTTTTATAATACGATGAATATATACAAGGGGATAATTATTTACAGAGAAACTTCCATGAAAAATTCTACATTGTTTCCGTGAGCATGAGCACAAGTGCTCAAGGTCGACCCTCACTTCTTCAATGCAAAACCTTCCAATCACTTCTCTTTTTGAAAAACTTTTTAGGTAAAAGGCATGTAATAAATTTCTTGTGTTTTCATTTTTAATTTTTTTTGTATTTTTCACCCACAACTAAACAGAAACAAAAAGGAAAAACAAAATCTACTTAGTGAAGAAAGCAAACAAGCACACACGAGAATATCAACCCCACGATATTGCTCCCCGGCAACGGCGCCAGAAAAGAGCTTGATAATCCCCAAGTGCAAGGAATCATCGTAGCACTTTCCAAAGGTGGAAGTGATAAGTATGGAGTGTCGAACCCACAAGGAGCTAAAGGTAAGATCAATATTCTCTCAAGCCCTATCTGCCACTGATACGACTCTACGTGCACCGGACGTTTGCTTCCAACTAGCAACGAGAAATAAAACTACGTTGTGGGTATGAAGAGGATAATTTTGCATAGTATCGGAGAGCTAAAATATAAAAGTAGGTGCTGTTATCATAAAGTTAGAATATATCACTAAATAATATAAATAGCGAGTGTGGAATAATGATGGATCGGTGTGCGGAATTGTCCTAGGCAATTGTTAACAAGACCGGTAATCACTATTGAAGTTTCATATGAGGAAGAGGCATAAGCTAACATACTTTCTCTACTTGGATCATATGCACTTATGATTGGAACTCTAGAAAGCATCCGCAACTACTAAAGATAATTAAGGTAAAACCCAACCATAGCATTAAAGCATCAAGTCCTCTTTATTCCCTACACAACAATCCCTCTTACTCGGGTCTGTGCTTCTGTTCACTCACCAACCCACTATAAGCGAATAATGAACGTATTGCAACACCCTACTGCGGGAACACCTCATGCTTGCGCCACACGGAGGGCACCATAGGACAGCACCAAAGTAAAACATACAACTCATACCAATCTAGATCATCAATCAACCCAAAGACAAAAGATAACTACTCAAAACATCATAGGATGGCAACACATCATTGGATCATAATATGTGGCATAAAGCACCATGTTCAAATAGGGGATTACAGCGGTGTGCGGGAGAGTGGACCGCGTAAAAGAGATGAGGATGGTGATGTTGATGAAGACGATCACCGCGGCGATGATTCCCCTCCCGATGGCACTCCGGCACAACCAGAAGAGAGGAGGAGAGGTTCTCCCCCTTGTGCTTCTTCCCCCATGGCCTCCACCTTCTGGTCCTTGGCCTTGGTGGTGATGAAGACCCCTCCGGGATACTCCTCCATGGCCTCCGGTGATGACGGCCCCCTTCGGCAGGGTGCCGGAGAGGGCCTAGATTGATTTCTCGTGGCTACAGAGGCTTGCGGCGGCGGAACTTCTGATCCAATCTCCGTTCTGGAAGTTTTAGGTCCCGAGAGTATATATGGGTGCGGGAGGTACGTCGGTGGACTTCCGGGTTGGCCATGAGGTAGGGGGGCGCGCCCCCCACCCTCGTGGGCAGCCCGGGACTCCCCTGGTGAGCTTCGGGTACACCATGGGCTTCTTCTGGTCCAAAAACAGGTTCCGTGGAGTTTCAGGTCTTTTGGACTCCGTTTGATATTCCTTTTCTTCGTAACACTGAAATAGACAAAAACAGCAATTCTAGGCTGGGCCTCCGGTTAATAGGTTAGTCCCAAAAGTAATATAAAAGTGGAAAATAAAGCCCAAGATAGTCCAAAACAGTAGATAATATAGCATGGAGCAATCAAAAATTATAGATACGTCGGAGACGTATCAGTGATGCATAGCAACGAGAGGGGAGAGTGTTTTCCACGTACCCTCAGAGACCGAAAGCGAAGCGTTAGCACAACGCGGTTGTTGTAGTCAGACGTCTTCACGATCTGACCGATCAAGTACCGAACGTACGGCACCTCCGAGTTCAGCACACGTTCAGCTCGATGACGTCCCTCGAACTCCGATCCATCCGATTGTTGAGGGAGAGTTTCGTCAGCACGACGGCGTGGTGACGATGTTGATGTTCTAGCGACGCAGGGCTTCGCCTAAGCACCGCTACAGTATTATCGAGGTGGACTATGGTGGAGGGGAGCACCGCACAAGGCTAAGAGGTCAAACAGATCAATTGTTGTGTCTTTGGGGTGCCCCCTGCCCCCGTATATAGAGGAGCAAGGGGGAGGCCGGCCGGCCCTCTATGGCGCGCCCCCAAGAGGGGAATCCTACTAGGACTCCAAGTCCTAGTAGGTTTCCACCTAAAGGGAGAGAGGGGAAGGAAGGAGAGGAGAGGGAGAAGTAGGGCGCCTCCTCTCTAGTCCAATTCGGAATAGATGGGGAGGGGGCGCTCGGCCCTCCCTGGCCGCCCCTCTCTCTCTCCACTAAGGCCCATCGAGGCCCATTAGTTCCCTCGGGGGTTCCGATAACCCTCCGGCACTCCGGTTTTATCCGAAACTTCTCCGGAACACTTCTGGTGTCCGAATATAGTCGTCCAATATATCAATATTCATGTCTCGACCATTTCGAGACTCCTCGTCATGTCCGTGACCACATCAGGGACTCCGAACAACCTTCGGTACATCAAAACACATAAACTCATAATAAAACTGTCATCGTAACGTTAAGCGTGCGGACCCTACGGGTTCAAGAACTATGTAGACATGACCGAGACACGTCTCCGGTCAATAACCAATAGCGGAACCTGGATGCTCATATTGGCTCCCACATATTCTACGAAGATCTTTATCGGTCAGACTGCATAACAACATACGTTGTTCCCTTTGTCATCGGTATGTGACTTGCCTGAGATTCGATCGTCGGTATCTCAATACCTAGTTCAATCTTGTTACCGGCAAGTCTCTTTACTCGTTCCGTAATACATCATCCCGCAACTAACTCATTAGTTTCAATGCTTGCAAGGCATAAGTGATGTGCATTACCGAGAGGGCCCAGAGATACCTCTCCGACAATCGGAGTGACAAATCCTAATCTCGAAATACGCCAACCCAACATGTACCTTCGGAGACACCTGTAGAGCACCTTTATAATCACCCGATTCACGTTGTGACGTTTGGTAGCACACAAAGTGTTCCTCCGGTAAGCGGGAGTTGCATAATCTCATAGTCATAGGAACATGTATAAGTCATGAAGAAAGCAATAGCAATATACTAAACGATCGTGTGCTAAGCTAATGGAATGGGTCATGTCAATCACATAATTCTCCTAATGATGTGATCCCGTTAATCAAATGACAACTCATGTCTATGGTTAGGAAACATAACCATCTTTAATTAACGAGCTAGTCAAGTAGAGGCATACTAGTGACACTCTGTTTGTCTATGTATTCACACATGTATTATGTTTCCGGTTAATAGAGAGAAGTGTCCTCTCTTTTGTCCGTGCTTGGTCGACGCTACGTACTATACATACGTATAGAGAGGACTAGCTAGACACGCTAGCTAGCTAGTAAGCAAACGAAGGAAACAGAAGATCGTCATGAACATATATGCATACAGAGGGAAGTGATATCGACCACCTCTCCTTCTCCGAGAGATTGGTCGAACAACAAGTTCTCGTATATCTATCCGACACTACCGGCTACATATATACAATAATTATCTTTTACAAAAATAATCTCCTAACATACGGACGCGTGGTCCACATAGTATTCTCCGTCTTCAGCGATCACGTGGTCAAGAAAGAATGCCGCCAATTCCTCTTGAATTGCTCGCAGTCGATCTGGTGCTAGTAGTTCATAACTCATCCGAAACATCTAATTTTAAGAAGGGGGTCAATACATATATATATGAATGAATGAAACTCAACACAAATGATGGTAATAAAATAAAATTATGAATATTGTTATTTACACACTTCATATTGTTTGTCAGAGTAGCCCCGCTCACAGGTCGTGTGGCCGATGGACTCGCAAATGTAGTATCCACAGAAATCATTCCCTTGTTCCTGCCACAACCACTTTACAAGAAATAGAGGTCAATCAAACTGATAATTAGCAAGCATGTTAAATGGTATTGATGAAACTAGCGTTTGAATCACTAGGAGATGCGTGGAATATGCTACTATAGTACTTACTTTCGGTGTCTAACTTGCAGCTTCTTCGGCAGTCCCGGAGCTTTTTTGGTGAATTTTCTCCAAACGCTGCCATACAAAGAAAACAATTACTTGATATCAGAAATGAACAAAGTTGCTGATATGGTGGATAATGATCGATTTAACTTACTTCTCGAGCATTTCAGTCATGTCCGCATACTCCTTGGGATCTTTTCGTTTGGAGTCTAAGACAGTTACTACTCCCTGCTCAAGCTTAATCTCTAGGAGAATATAGTGGTACCTCTTGCGCATGCATAACTCATCAATATTACATTACTATAACCTGGACTAATAAGGCAAACCGAATATGCCACAAGATAGTAACACTCACTTGAAGTTGTAAGGAAAGAGTATTATATCCTTGTGTTCATTTATTACCAACGATTGTAGCAAGTTGGCCTCGGTATTTTCAGCATGAAATTCAACCTCAGTTGCATCTATGAGATATGTGTTAATGAACCCAATATCACCCACTTGTCTTTTCTTCAATTCGGCGATCTTCAATCTGCATAATATAGTGAGGATAATTATAAATACATGCAATGAAAGAGCTGAGTTATATAGAGAGACTTAATGATGTAAGTAGTACTACTTACAGATAGTAGCAGGTGACCGTCGCTTTATCGAGGGCCAATTGATTGAAAAACTGATAGAACTCCTCAAATGGAATAGGCAACAGTTCAATTCCAATGAGGTCATGCTCCTTTTTAACTCTCACATACAAAGTACTCCTCCCCACAGACTCTCTGCAGGTTTTCATGTACCAATCATGCAATCTTCGCATCATTGTTGATAGAGATCTTTCATCTTTGACGAGAGGCTTCCCGTACTTGTATCTTTGTATCTGCACCTCCAAGAAATCATAATGTACATCGTCGGGCAGGTAATCTTCAGGATTGCCATAACCGGGCACCATCCTCGGATCGACGATGTCGCTAGCAGGCACCTTGAGCGGGGGGCACGATTGTTTCGCTTGTTCGCCGAGCTGGGCAATTTGTTTCCCAGCTCGTCGTTCTTTCATTCTTTGATCACTTTTAGTACTTCCCGACCTCTCCGCTTCGGCAAATGCCTTTCCAATAATGCGCTCATAGTTGCCTTTCGGCGGAGACTTGGGTGGTTTTGTCATGGCAGCCAGAGTGCGCTTCGCTTTCACCGGATCTACCTTCTCCTCCGGAGGTGGATGTCTCATTGTTTTCAACCCTTCAAACCAGTCATGCACTTTGGTCTGCGCGATCTTCGCGTTTTCCTCCTCGGTCCTCTCGTACGGCAACTTCTCTGGATTCTTCAGAGAAGGACCGAATCTGCATCTCCTCCCGCCTTTGGCTGTACTGCTAGACGCCGGCAGAGCAGACGGAGCGGGTGTCTTCTTTCCTTGCTTACGAGGCGGAGGAGAAGGACTACGACGCGCCGGAGCAGCCGGAGCGGCGGCGGGTCTCTTCCGCCCTTGCCGATGAGGCGGAGAAGGAGGAGGCTGGCTGCTCGGGCGCGCCGGTGCAGGCGGAGAAGGAGGCGGAGTGCCGCCACGCGCTAGAGAAGGAGCCGGCCGAGTTCCCTGATCGTCACTCGGCGGAGGAGGAGGCGGTGGAGGAGGCGGAGTGCCCTGACTCGCCGGAGGAGGAGGAGGAGGCGGAGGTGTCCAGTTCGGAAGGTTGATGAGATCGTTCCGCCATAGGCATGGAGTCTTGAGCGTAACCCAGCCGATACTCCCCTTCACCGGTAGGGTGGTCAAGCCGGAGGTCCTCAAATCCCTCCGTTATTTCATCCACCATCACCTTAGCATATCCCTCTGGAATCGGCAGGCAGTGAAAAGTTGAGTCGGGTTTAGTAGGATAAACAGAGCCAACAGCCGCCTTGACCTTCAAATTGCTCCATTGCGCCATAAGGTGGCAATTTTGAGACTCGTGATAGCATCCACGGGATAGCTGGCAGGAGCCGTCAAGGCATGCTCCGGTGAAGCAGCTCGGTGGAAGCCACGCTGCTTCTCCGCTGAGATGGCGGGGTAACCGGGGAAGCTTCGGCAGGTCGTTTGCTCCGTTCTTCTTCTCGTTCCTTTAGCCCCATTACCCTTTCGTGCAGCGCCTTCATTTGGCTCTGCTCCAGTTTCTTCCTCCTCTCATGGGTTATGTAACCCCCTGCGTCCGGAAATCCAGCCTTCCATGAAACGGAGCCTGGCGTGCCTCGTGTCCGTCCAGGGTGCTCATGATTCCCGAGGGCCATTGTGAGCTCGTCCTTCTTCCTGTCTGGAACGAACTTCCCTTGTTGTGCTGCTTTGATATATTGCTTTAGCCTCTTGACTGGTATGTCCAATTGATCGTCCGTCCAAATGCACTTCCCTGATACAGGGTCCAAGGTTCTGCCAGCCCCGAAGAACCAAGTCCGGCAACGGTCTGGCCAGTTCATTGTCTCTGGTTCGATCCCTTTATCAAGCAGATCATTCTCAGCGCTGGCCCACTTAGGCCAGGCTATGAGGTAGCCACCTGACCACGTGCGATGGTGAAGCTTCTTCTTCGCAGCATTTTGCTTGTTTGTCGCCGACATCTTTTTACTCTTTTCCGATGTCTTGTGGGCCACAAATGCGGGCGATCATCTCTGATCTTCTCATATTTGCCCTTGAATTCTGGTGTCTCTTTTTATCGACAAACTTATTCAGGTCTTTCTTCCAATTCCTGAATAGGTCTGCCATCTTCTTAAGAGCAAAAGACTTGATTAATGGCTCTATAACTGGCTTCTCCGGATCATCCTCTGGCGGTAGGGTGAAATTTGACTTCAGCTCAGTCCAAAGATCATTTTTCTGCATATCATTGACATAAGACACCTCAGGGTCTTCGTTCTTAGGCTTATACCCTTGCTGGATGCTAATCGGGATCTTGTCCCTAACCAGAACCTCGCACTGAGCAACAAATGCCTTCTTTGTCCGGATGGGTTCAATCGGTTGGTCGTCGCGCGCGATTTCTATGATCTCATACCTTTCATCCGAGCTCAACTTTTTCTTCGGGCCTCGTCTCTTTACCGAAGTTGTGCTCGATCCGGAGGGCTAGAAAAAAAAGAAACAAAGACGAGAGTTAATAAATATGTGTACATACCAAAACAATGAATGCATCAATTAGCTAGTCAGCACAGGCTTAACTTATATATATACCTGGCCGGACTCAGTTCGGTGATCACCGGAGCAGTCCTCACGGTCTACTTCTTTACCCTCTGCTTCTTCCACCGGCATTGGGTCATCAGAGCCATCATAATCATAGCCAGCTGCTTCTTCACCCTCTCCTTCCAGACCATCGGTGTCATTGAGAAACATCAACGAGCTGACGACATCACTTCCTTCTGCGATTATGTCCCTCAACAACGCTTCTTGTGCTTCGTCTCGGGGCGGGATGTCCATAGTTTCTACAAATATTTACAACATGGAAAATATTATTCAAACATGACAGATATGGATATATTAGTGGCAAACGTAGAACTAGCTAGCTAATCACAATAAGGAATCATATTAATTAGTGGCCTCGACGCTGCTTCTCTAGGGTTTCGGGTGGCCTCGACAACGCTTCAAGGGTTAGGGGGTGGCCTCGATAACGCTTCAAGGAGGGGGTAATATTGCCCCCCCACGTGTTGAAGCTATCAGGAGGGGGTATATCGACACCAACAACGACGACACTACATCTATGTCCCACAAGTGACGCGGGCATCGACGCCCGCGTCACTTGTGGGACGTGGATGTAGTGTCTGACACCGACGGCCACATGCTCACACCGACGATACTTGCTATTTAATTAGGGTTTCCTCTATCGCTCGGCGACCCTCGACGACCCTCGTTCCCGATAAAAAAAGAGGAAGAAGAAGAAAAAAGAGAGGAGAAGAACTCCTCTATTCTTTCTTCTCCTCTTTTTTTTCTTCTTCCTCTTCTTTTTTTATCCTCTTCTTCCTCTCAGGGTCAAGGGGTCGAGGATCACCGAGGGGTCGGGAGGTTGCCTAGTGTCAAAGGATTCAACAAAACCATGTCTTCATCATTAGGCGAAAGTAATAGGTGCATGATGGTACGAAACTCTCCGAAGTTATTTTGGAACGGAGTCCCATATAGGATAATTCGCTTTTTGGTACAAAGTTCTGCAAGAACCTTTCGAATATCGTTATTTGGAAGGCCTTTGCTGAAATTCATACAAAAAGGCAAATTATCCTATCCGGGACTCCATTCCAGAATAACTTTGGAGGACTTCTGCACCATCATGCTCGTTACTTCCGCTAATAATGAAGCCATGGATTTCTTCAATACTTTGACACTAGGAAACCTCTCGACCCTCGGCAATCCTCGACCCTCGAACCCTCGACGACCTGGAACCCTCGACCCCTAGACGACCCTGGAACCATCGACCCTCGATCCCTCGACCCTATAGAACCCTCGAAACCTCGACCCTGAAACCCTCGACCCTTGACCCCTTAACGACCCTCGACCCTCTACCCTAGTTTCCCGACCCTCGACCCCTCGGCGATCCTCGACACCCTCGAAAAAAGAGGAGAAAAAAGGAGAAGAAGCTCCTCTATTCCTTCTTCTTCTCCTCTTTTTTCTTCCTCTTCCTCTTCTTCCTCTCCTCGTCTTGTCCTTCTTCTTCTCCTTCTTTCTCTACTTATTTTCCTTTTCCTCTCCTTCTTTTCTTCTTCTTCTTCCTTCTTCCTTCTTCCTCTTTTCTTCCTTTTCCTTATTTTACATTTTCCTCTACACTAACCTAATTAAAATGCACTAACCTAAAATCGATATCTACTAACAACGTAAATAAAAAATTAATACATATATGAAAAAATATATATAAACAAAAAAATGCTATGAACATTATATTCATACATACATAGCCACATCCATTCATCATATAGCTACCACACACATATATACATTATATATCTGAAAAATGCAATGAACAAAAATATATATAAACAAAAAATGCAATGATCAAAAATATATATAAACAAAAAGAATGCAATGAACAAAAAATGCAAGCACTGAACATGAGCCTCGACGGCTCATTAACGGGCGGCAAGCGAGGGCGACGGCGGGCGGTGAGGCGTCGGCGACGACCACGTGGCAGGGCGTGGGGCGACAACGGCGACGGTGGGGGCGGGTCAGGGCAGGGCGCCGAGGCGGCGGGCGGCGAGGCGACGACGACGGCAGCGGCAGCGGGCGGCGAAGCGGCAGCGGCGAGCGGCGGCGTCAAGGCGGCGGCAGGGACGACGACGGGGGCGTGAGGACGGCGTCGGGGCGGCGGGCGGCGTCGGGACAACGGACGGCGTCGATCTGGGCAGCCTGGCGGCGTCGATGAGCTCGGCGTCGTCGGGCGGGCCAGGGGGCAAATGGCGATGTGTTCGTCCAATTTTCCTAAGTGCTGTATATATAGCAAGAGCATTAGTCCCGGTTCGTGGCTCCAACCAGGACTAATGCACCCCTTTAGTCCCGGTTGGTGCCACCAACCGGGACCAAAGGCCAATTTTCGGCAGCCCAAAGGGCTGGAAGTGGTGGCCTTTTGGTCCCGGTTGGTGGCACCAACCGAACTAAAGAGGTGCATTAGTCCCGGTTGGTGCCACGAACCGGGACTAATGCACCCCTTTAGTCCCGATTGGTGCCACCAACCTGGACCAAAGGCCTTGTGCTGCCCCACGCCAAATGTTTAGTCCCACCTGCTAGTTGAGAGAGAGCCGCGCCAGTTTATAAGGTGCGGTGCGCCTTCCCTCTCGAGCTCCTCTCTAAAGCAGGCTTTCGGGCCTAAACGTGCAATATGTGCCTGTGGGCCTATTGGGCCTCCCGCGGGTCTGAATCCTGGCCCATGGTAGGGTTTCTAGTCGTATTCGGCCGTGGGGCCCAAAGAGGTGGCACTTTTTTTAATTTTTTTTTATTTGTTGCTTTATTTAGTTTATTTTGGTTTTGGTTTCTTTTTTCTTTTGGTTTTTTGCTTTATTTTTTAATTATTTTTTGCTTTTAGTTTTAGAAAAATTATAAAGTTTCTGTTAGTGCCATTAGTTTTCAAATTTGAAAACACTTTTTTTGTTTTCTTTGTTGCTTTATTTATTTTATTTTGTTTCTACTTACAACAAAATACTTATTGTTGCTATTTTTAATTTTTCCAGTTTTTTGTTTTGTTTTCTGCATTATTTATTTTCTTTTGGTTTTTGCTTTATTTTTTAATTCTTTTTGCTTTTAGTTTTAGAAAAATATAAACTTTCTGTTAGTGCCATTCGTTTTCAAATTTGAAAACACTTTTTGTGTTTTCTTTGTTGCTTTATTTATTTTATTTTGTTTCTACTTACAACAAAATACTTATTGTTGCTCTGAAAAAGTTGGCATAGCATGTGCATGTACAAAACGGAAAATGGTATCATACTCGTCTGTTACAATGTTGGCATGGTATCATCATTAATAGTTGCGGGAGAAAGTCTTCATTTTTTCTTCGCTTGTGTCATTTGCTTATTGCGCCGTAACCACGAACAATCTTCATCGTTTATCAGGATGCTTGGGTCACCTTGACTTTGAAGGGAGGAATTTCATGAAACTTTTCATACTCTTGAGACATGTCTGTCTTGCCCTCCACTCCCAGGATGTCCCTTTTTCCTGAAAGAACTATGTGGCGCTTTGGCTCATCGTATGATGTATTCGCTTCCTTATATTTTCTTTGACACCGTCTGGTAGACGTCCTTCACATAGATAACCTGTGCCACATCATTGGCTAGGACGAACGGTTCGTCAGTATACCCAAGATTTTTCATATCCACTGTTGTCATTCCGTACTATGGGTCTACCTGTACCCCGCCTCCTGACAGATTGACCCACTTGCACTTAGACAAAGGGACTTTAAAATCTACTCCGTAGTCAAGTTCCCATATGTCTACTATGTAACCATAATATGTGTCCTTTCTCCTGTCGGTTGCTGCATCAAAGCAGACACCGCTGTTTTGGTTGGTGCTCTTTTGATCTTGGTCAATTGTGTAAAATGTATTCCCATTTATCTCGTATCCTTTCCAAATCATTACAGTCGAAGATGGTCCCCTAGACAAACAGTACAGCTCATCACAAACAGTGATGTCACCTCTGAGACGTGTTCCAACCAACTGCTGAAAGTCCTGATGTGTTCATATGTAATCCGATCGTCAGACCTTGCTCCGGTGTTTGGAGCGCAGACTGTTCTTGTGTTCATCGACATATGGGGTCACCAAGGTAGAGTTCTCAGAGAACTGTAGTGTGCTTGAGAACAAGAATATTCGTCCCTACATATTATTGAGTCCCTTCCAAGCGTGCCTTTTCCAGTCAGTCTCCCCTCATACTGCGATTTAGGGAGACCTATCTTCTTAAGGCCAGGAATGAAGTCAACACAAAACCCGATGACATCCTCTGTTTGATGGCCCATGGAGATGCTTCCTTATGGCCTAAGCGCGATTCTGAACATATTTCTTTAGGACTCCCATGAACCTCTCAAAGGGGTACATATTGTGTATAAATCACGGGCCTCGTAATGACAATCTAAATCGACTATATGAACTAGGACGTGCGTCATGATATTGAAGAAGGATGGTGGGAACACCAGCTTGAAACTGACAAGACATTGTGCCACATCACTCCTTTGCGTTCGTACGATTTCTACTTCGGAGGCATGCCCTCTTTTTCGTGCAAGCGTTGCAGGTCCTCCCATGCCTCAGGTGTATCTTTTGTCTTCCCATAAACGCCCAAGAAGCCTAGCAGGTTCACGCAAAGGTTCTTCATCACGTGCATCACGTTGATCGAAGAGCGAACCTCTAGATCTTTCCAGTAGGGTAGGTCCCAAAATATAGATTTATTCTTCCACATGGATGCGTGATTGTCAGCGTCATTCGGAACAGCTAGTCCACCGGGACCCTTTCCAAAGATTACGTGTAAATCATTGACCATAGCAAGTACCTGATCACCGGTACGCATGGCGGGCTTCTTCCGGTGATCTGCCTCGCCTTTGAAATGCTTGCCTTTCTTTCGACATTGATGGTTGGTCGGAATAAATCAACGATGGCCCAGGTACACATTCTTCCTGCAGCTTCACAGTGTATATACTATCGATTGTCAAGTAAACAGTGCGTGCATGCGTGGTATCCCTTGTTTGTCTATCACGAAAGGTTCTTGAGAGCGGGCCAATCGTTGATGGTCACGAACAACAACGCCTTTAGGTGAAATTCCTCCTTTTTGTGCTCATCCCACGTACGTACACCATTTCCATTCCACAGCTGTAAAAGTTCTTCAACTAATGGCCTTAGGTACACGTCAATGTCGTTGCCGGGTTGCTTAGGGCCTTGGATGAGAACTGACATCATAATGAACTTCCGCTGCATGCACATCCAAGGAGGAAGGTTATACATACATAGAGTCACGGGCCAGGTGCTGTGATTGCTGCTCTGCTCCCCGAAATGATTAATGCCATCCGCGTTTAAAGCAAACCATACGTTCCTTGGGTCCTTTGCAAACTCATCCCAGTACTTTCTCTCGATTTTTCTCCACTGCGACCCGTCAGCGGGTGCTCTCAAATTCCCGTCTTTCTTACGATCCTCACTGTGCCATCGCATCAACTTGGCATGCTCTCCGTTTCTGAACACACGTTTCAACCGTGGTATTATAGGAGCATACCACATCACCTTCGCAGGAACCCTCTTCCTGGGAGGCTCGCCGTCAACATCACCAGGGTCATCTCGTGCGATCTTATACCGCAATGCACCGCATACCGGCATGCGTTCAGATCCTTGTATGCACCTCGAAGAGGATGCAGTCATTAGGGCATGCATGTATCTTCTCCACCTCCAATCCTAGAGGGCATACGACCTTCTTTGTTGCGTATGTACTGTCGGGCAATTCGTTATCCTTTGGAAGCTTCTTCTTCATTATTTTCGTAGCTTCTCAAATCCTTTATCGAGCACAGCATTCTACGCCTTCCATCGCAGCAATTCCAAAGACGGTACCGAGCTTTGTGTTGCCATTTTCGCAATTGGGGTACAACCCTTTTTGTGATCCTCTAACATGCGATCGAACTTCAGCTTCTCCTTTTGACTTTTGCATTGCGTCCTTGCATCGACAATGACCCGGGCGGAGATCATCATCATCGGGCACATCGTACTGGTTCCTCTTGATCTTCAGCAGCCGCTTCGTTGCAGCACCATCGTGCACATCGTCTGTTTCCTCTTGATGTTCAGTAGCATCACCGTATTCAGGGGGCACATAGTTGTCATCATACTCTTCTTCTTCGCCGTCTTCCATCATAACCCCTATTTCTCCGTGCCTCGTCCAAACATTATAGTGTGGCATGAAACCCTTGTAAAGAGGGTGGGTGTGAAGGCTTTTCCGGTCAGAGTAAGACTTCGTATTCCCACATATAGGGCATGGACAACACATAAAACCATTCTGCTTGTTTGCCTCAGCCACTTCGAGAAAATGATGCACGCCCTTAGTGTACTCGGAGGTGTGTCTGTCATCGTGCATCCATTGCCGGTTCATCTGCGTGCATTATATATAATTAAGTGTGTCAAAAATCATTACAGAACATCATGAGTAGATAATTAAGTGACCAAATTAATAGAAGTTCATCCTCTCATAAAAACCAAAGTACATACATAGTTCTCATCTAACAACATAAAGCTCTGCAGAGCATCTAAATTAATTAAACCATACATTGAAACTATGTAAAACATTTCAATGCGAAAACAAATGCGATCATAATCGCAACCAAGGTAACAACTGATCCAACGGCATAATGATACCAAGCCTCGGTATGAATGGCATATTTTCTAATCTTTCTAATCTTCTAGCGCATTGCATCCATCTTGATCTTGTGATCATCGCATTTACATCCGCAACATGCAACTCCAATATCATCTTCTCCTCCTCAAGTTTTTTATTTTTTCCTTCGAGAAATTGTTTTCTTCTTCAACTAAATTTAACCTCTTGACAATAGGGTCGGTTGGCATTTCCGGTTCACCAACCTCCTAGATAAATAAAATATATGTCACGTTGGTAGGCATAATTTTCATAAACAATAAATGAACCAATAGTTATGAAAAGATAATATATACCACATCCGAATCATAGATGTGACGAGGGCCGACGGGCGGATACCAAAACCATCGCACTATATAAGATGCAATAATAAAAGTAAGAAAATAATACAAGTATCTATCTAAACATACAAGTAAGAATATTTTTCCTTTCAGAAAGAAGATAAGAACAAGAGGCTCACCACGGTGCTGCCGACGATGAGATCGGCGCGGGTGATCAACGGCGATGAAGACGGGGACGGGGCGTGACGGACCGCTAAACCTAGATAAATATTGAGGAAAATGGAGTTTGGCGGTCGAGCTTGGAGAGGAGAAACCTTAAGTAGTGTGGCTCGGGCATTCCATCGAACACCTTGTCTGCATAGGAGGTGAGCTAGAGCACCACCAAACCCTCTCCCCATCGGCCAGAAAAAACAGAGCAGTGTGCTCTGCTCTTGCGCGAGGGGGTATATATAGGTACCACCATTAGCCCCGGTTGGTGGCATGAATCGGGACAAAAGGGAAGCCTTTGGTCCCGGTTCAAGCCACCAACCGGGACCAATAGTGGTGGGCCAGAGCGAGCCCATTGGTCCCGGTTCGTCCCACCAACCAGGACCAAAAGGTCCGGACGAACCGGGACCAATGGCCCACGTGGCCCGGCCGGCCCACTTGGTTCACGAACCGGGACAAATAGCTCCATTGGTCCCGGTTCGTGGCAGAACCGGGACTAATGGCTGAACCGGCCTGGGCCATTGCCCCCTTTTCTACTAGTGGGGGCCCCACCACGGAGCCCCAAGACGGGCGTCACGCATGCCACATCACTATCACACATGCATCGATTACTAGATGCGATGTTTGATTGCCATAGCTACACACCGAAGGCCACCCCGATTCCCCCTCTATCCAGATTCCCTCCATGTCGACCATTTCCCACCTTCGTGACACGGCGGCAGCGACGTCCGTGAGGGGGGCAATCGACATACCATCGGGGTATGTTTTTTGTTTAGATAAGGCACATTTATGTTATGAAAAAAAGAAAATAATAAATAATATTAAAAAAATAAAAAAATAGAGATATGCCGACGGCAAGGCCGTCGGCATAGCTGCGCACACGGAGCTACGATGCCACGGATCAATGATGTGGCATTGCACGCAGAGGCCTATGCCGACAGGTATACCGTCGGCATATCTCTGCCACACCACGGGCCCTCTATCCCTAGGACCGATGACGTGGAGATGGCGCGGATCGGTGATGTCAGCAAATCTATGCCGACGGCCGCCGTTAGCCCCCGTCAGCGTAGCCACGATGCCGTCAAACAGTCGCCACTGACCGGTTAGGCGGGTCCATGCTATGCCGACGGCTTCGTCTATGCCGACGGCACCCGTAGGTGTATCGCCAGCTGTCCTGACGGCCGTCTTATGCCGACGGCCCCCATCGGCATAGATCTACATATGCCAACAGCTATTCTACGCCTACGGCCTGGCTTGGCCGTCGGCATATGTCTATCTTTGCCGACGGGGGCCATCGGCATAGATGAGGCCATCGACAACTAAGTAAATTCTGGTAGTGATGGTCGGGTAGGTCGGTGTAGCAAAGATCCTTCTTTGGGCAGATGGACCCTACGAGGATGGGGTTTGGTATTTTTTGGCTCTGCATGAAAGTTGTCCTTTTGTTTCCTAAGTCTGACTTAGATGTTGTAATATGGTAATACTAGCTAGCTGACACGCCTGTGCATCTCATATTCTGTTGATCTGCCTCAGCAGATATGGTCCCAAACAGTTATTTCACATTAACAAATTCGCCCTCAGTCTTTGAAAACTTGGCGGTATGGACAAGGGTATAGTCAATCTCTAGGTACTTTGGTTACTTATATGTTTTGATATATATTTAAATTGGACTCTTGGGAATGATGTGCATTGATTTGTCTTGAATACTTCTATCATATAATACCTTTATCATTTTTTACAAATACATAATAAATAGAACTGGGGATCAATGTTATACATTTTGAATACCGTGTTGATGTCCAAATTGCCAAGCTTTTGAAGACTTGAGGCCTTGGGGGTGTATATCTTTTACTTTTATCACTGGCTTCGAAGTACAATTTAAGTTACTTGCATGCAATTTTGAACAAAAAATTTCAAACTTAAGTACAGTGAAGATAATTTCTTATCTTTCTTGTTTGGGGACCCAAATTTGGCAGCGAAGATGCTGAGAGTTAAGCGAAGAGCTAGATACTTAAATGGACAGCAAAAAAATGGTAAGAGCCTAAAGAAAGTATCCAGCATCTTGACTGATTGTAAAGATACGGCGGAGAGCATCGAGCAAAAACTTTGTTGGACGGAACTTGGTTAAGAACTTGCTACCAAGTTTTCCGCAAGCATTGTCTCGCTTGCTTCATTTGATGGTGATTATACTATTTTATTCCCAGTATTTTTTCCTGAAAATCATCAATTGACAATGACTGAAACAGTGATCTTGTGTAGGAGACAAGCTGCATTATAAAAGCACAGGCATAGTTATTGAAAACAGTTTACGTAACACATCTATTCTCACCTCGTCAGCTTTAGTTAGCACATCAGATAGTGGACGTAGGTTCATCTTTGGACTGAAGGTTTGTGCTGCCTATTTTTCTGCGCCTGATTTGCTTATTTTAGATATTGGTGGTCATCTGGTAGTCATGCTGTATTTCTGTGATGTCATTACAGATAAAATTGCGCCTTCAAATAACCAAGTGGTCGATGGGTGGATACTCTTGGCTTCAATCCGTGAACGTACGAACAGCCGATGAGTTCTTCCGTCGGTACGCGCACGTACAGAAGGCTAGCCAAAGCACTGGATCGATTTTGGCCGGAGACTCACGTACGGGATAGCTAGCTAATTAGCTTTAAGCTAGCAATCAGTCTCGCCGGAAGCCTCACGTTTTACCTGACGAGAACACGGGACACGCTGGGTTGGCCAAAAGGCTCGTATCCAGCCTTGCACTTTATTGATTCAATTGATCTGATGTTTACAACGCGGGGTACATCAGTATATAAAGAAGCTAAGCTAGCCTACTCCAAATACTACTCGGATGATTGTACCAAGTCCGTGCCGGAGTGGTCCACCTAGACGTGGTTGATTCCAACAATCACACCCCCCCCAACCACGATGTCCTCACTTCACAGCTGGGACGTCGATCCTTCCCCGCATCTCCGTGAACTTCTGTCGTCCTAAAGACTTGGTCAGGATGTCTGCAAGCTGGTCGTCGGTGCAAATGTAGTTGACTTCAATCTTCCCTTCTTCCACGCAATCTCGTATGTAATGATACCTTATATCAATGTGCTTACTTCTATCATGATGCACTGGATTCTTACACAAAGCAATCGTAGACTTGTTGTCAACATAAAGCACCACTCCTTCTGGTTCCTTGTCACTGAGGTCACCGAGTAGCCTTTCTAGCCACACACCTTGACCTGCCGCGGTTGCAGCTGCAATATACTCCGCTTCACAGGATGATAATGCGACCACCTTCTGCTTTTGTGATAGCCAACTCACAATGCTTCTTTCCAAGAAATATGCCATGCCCGAGGTACTTTTACGGTCGTCAATATCTCCTGCCAAGTCGCTATCACTGTAGCCAAGTAGCTCCACCATCTCCTTCCGCTTTTCTCTCAAATAGACACAACCGAAGTTAGTTATCCCTTTGATGTACCTGAGTATTTGTTTCACAGCTGCCCAATGTTCTGTCGTGGGTGCTTCCATGAAGCGACTCACTACGCCAACGGAATAGGCCAAGTCTGGTTGTGTATTCACAAGATACCTTAGGCTTCCGACCACACTTCTATATTCCATTGCATCAACCGCGGGTGCTTGGCTCCTCTTGCTAAGTTTAAGTCGAGGCTCCATTGGAACATGACTTGGATTGCAGTCCTCCATGCTACAGCTTTCAAGAATCTTCTTTGCATATGCCTCCTGGCATAGCGTGATTCCCTCCGGCTTTTGCTGTACCTCGATCCCGAGATAGTAAGTCAAGAGCCCTAGATCACTCATCTTGAAAAGCTCCTTCATTTGTAGCTTGAATTTAGCAATCTCCTCCTCATCTGCTTCAGTTATCAAGAGATCATCAACATAGATGCCCACTAGAAGACGATCCTTGCCTTTACCTCGCTTGTACATAGCATGCTCCAGTGGACTTTTCTCAAAACCAAGAGAAACTAGTGTACGATCAAGCTTGATGTTCCACGCTCGAGGAGCTTGGCATAGCCCGTACAATGCCTTGTGTAGTTTCAACACCTTATGCTCCTCTCCCTTTTTGATGTAACCCGGTGGTTGCTTCACATATACTTCTTCTTTTAATTCCCCGTTCAAAAAAGCGGATTTTACATCCATGTGATGTAGCCTCCAAGATTCTTAAGCCGTGAGAGCTATAACTAGCCTCACCGATTCCATCCTTGTGACAGGAGCGAACACTTCCTCGAAGTCTACACCTTGCTCTTGCACGTATACTTTGGCTACGAGCCTTGCCTGATGCTTCACCAAGTTTCCTTCGGCATCTTTCTTGACTTTGTACACCCACTTGAGCCCTATGATTTTATGGTCGTTGGGTGGATCCACGAGCTCCCATGTTTTGTTGTCTTGGATCGATCTCAACTCCTCGTCCATAGCACGACGCCAACACTCCTCCGTGTTTGCATCTTCAAATTTCGTCGGTTCCTCGACGCTAAGCACACACCGCCGTCCTCTTCCTTTAATTTTCACAGGATTTATTTTTGGAAGTGCTTCCTTTGGATATAAATCCACCACTGGTCGAAGACGTACAGGTGTCGGCGGACGTTCCCTTCTCTCCTGTTCAGTCAAAGATGAAGTAACATCATCTGGAGTTGCCACACTTCGGTTTTCAGGCGATTGGAGCACCCTTGGGGACATTTTTACTGTTTTGACCGGTTGCTTAAGTTTAGCACGATTTGACCCTACATCGAAAATATTTTCGGATCTGACCCATTTCGAAACGCCATCAACGACGGCGTTTTGGTTACATTAAGGACGCCATAGTCTATGGCGTTTGACTCTAGCCCACACACACCAGCTGTCGCCGACATGGCAAAGCTAGACGCCACAGGGGATGGCGTCTGCCCAAAACGCCACTGCTCTTGGCGTTTGGCCTAGCCCAGTCTATAGCACAAATAGCAACTAAACAAATGATCACTGGACATGAGATGTGCTTGCTAGCGTATGCAACTGTATACTAGAATCAAAGGTTTTTGAGTGTTGGAAGAAGCGTTTTAATTATATGTTTTTTTACTTGTGAACTAACTTATTATTTAATGTAATTAGTAGTAATGTTCGGTTCTAGCTAATTCCATATTGTTAGTCAACGGATTTTTTATATTTTGACATGTGAGCTAACTATTATTCATCGTAATTAGTAGCAACAATGTTTGGACTCTAACTAATTTAGTATTGTTAGTTGGCTCATAATTAACCACACAATATTACATAAGTTCAATTAAAGTAAAAAACAACAATGAAACTACGCGAGGTACCGGATGGTGAGCTCATATACATGGCCTCCCTGGCCGGTGGCACCTCCGTCGTTCTCTGATCCGCTGTCGTTGTCGGCGGTGCCATCATATGAGCCGCAAAAGGGCACGACGGCCCTGACTGGCTGCCGCCTGGTGGTCGCGATGCAGTCGATTGGCTTCCTCCACTGCCTGGACTAGTTCTCGTCCCAGGCCAATGCAAAGTAGAGGTCTGTCCGAACGCACTATAGGGTGACATTCGACGTCCTGGCCGCCGCCATGAATTGTGCATTGCACCACTCCCGTCGCGTTGCCTCCTTGTCGGACGCTGTCACAGTGCTCTGCTGCAATGTGTCGACGCCTCCGCGGCTGAGGTAATAGAGGAGGCACCTGCATGTGTCCGCGGGTCGCCAGGAGGGCTCCTTCTTGTTCATGGCGACCAGGCATGGATTGCGGTGCCCTCGCCTTGCCGCACTAGAGGTCCCGATTTGGTGTCGGTTTGCAGAAATGAACCCGACAACGATGGCAACGGCAGCGGACCGAACAATGAGGGAGGTTCCACCAGCCAGGGCAGCCATGCGTACGAGCTCATCGTCCGGTCCACGCGTAGTTTTGTTTATGTTTTTTGTTTTAGTTAAACTTATGAAATGATGTCTGGTTAATTGCAGGCCAACTAACAATGTTGAATTAGGTAGGGGACAAATATTGCTACTAATTACAGTGAATAATCAGTCAGCTCGCATGTGAAAACAAAAATAAAAATAGAAAAACCACGGACTAACAATATGGAATTAGTTAGAGTGAAACATTATTACTACTAATTACACTAAATAATCAATCAGTTCACAATTCAAAATAAAAGTATAATTAAAATGCTTGTTACATTACTCGAAACATTTGATTCTAGTACGCAGTTGCACATGCTAGCAAACATATCTCAAGTCCATTTGATCATTTGTTTAATTGCTAATTATGGGGTTGGGCCAAACGGCAAGAGAGTGGCGTCTTGGGCAAACGCCAGCTCCTATGGCGTCTAGCTTTGCCACATCAGCGCCAGCTATTGTATATGGGCTAGAGTCAAATGCCATAGGCTGTGGCATCCTCTGTGTAACCAAAACGCCATAGTTGACGGTGTTTTGAAATGGGTCAAATCCTGAAATATTTTTAATATAAGGTTAAATCGTGCTAAACTTAAGCAAACGGGTCAAAACAGTAAAAATGCCCCCCTTGGGCTGGCTACACGTCCACCAGGTGAACCACGTGAGATTGGTGTACGTGCAGGAGAACTAACAATCCCATGCACGTGGCCTTCTGGCCCTCCTGACGCAACGTGAGGGCTACGTCCTGGGCTGACTTCTCTGGACTCTGGCTCGAGTCCATCTTCAGGTCCATCAGTTGGGCCACTGGATGGGCTGATCCCCTCTGACACGTTCTTTCGGCCAGCTGAGCGATCGCTACCAGGGCGCTGCTTGCGTTGCTGCCTGGCGTGCCGTACGCAGCTTCGTGCGCGTTGGCTGCCGCTGCTTCTCGCGCGTGCCTCGCGCCATCGTTTTCTGCCGCGCCGCTCGCGGTGCTCGAAGTCTTCGGTTGATCACCAATGTCTGCATGCTCGTAATCATCGTAAACAACGTTGAAAATTTCATCGGAAAACGGATATACCGGCTCTGCAGAGTTCCAATTCCATGATCTTGCTTCTTCAAAGACCACGTCGCGCGTCACAACCACCTTGTTGGTAGAGGGGTTGCACGCCCGGTATGCCTTCGTACCTTTTTCATAGCCAACCAACACCATTGAGTACTCCGATCCGCCAATTGGCTAGTATACCCGGTCACTTTGTCTTCTCATGCGCCACGCACCGAAAGTGCGAAGATGATCAACCGTGGGCTTGTGTCCGTAACATGCTTCGTACGGCGTCATCCCAACAACACTCTTGGTTGGAGCCCGGTTCAGCAAGTAAACGACCGTATTAACCGCCTCACCCCAAAACTTGCCCGGCATGCCTTTGCTCTTCAACATGCTTCGTGCCATCGCCACCATGGTTTGATTCCTCCGTTCCACAACACCGTTTTCCTGCGGTGAATATGGTGTCGTAAGATACAGCTTGATCCCTTGAGCTTCGCAAAAGTCCGTGAATGCACGGGACTTGAACTCACCCCCTCGATCGATGCGGAGGGCCTTGACAACAGATTCTACTTCAGCCGCCATTTTTATTATCCTGAAGGCTTGGAAAGCTTGATCCTTCGTCTTCAACAACACAATCCACATGAATCTGCTGAAGTCGTCGACGACGAGCAAGAAGTATCTGTTTCCGGCAGGGGTGGCCGGTGTAATCGGTCCGCACAAGTCTCCGTGGACCAACTCAAGAGCTTTACTCGCTCTGAAGTTTCCCTCTCTTGGGAACGGGGCTCGCCTTTGTTTCCCAATGAGACAACCGTCGCACACTTGGTCGACATGATTGATGCACGGTCATGTGGTTGCTAGCGCCCGTGTCGAGGTACCACACGTGCCTCAACGTGTTCATCCTCTTCTTATCGTGAAGATAAATTGCCTCCTCTATGAGCGTGACAACCTCTATAGCCGGCACCTTTGGAGCTGGACTATCCTCATCCATTAGCTCACATACTTCGACCATGAGCATCATGTCTCCATCATCGCCTCCTTTGGACATGAGAGCTTTCTCCTTCGGTGGTTTCTTGCACTCCGACTTGAAGTGCCCCATGATGCCACAGTTGTGACACTTGATCTTGCGCTTGTCGAACTTCTTCTTCTTCGGAGCGTCATCGCCGGCGTTCTTCTTACTTTGTTCTTTTGGCGCACGATCTTGGCGAGTGTTGCTACTAGAGCCCTCGCCACCTCTCCTTGAGTCCAGCGCCAGCCATTGAGCCCGTGTGAGCATGACATTCTCATCATTCCTCCCATCCCCGAGACTGTACCGCATACGCTCGTCGTGACCCTTGTAGCGTCTGACGAGATCGTCGATGGAGAGAGTCTCGAGGTCGACGCACTGCTCGATCGCCGTGACAATTTGCAGGTACCGGGGAGGGGCTGCGCGCAAGAGCCGCCGGACAACCGAGGCCTCCGTAAGGTTTTCACCAAGCGCGCGGATCCGATTGGCGAGAGTAGCCACCCGTGAAGCGAACACATCCACGGACTCATTGTCGCCCATGACCAAAGACTCATAGTTCCTTAGGAGAGTTTGGAGATTGGCTTGCTTGACGCGGGTGTGTCCCTCAAACATGAGCTTCAAGGTATCCCACGCTTCCTTCGCCGCTTCTTTGGCGATCAGGTGTTGGAGGACATCCATCGGCATCACCGAGTAAATCGGCCAGCGCCGCTGACGATCATTCGGTGCTCGGCTCCCTCCATCTTGAGCAGCGTCGCCTCTGGGTCGACCATGTCCTATAGCTCGTTGGCGCGGAGACCACACTCTATGAGGGCCTTCCGGACCCGAAGTTCTCGCGATCAAATCGTGGGTATAGCGAACTTCGCCGAGCAGCAAATACTTTAGCCGCACCGGAGTACTCCGCCAACTGCTTGTTCTTCTCGTCGTCCGCCATGATCCTCCGTTACTAGAAGATCGACCTTGCTCTGATACCAATTGTTGGCTTCGATCCGTGCGCGTACCAACGGAAGAACTCGTCGGCTGTTCGTACGTTCACGGATCGAAGCCAACAGATACAACATTCAGTTTTGCCTTTCAGTATGGTTATGGTGGTCACTACATATTCCTCGATCTTACGTACGGTATGTTTGATAACAGCGTGCAAGTTCAGCGGCATACTGATTTGTTAGCTCTCAAGCGTTGTTTCCAGTCAGGCAAGTTAATGCAAACACATGGGGTGCCAAGTGATGATCCAAGTAAAATTGACAGCAAAGGGCGTATGTTGTCCACATGCAAAATTACTATGGTGCGTTGAAGGTTTCTCTCCATATTTGTCGACTCATTATATGCACTTTGTCTTTGTATGCTTCAAAATTTACAATTTTCCTATGTACACATTTCATTCTTGTGCTAGGATGGAAGTGGTGGTCCACTTGTTGATCTTGATGGGAATATTGCTGGGATGAATGACTACCATGATCAGGAAGGAACTCCATATGTGCAAGGAAATAAGATTGATGAATGTTTGAGGGTTGCTCGGATAAGGTATGTTATCTAGAAATCATTTAATCATACTTGTATGTGTTATGTTCATGAAAAATCAATCATATTTAACTGTATGCATCATGATGCGATCACTACATTATGCAGTAGGGAGGAAATGCAAGCGAAATTACTGGCAAAATCTTTCCAGTGCTTTAAGGCGCCATCTAGAAGGTGAGCTAAGAATGGTCACTCTTTTAAGGCTTCTAAATTATGTGATAACATGCTATTCTTCGTCATTTTCCAATGTTACTTGTTTCATACTCTTCGAGATTAGTTTATGGTCTGCTAATCAATTCATGATTTAAGTGAACTACTCCAGCATAAAACTCAATATTTTTCTGTTCTGTCTCTTTTTTTATTATAGGTAGCTCCAATCAAAATGGCTGTATTGGGGGAAATGAAAATAATAACTAGAAACAAGTTTTATCTTCTATCCCTGAGCCACAAGGTGAATCACTTCAGAGTCACTTCTAACGGTATGCTTTTCATTTTGTTAATTATGACTTTGCATAGTCATGAACTGCTTCATCTTGTGGCAGCAACATTTGTATTTATTTTGCTTACACATTGTTATGAATTGCTTCACCTTGTCACACTAGGCCTTACAAAGATGATAAATGATCAATTAAAGTCTGATGGTTCTCCTTACCAGTTTATGCTGATGGTGAGTTGCTTCTATTGATTGTGCTGAGTGCTAACAATTCCCTCTTGTATCACATTATGGACTACTCTACTCTGTTATCTCATTTAACTGTTATGCCATGCTTATTTAACCAGGAGGCATGCGTTTGGAAGCTAATTTTGAAGAGAAATTTGGCGAGATATCTTGAGTGAACCTGCTAGAAGAATTACTTTAAAGATGTCTCAGAGTGTTGTTGCACTCGCTTCATTCAATGGTGATTTAATGTTATTAGCTTTTTATTTTCCACTTCTTTTGTTTTATATGATTACTGGTTAAGACTGAAATTACCCTTTGCAGTCAACAGAAGGCATTTTGCTTGCACAGGTGTATGTATAGAATTTGATGGATCGACATCCACCACAAGAGTTCTGACTTCAGCAAGCTTGGTTAGAACTTCTGGTGATGAAAACAAGATTGTTGATAACCTAGAGGTTTGTAGTACTAGATTAGTAGTTACTTACTCTTTACTTGTTCACCAAGACACTGGTTAAGTCTCACTTCATCATTGCAGATTAAAGTGTGTCTTCCAAGTGAGCTGTGCATTACAGGGAAATTAGAAAAATATGATTTCTGCTATAATGTTGCTGTTATCAGCATCCCCATGTTTCGCAGTAATGTCGACCAGCAATATTGGTTGATGCACCTCAAACTGAGGTATTAGCTCTTGGCCGTGTCTTTAAATCAGGCAAGATTATGGCTGCAGAGGGGTTAGTGACTGGCGAACGATGTAAATTTGGTTGCAAAGAGCTTAAGATCTCCACCTGTAAAATCACCAAGGTATATTGCATTGCTAGCTTACTTGATTTCTCTTCCATATTTTTTTGCATGATGGAAATAATTAGTTTCTTATGAATAAGTGACTACATCAGTAGGCATACTACGAACATCATTTTTCCCTGTGTAACCATTGCTAAATGTCACTTCTGTTTTTTTCTGCTATAGGCTGGAATTGGAGGGCCCCTTGTTGATTTTAAGGGGAATGTTGTTGGCATGAACTTCTATGACACGGAAGGAACTCCTTACCTGCCAAGTAAGATAATTATGAAAGTATTGAGGAGTTTCGATGCAGAGCGGTATGCCTTCTATCATTTTTGTACAATATTCAAGTGCTCCAGTGCTTTTCATGTACATAGTATTAAGGTGTTAGTGAAGTAGACTTGAGTGTTCAGTTGTTCCTTTCTAGTTTAATTCTGGGTCATACATCTTGGAGTGGACAATTGTAGAATTTGGGTTCAGTTTGGTTGTTGGTCGTATGGTAATTTTCAGATTTAGTTTGGCGCTGATGTGTAAGCTTTTTAGTTGATTTTGCACTTTGTCAACACGTTGGAAATGTTAAAAATATTGAGGTAAATATACCAGTGGTGCTTGAATTTGCCACTGATGTACAGTTTAGTGCCTGAACTTGTAAAATACGTTGAACTAGTTCCATAACTTGGCATGGACGTGCATATACGGTTCAAAATGACGTTTGTATCGTCCGCGACACTGATAAGGCGCGCCGGCATGGCATGGGACCCGCTGTCAGTGACTGGACAATGGAGACAAGGGTGTGTGGCCTGGTTCTTTTGTGGAAACCCCTCCGAAATTATTTTTCGTACAATAAGGCCCTCGCAGAGAAACTGACAAATATGCTACTTCGTGATGATTCACAACCTTGCGCTATAATTATTTTTTGTACTATAATTAGAAAACACTAAAAAAACTAGCGTTGTGGTGGTTAGAAACGGCGAGCTACCAGTCAAGTGCATGCTGGGCTAGCCAATAGACCACTTCACATTTACTGCTTCGTGATGATTCATAACCTTTATAAACTAGGCGGAACAACATAAAAAAAGGATTTTTGTGATAAAAGGAATTTAATGAACCAGCAAAAATAGTACAAACTATGTGGCTCGAACATCCGACCAAAGCTTATAGAACAAGCACGGATGCCACTACAACCAATGAGTTCTCCTATATCGAAAGTACAAGTAATCTTTATGACTGTATAACAACCATAATTTCAAAAGAATGCAAAAATCTTTAAGTCATTTAAAAATCACATATTATTTTAAAACATACTCATTCAATTGAAAATGTTTATGAATGATAAAAATGTTCATATCAAGTATTATTCATATGAGGATCCATAATCTAAGGGTGCACTAGGCTTGTATTTTTTGGAAAACACACAAACTTCTATATATTATATAAACTTTCCAAAACAACATAGTTTTTACTTAAAGCATGAACACATTTATATACTACGTGAATATTTTATTCAAAATGTCGAAATGTTAAAATTATATGAGAATTTATTTACATATATGAACGTTTGTAAAACTACTTTAATATTTTTTTAATGCAAACATTTTTTCAAATTATAAGATATAATCTTAATTCATAATTTTATTACGTGTATTTTTGGTAAATTATTGCATTGGTATTTTATGAAATTATATGAACTTTTTAATGTAATTTGTTGTAAATATATGTCTATTGTTTGTAACACACAATTATATTTTTTAGAAACTTTTGAAAAAAACAGACACTATTAAAACTGAGCCACACTATGGTCTAATATAGCGAGAGGGGCTTGTTATGTTATAAACCTAAATTTATCATTTTTAACATTCGATGTCGTCAGTTGGAGTGGTATGTGCGTTCGCTAACAAATCAACACGGCTATATATATAGTGTATGAATCCATTTATGACACTAAATTTGAGCCGGCCTACTGGCTAGCCACACTCACCTGCATGCGTCAGGTTGCTGTTTTGAACCCCGTACCCATTTTTAATTATTAATATATTTTTTATTATTTATCAATGCAAGAAAAATATATTCTAGAGGGTTCTTCAGAAAAAACCAGGCTACACACACTGTCCCTGACAGCGAGTCCCATGCCATGATAACGCGACTCGTCGGCGTCACGGACATATACAAATGAGATTTGAACCGTATATGCACGTCTATGCCAAGTTACGGAACCAGTTCAATGTATTTTGCATGTTCAGGCACTAAAGTGCACATTCGTGGCAAGTTCAAGCACCAGTGGAGTATTTACCTCAAAAATATTTATGCTCTAAATAATCACATGTTAGTTCTTGGTTCAAAGTTGAGGCCTCAAATCATGTGCTGGAGTTACTGAGGGTCAGGTGCCTCTGCTCTCAGGGTGTCTTATCCATTTTCCCCTCCTCCCAATCCTATGTAACTTGTCAAGCTATTGAGCTACCATATCAGATTAGATTTTGTAAAACACCAGATTAGACATTCATTTATCCTTAGATGTAAAACCATCCTTTGGTCTACCGTAGGCCTGTTGCTGCTGGTATTACAAAGAAGCCTATTTCTCGGTATGTTCTTTGTATAACATGTATCAATAAGTTTTGGTTACTTAGTTTTACATGGGTCCTTTTGCCTGATTTGTTTCTAAATTATGAAAAATGACAGTTGGCGGTGCGAAGCCATATTGGTATTACCCGAGCGAACATCGTCACCGTACAGTCGTAAGATTGAACCAATGACAGCTCAAGACGCACCCAAAGAGTGGTTTGTTCAAATGACTATGACATATATGATATCACAATGACAATCATAACGGTATTACATTACACCGTTGTAACATGATATTGGTATTACGTTACACCGTGTATAGCCATATTGGTATTACATTACATTGTTGTAACATTGATATCACAATGACAGTGACTGCTCAAGACATACCCAAAAAGTGCTTTGATCAAATTTTATTCGAACAAACTTGTACTCCCTCTGTAACTTAATATAAGACGTTTTTTGACACTGATGTATTAGGCTATTTACATAGAGGAATGGAAAAACAACACAGAAATCGATGATAGGATATTGGTGGTAGCATCTTTAATGATCTTTAATGCTTGGACCTGGGGAGGTATTTGGTCTCGTAAGTTTGGAATTATTGCACCGAACAGCAGGTGTTTGAACGGTAAATCCACCTCTGAAATTGCACCGGACCTCTGGAGAATATATGCTTTTTTTGTGGCGTAGGGACCTCTAAAGCAACAGGTGGGCGCCACTGGGAATGACTTGGTAGGACAACAGAGTAGAGGTGCAAGCAGCGCCCGCTGCAGCTCGCGTTATTTGCTCGCAGCACCTGCACCCGTTGATGCATGTTGGTTGTCGGTGTGGATGGCCGTCAAGACAGTTGCCCCCTAGCACGAGTGCTTTCCCGCCATGTCGGTTGCAGCTTGTTGTTCATGCTGCTCCCTTGCACTAGCCTTGCACGATGACACTTGTAGCATCAATCACCACTGCTCAACAACCCTGCGCGATGACACTCCCAAATGATTGTTGTTGCATGTGGCGACGACATGCACTACAAGCAGTCAACGGTGAGGGCTTTGGTGGGGAGCACCTTCGTGCGACAACTCCAAGAGGATGGACAACGCGAGGGTGTCTTTTGTAGCCCCCTCTTGCCATGGTTAAAAGCATTGGCCACCATTGCTCGTAGTGCACGTTGTCACCACATGTAATAGCAGTCATTTGGGGGTGCGGCGGTGCATGTTGATGGTGAGGGCTTTGGTGGGAGCACCCTTGTGCAACAGCTCCGAGAAGATAGACAGTATGCGGGCGCCTTATCTAGCACCCCTCGTAGTGGTTTCGCATGGAAAAGGACCCCCCTCCTCGCAGGGACAACACCAATAAAAAATATGTGGTCATATAGTGATGGGAGAAAGGATCAGGGGTAATAGGGCGAGCCATCGTGTAGGCCTCACTAGGGACATGCGGCGCACGATAAATGTGACCGCAACGCGTCATATATTGGCTTGCTAATTTGAATCGCTTCCCTTCATGCTTTGTAGGGTTTGAATCCTTCATTAATTAAATTGGATGCTATTATATATTGTGTATTAGTTTCATAAGTTTTGCAGGCTTGAGGACCTAAATAGACATATGTATCTAAGGTTTTTAGTTTCAAGAAGTGTGGCACACCCAACACACAACATTTGAATCTGAATTCTCTACTCCTATAAAAATTTCAGTTGGTGGTGATGGCGTATGCGCCTGCGGACAACGTGAGCCGTTCGATCTACACGGAACCAATGGCTGACATGTGTGTGCATAGAGACATGGCCTTGCCACCGGAGGTAGCAGATATGTTACCCACCTCTGCCACTGTATAAAATACGGAAGTACTCATCCCAGCCTGGTCTCCGTTATGGTTCATCTCCTTGCATTGTTGCCAGGGCGGCGAAGGTTCCTGAAGATGGAGTCCAAACTCTAGAACCCACTGCAACATTCTCCCGTCTCCTCCATAGGCCCTCCATGTCGGCTGCTCCTCCACAATGCCCTGTCGTCAATCTCCCTGTAGAAATATTTAACAAACTTTGAGCCATGGCAGAGCTAATTTTATTGTGGTTCCGTTGCAATGCACAGACTCCTTGCTAGTTGTTAGAAAAGTGTGGCCCGCCATGCTCCCCAGGGCTATTTCTCGCCTATTGCAGAGACCGACGATAGCCTCACCTCTATCGCAGGGGTTCATGGGCTGGCCCATTAAGTCGGTTTTAGAAAGGTTCTATAGACAGGTTTGCACCGCTTTTAGAACCTTTCCAGCTCCTTTTTGTTTCTTGCGTTTCTTTTATGGTTTTACCAATTTTCTGCTATTTTCTCCTTTTCATTCTTTTTTCTTTTTGTCCTTTCCCATTATTCCTTTCTTTTATGGGTTTCTGTGTCGGTTTTGAATGGTTTTGTCTCGGTTTTCAAGCTTTTTTGTGTTGGTTTTCTGTGTTTCTTTCTAAGTATTTTTTTATATTTTCTAACTTTTCTTATTTTTCGTTTTTTTAAGAAATGTCTAGTTTCATACACATTGTACATTTTCTTATACACCTAAACTTTGTATAGAAATTTAATATTTTTTAAATACCTAATTCATAATTTTAAAGATATATTTTGACGTCTATCTTCTTCAAACACACTATACATTTTTTGAATACATCAGGGACATTTTTTTATAAATTTTTAACAATTCTCTAAATACATGATCAATATTTTCGAAATTATACGTTTTTAACATTATTTCAAATACATTTTCAGCAGTTTTTAATGATCTGAAACCAATTTTTTCTACAACGTGAACATTATTTTTAAATTGTATAACGTTTTGTTAATCTCATGAACACATGTTTTGAAATGCATGATTTTTTTTTTAAATATCATACATTTTTCTGAACCGTAAGAAACATTTTTTTAATTACACAAACATTTCTTTTACATTGTATAGTTGTTATAAAATATCACATACAGTTTTCTGAAATGTGGGAACATGTTTTAACATGAACTTTTTTGTATGTTATTACCATTTTCTAAAAGTTTTCTGACCATTTTTTTAACATTGTGTTAGCATTTTTTTGAAGCACAGTGAACTTTATAAAAGTTGTGTCATTTTTGTTCACTTAAGAAATACAGTTAAAGAAATAATAATATAAAAGAACATTCCCTAGAAACCCAACGCTCCTTCCACGTTGGGCTAGCCATTTAGAGGGCACGTTTTTTTTGAGAAACATTTATAGGGCACCTGAGGCGAGAGAACTGTACACCTTGCAGCAAGCGTGGTATAGGCGCTCCTCACCCTACTGCGCCCCGTGGGCTGTCCATGGAGCCGTCCTGGTGGAACTTTTTCTATTGCTACTTCTTATTTCTTATTTAATTCCTTGAATTTTTGTTTCACTTTTATTTTGGTTTCTTTTGTTTATTCCCTATATTGTTTTACCTTTTATGTGTCAATACCGTAATGGTTTTTATATGGTTCGTTGGTAGAATTTTATCAGAGTCCATATATTGTAGAAACTATTCACTGTTTTCACCACCTATATAATTTTTTTCTGGTAGTAAAATGTGCTTTTGCACATAAACTAAAGAAGCATAAGTAAGAATGCTATTTGCATTATTATTGAACAATTATCAAGAATTAGATGGGGAATCTTTTGAGATGAATTACTTTTCTATAGGCACTAAAAATATCTAAACATATTTTACATACAAACACATTTTTGATATATTCGGCAAAATTCACCAATATTGTAAACATTTTACATATAGAAAATTCATATGCGGTGGAATATATTTGATGTAATGTGGGAACAAATCTATACCTACTAATAAAAGAAATAGGTATTCTTAGTCCATCATGTTATTTTATGGAAAAACCCCTTAATGTTTCTGACATTAAACCCGCAGTACATATCAAATGTTTTTTAAAATACTCATATCTTTTAAACTGTAACTCCAAATTTAACATGGTATATATGAAGTTTACCTACTAATAAAAGAAATAGGTATTCTTAGTCCGTTATGTTATTTTATGGAAAACCCCTTAATGTTATATATGTAGAATCTGAATATGATGTTATTTTACCTGTTAACATTTTAAATTATACTATCTAGGCTGCAATGTTAATCGCCACACCAACGTTTCCTCGCCTCTGGCCATCAACTTGTCGCGTCGTTTACCATCTCCGACGGCGGTACGATCTTCTACCTTTTCTCGGTAGGTGCGGTGCCAACATGAGCAAACGACCTAGTAGCCTACCGGCGCGTCACCATCGGCCTATTAGATGAGCGCACCACAACCTTTGCTGAGCCCCTCCTCCCTGTAGGCGGCGAGTTCTGCGCACCACAAGATCGTTTGTTTTTGTCATTTTTCTTTACTCACCCATAAAAACACCTCATCCCGAACATGGCATGAATAAATGCATGATCACTTGTTTGTTTCTGTGTACGGATTAAATCTGCATGCAAGCCTTCTTGAAATAGAACAGATGTAGCATCTTAAACTACGCTTTTATAGGTTAAGAACATCTTTGTTTGGCCCGTAGCTACAAATTCTCAGATTATATACCATCTTTTATAAATTAAGAGCATGTGGTATTTTTTTCTCCCGTTACAGCATACGGGCCTTTTGCTAGTACATATAATGGTGGAAACTTGCTCCTATACCATAAGATGTCTATAATATGTTTCCTTTAGAAGTATATATTTCTATTCTAGTTTTTCTTATAAAGGACCCAAGTCTTTACAATGATTGCTTATCTACTTCGCTTTTTAACTATTACAACAATGGCATGCATTTATGTATAAGGTATTCTTTGCAATGTGGTATTTTCATAAGCCGCCTACTTAGATTTTTTGTCCATATAAAAGACATTTGAAACAATACAATATTTTGGCAACAAATTTTCATAGATTCCAAGCACCACACGTTGCTTCCATGGTTAGTAAAGATTTTTTAGAACCTACTTCATATATGCTGAGCCTAAAAGACCCTATGATGCTACCCATGCTTGGGAAAAGTCCGACTTCTGAACAATATAGTTCATTTCTCCTTTGAACTAATTATTGTGTTTAATAATTTAAAACCACTATAATCTATGTTTATGTTTCGTCCTCTTCGGGCTCTGGGTTAGGCATTTGAGAAAAAAATGAGCCCGAGCCCGATAATTTTGGTACAAGTTGTCCATGAAAATGGTTACCATAGTGTATGAGGAATCAAATTCAACGTCTCCCATCATATATCGTGGCTATCTTGTTCAC
Organism: Aegilops bicornis; assembly: GCA_021605145.1. Classification (NCBI taxonomy): domain Eukaryota; kingdom Viridiplantae; phylum Streptophyta; class Magnoliopsida; order Poales; family Poaceae; genus Aegilops; species Aegilops bicornis. The sequence continues at coordinate 788,325,237 of CM038671.1, read as the reverse complement.
AGGTTCGATGTGTTCCGATTTGTATTACAGAGAAGAGTCTTGAGACAAAAAAACCATTCTTCCCTATTCTCTCTCCACTCCCACAACCCTATGTGTCCCTACCCTACTAGTTGAATATGCCCTTATAGTTTGTGACCGCCCACATTAATGGCCCTCATTTTTACCCCACTATCGAGCTCATCACCCCCTGTCCCAAAATGCAGGGAGCGGAGGAGGAGGCTACTCCCCTTTTGCATAATGTCTTCACATCTTCTTACTTCGCGGGCCTCAAATCTACTTCCAGCCATAATTAAATACGGTTGGTTATTTGAATCTTATTTGGCGATTTTCCTAACATACAAAAGATGTCTAAGTTGGTATAGATTTTCCTTTATTGTTTGGTATTGGACCCTTGTTGCTCATTTTGATGAAAACTAAGATATTTATTGAAGCTTATTATAAATCGTTACATGATAATTTTCCTACTATCATTATGTTCATGTATGGTTAAGAGATAAATTTCGTGAAACTAAATGGAACCACGCGGTCATCATTTGAAATTTCATGGTTAGTATGTAAATATATACTAGCTTTGCCAATTGATTTCACAGTGCCTACAAATGAGGAGGCAATATGCGAAGAAGAGGGCATTAGTTGGAGGGGTACTCCTCTTCTCCCTTTATCTAGAAGCGGGGTGTCACGTATGGCGTCGGATATGAAGGTCATTCTTGTGGGTGGGCTCTTAACCTAAATTGTAAATTATGCCAACTCCTATAAGATCTAGGAAATTAAATCTGTGGTATTTAACCTGCAGGTCATACTATAAAACATAGAGAAAATATGCATCTAAGTTCACAAGAGTTAAGACCCACAGAATAAGAAAGCAACAACACCATAAGTTGTTTGAAATAACTATATAAAGTTGGGAAACAAACTATTTATCGTATTGAAAAAAAGTTTTACTCACACCTCCGCTAATTTTGCGCTCCTTTGAATGTTTATATTTATCGTCCCTTCCCAGCCCAGAGGCTTGAGCAATACATAGTTTATCAATCATCAAAAACTTGACTATATCCGTTGGATCATCAAATCTACCTCCAGGCTTCCACCCCATGGACAAGTTAGCAAAACATAACTTTTCTTCTTTTCTCCCAAATTTATTCATACTTAGTTTTGCTAGGATTAAGTCTCCATTTCAAAAAGTCATGAGAAGGCAAATATTCGCATATGGTTTCAAAAAATCACCGTTGTTAGATATGTTGTGCAGTGTGGTTATTGCGTGAAATGGATACTTATTCCTACGAAAATGAAATAAGAAGAACTTCAAAAGAAAATTGGACAAATTACTTTTTTGCGAACATGTCCATGGGTAGAGGCCTAGAGCTACATCCAATGATGTAGCAGATATACCTCAAGGTGATGGCAAGCATTGGGTGACTGATAAGACATTCATCCTACAAGACCCTCTTGGGCGGCAAAGGACTATAAGTATGACAATGAAGGTAGCACCAAATTTGCTGATGAGTTGGTAGTACTCTTTTTTGTAGTATCATATTTAATTTATTCCTAGCTTTATCTAGTTATTTATGAGCAAATGATGTAGCCGTCAATTTCTTATCTCGTGGATATTAACTCTTGATAACTCAAATGTATACTTGCGCTATTTTTCTAGCATGAGCAGTAGGCTGAATACCACCAATTTAAGTTCCTACCGCTTATGTGACTGAACATAACTTACAATTCAGTATACATCATTTGGTTTATGTCTTTATGATATATCACTTGTAGTAGAACATCTTCAGTGCAGCTAAATCCTCACAACTTAATATTGTTGGCATGCTCTTTTATGTTTTAGCGGCATTATGCTATAAATACTTGGATGATGGTCAATCGGTCATTCCAGTGGTGTGCTATGCACACATATAATTGTACTTGCGATTCTGTATTTATTTTATGACTTCTTGGTAAGTTTCTATATACATGCCTTCAGGGTACTATATCTCTCCTACAAGAAAACTAATAATATTAATAATGGTCGAGTTCCCAAAGTATCTGAACTTTATTTTGGTGGATTTCCTTGCAATATCACCAGTTTCTTAGGTGTATCAATGCCCATACATAGTTTTACATTCATCTAGCATGTGGATACTTGCATCATAATGGTATACTGTTATGACCGCCAGGTCTATGGCTTCCGGAGGCCCACTGGACAAACTTAGCCCTCAAGTTATCTTAGTTTTATTTCATATCGTGGTTATATATACGACTTGTAAGACTATTTTGAGAATTACATAATAAGACTATTCTATTGCCCGGCTCCCGGAGGATCCGAACCCTAAAACCCTAACCGCCTCCTACTTGCGCCGCCGCCGCCCAAACCGCAAGGGACGGCGCTGGCACGCCGGCCGCGCTCCAGCCCTCGCCCACCTCCTGCCTTCCCCTATAGTCTCGGCCGCCGCATCCGGTGGGAGGGCGTTGGAGGCACCCCGACGTCGCCTCCGCTCCAGCTGGCCGCGGCCACCACTGGGGCCGAGCATCCGCTATTGGATAACCTCCTGCAAAGACGTGATCTCTTTGCGGAACCCGGGGCCTTCCGTGGCCGGGTCTCGACCATCGTATTCATCTCCTGCCGGGCTCGGCGCCCGGTGGCGATTGGGCCCTACCGGTACCCTCAGCTGCAGAAGGACGAGTTGGAGCGGCAGTGTGCACTCATGCTTGCCGCGGGCATTATCCGGATCTCCACATCACCATTCACGGCGCCGGTCCTCCTCGTTCACAAGTCGGACGACACGTGGCGCTTCTGCATCGACTACCGCGCCCTTAATGCTCTCACACTTAAGGGTAAGTTTCCTATTCCGGTGGTTGATGAACTCCTGGATGAACTACATGGGGCGCACTTCTTCACCAAACTGGACCTCCGGTCGGGGTATCATCAGGTGCGCATGCACCCAGACGACATCGCCAAGACGGCATTTCGGACTCATCACGGCCACTTCGAGTTCTTGGTGATGCCCTTTGGCCTCTCCAACGCACCGGCGACGTTTCAGGCCTTGATGAACGATGTCCTCCGGCCCTACTTACGTCTTGTGCTCGTTTTCTTTGATGACATTCTTATCTACAGAGCCTCTTGGGCAGAGCACCTCCAGCATGTGACCATCGTCTTCAACGAGCTTCGGGCGCATCATCTTCATCTTAAGCGCTCGAAGTGCTCGTTCGGGACACCTTCGGTCGCTTACCTCAGCCACGTCATCTCGGCCGAGGGAGTGGCCATGGACGTCGACAAGGTGGCGGCCGTCGCCGCCTGGCCGATTCTGCAGTCTCCGCAGGCTCTTCGCGGGTTCCTTGGCCTCGCGGGGTACTACCGGAAGTTCATCCGGGAATTTGGCCTAATCGCGGCCCCGCTCACGCGTCTTCTCAGTCGCGACGCCTTCTCTTGGGATGAGGAGGCCACTACAGCGTTCGAGGCCCTCAAGGGGGCCCTCACGACGGGACCCGTCCTGCAGATGCCGGATTTCGACCTTCCCTTCACGGTCGACGGCGACGCCTCCGGTGCGGGGTTCGGTGCGGTCCTTCATCAGGGCGATGGACCCCTCGCTTTCTCCAGCCGCCCCTTTGCCGCACGCCATCTTAAGCTGGCGGCGTATGAGCGTGAGCTCATTGGGTTGGTGCAGGCAGTACGCCGTTGGCGGCCCTATCTTTGGGGTCGTTCCTTCCGGATCCGCACGGACCATTACAGCCTCAAGTTCATGCTGGATCAGAGGCTCTCGACGGTACCCCGACACTAGTGAATCAGTAAACTCTTTGGCTTTGACTTCACCGTCGAGTATCGGCCGGGTCGCCTTAACACCGTCGCCGACGCCCTGTCTCGGCGTGACGCCGATGTGGACGACGGTGCGGCGGAGGGGGCGGCCTTCTGCATCATCACCGGGCCCTCCTTCGCCCTCTACGCCGACATCCGACGGGCGACCGCTGCCGCGACCGACTCCCTCCTCCTGCAGCAGCAGCTGGCGGCGGGAGAGCTGGAGGAGCCGTGGCGCCTCGCCGATGGCCTGCTTCTCCATGGGCGCAGGGTCTTCGTTCCGGCACACGACGATCTTCGCCAGCAGGTGCTGCGCCTCGCCCACTCGGCGGGCCATGAGGGGGTGCAGAAGACACTCCATCGTCTCCGCGCCGACTTCTACATTCCCGGTGATCATGCCCTGGTCCGTGACTGGGTACGGTCTTGTGTGACGTGCCAGCGCAACAAAACGGAGACTCTACGGCCGGCTGGCATGCTTCAGCCCTTGGAGGTCCCATCTCAGGTTTGGGCGAACATCTCCATGGACTTCATCGAGGGCCTTCCCAAGGTGGGCGGCAAGTCCGTCATTCTCACGGTGGTTGACCGCTTCTCCAAGTATGCTCACTTCATCGCACTTGGCCATCCATATTCAGCCGCGTCTGTCGCGCGGGCCTTCTTCGATGGCATTGTCCGTCTCCACGGGTTACCTTCTTCGATCGTCAGTGATCGGGACCCCGTGTTCACGGGACACGTGTGGCGTGACCTTTTCCGGCTGGCGGGCGTGAAGCTATGCCTGAGCACCGCCTTCCACCTTCAGAAGGACGACCAGTCTGAGATCGTTAACAAGGTGATTGCCATGTATTTGCATTGTGTTACAGGTGATCGACCTCGCGCATGGGTGGACTGGCTCTCATGGGCGGAGTACTGCTACAACACCTCTTATCACTCCGCCCTCCGTGCTACGCCCTTTGAGGTGGTGTATGTCCGGCCACCCCCGCCGATCCTTCCGGTTGATCCGGCCTTGGCGCGGACCGAGGCAGCCGGGGCTCTTCTGAGGAGCCGTGATGAGATGCTCGCGGAAGTCCGGCAACGGCTCCTACAGGCCCAGCAGTTGGCCAAACATTACTATGATGGCCAACGGCTCCTGCGTCTACTTCATCGCTCTACGCAGTCCTTGGAACCACGCGCGAGGAGGAAGCTCGGTCCTTGCTATGCCGGTCCCTTTGCTATCCTGGAACGCATTGGGAAAGTGGCTTACCGTCTTCAGCTTCCGGCAGGCGCGCGGATCCATGATGTCTTCCATGTCGGGCTGCTCAAGCCATTCCGCAGCGAGCCACCCGCGGCACCACCGGCACTTCCACCGATCACGGACGGGTGTCTCCTTCCTGAGCCAGAGAAGGCGTTGAAGGCTCAGCTGCGATGAGGCTCCTGGTACGTGTTTATTCAGTGGACTGGACTACCAGAGGAGGACGCTACTTGGGAGCAGCGCGAGGAGTTCCGCCAGCACTACCCCGATTTTTAGCTCGAGGACGAGCTGTTTGCGCATGCGGGGAGAGATGTTTTGACCGGCCAGGTCTATGGCCGCAGGAAGCCCACCGGGCAAACTTAGCCCTCAAGTTATCTTAGTTTTATTTCATATCGTGGTTATATATACGACTTGTAAAACTATTTTGAGAATTAAGCAATATTGCCCGGTTCCCAGAGGAGCCGGAACCCTAAAACCCTAGCTGCCTCCTGCTTGCGCCGCCGCCGCCCAAACCGCAAGGACGGCGCCTCGCCGCCGGCCGCCGCGCTCCAGCCCTCGCCCACCTCCCTCCTTCCCCTATAGCCTACGCCCTAGGCAGGGCAAAACCCTAGTTCCTATCATATGCACTAAGCTATACAATTACTGTCAAAATTATTACATTGTTATATTTGGATCACACAATTATATTTATAAACTTGAAAGATGACGGTGTACTTTTAGATAGATATTTTACATTCCACATATAAGACATAATGTGAAACTTATTTATTACAGTTGCTTCTATAGTCTATTTGCCACCTCTGCTTGAAAAAAGAGTTACTAAGTCATAGTCGTAAGCGGAGGATGGAGAGAGAGCTAGTCGCCAAAGACCATAGGTGGTGCGGGCCTGGACAGGCCTGTGGGTTTTTTGTTCATCAGACGGGCAGGGTAGCCCGTCAGTGTAGCCCGTCAATGACAGGTCAGTGTAGTGTTTAGAATGTCATGCATGCAGATACTCCATTCCAAACAAACTAAGTAAATACTTGCACCCATGTTTGTTTAGTATCTTCTTCTCTTTTTGGTTTTGAGAGTCGATCTTCAGAAAAAGAAATCAAAGTTCCAAATGTAGCCCGTCTGAAAGAAAAGCTGCCTGAACAACCACTTGGAATTAAGCTTTGAGTTAGTGTTGAAAATTATACACTTGGACCCTGAAGCGCTAACCATCTACCAAGCAGATAATTAGAAAAACAATTGATATGCTATCTGAATTCATTGATGATCTCAACGGCAAAATGCAGACTTCAAGTGTCCAGCAGTTGCCTGAGGATAGAAGCTATATAGAAGCAAACTGAATGATTGGCCCATCAACTGCAGCTACAATTAAGAAACGCTAAACACATTGTTCTCGGAGAACAAACCGACTGCGCTGCAGTTCTAGATGAAGAACAAATCATACAAGGTATGGTTAGAACTGATGTTTCAGTAGTTCATCCACAACAACTGTTCTCTGCTTACTGTTGCGACAGTAGAAGGACATTTTGAGCTCCTGATAGTCGATCTACTTCTCTGGTTCGGTGATCAGGTCGACACATGCATTCTCTAAACAGGATAAAATCCATGTAAATGTAGTATGAAAAAGGTACATAATCTACAATACCCTTGTACAAACAGCAACGGCCAACTGCGTGACAAATATTTATAAGCAGAGAACATCTTTAGTTTAGTTCTTTAACAATGACATTCATGCTGCAGATTGTGTTTCTTTAGTAATGCCCATAAATGCAACGAACAAACTATCGTACAAATGCAATTAGTTCAAGGGACTCAAGCATAGACGTATCAGAGCATTACAAAAATAGATGAAAGATTCCTTTCATACCCTGTTGTATGCCCAGGCCACATTGTACAGCAGCTCGACAAACCGTCAGTAAGCAAATCTAACACCATTTCTTGTACAGTACATGACATTGCAAAGATGGTTCCATTGAAAGAGAGCAAAATCCAGAAGTTGACAAACATTGGGCCAACATTTACTACTGCCAGAAATTAAGCACCCCATTGCATTTGCTAGGAAGTAGTAATACAAGAGAAGAACTACTGGACACATATAAATAAGATAGTGTCCATCAAGCACGATATATAATAGATGTCGCATTAGGTTGATACCAAATAGTACCAATTAAGACATCAAACTGCACTTCCACTAAAGGTGATCTAACATAGAATCTACCTATTTCTTACTCTTAACCATGCAAGGCATAATAACCATAATAACTAAATGATAGACTAGAAGGGAAACAAGAAGAATTACTTAGCAAATGCATAGCCTTCTTGTCGGATCGAAATCACTGTCCTTAGGAATTAAACGAAGATCTGCCGACAACTTATGGAATCTGTTGCAAGGCCAGTTGAGAATCCGGATTGTTGATGGTGTAGCTGGCCAGAAGGTGGATAATGGTGTAAGGACGGCCAGCGACCAGGACAAACTTCTTGTCCTGCTTCACAAAATCAGCAGCTTCAGAAATCCTCTCCATTTTGTTATCCTTGATGTTGCACTTGCAGATATGAGCGGATGAACCCAAATGTTCAGTGTAGTACACACAGTCTGGCTCAATTCCTGGGAACTCATCAACATCGACGGAGAAGCACCTGTGGTCACCGATGAAGATGGCATATCTGTCTGGGGTCTTCAGACAGCAGAGCTTACTTGTCTCGGTGTCATATTGAAGAGCAAAGAGAGCCAAGACTCCCTGTGGATTCAAGATCTTCATGACGATACATATATGCCCATGCAAATCCACTAGGAAACACCGCATGCCGTACCCACGCCCAGGAAGATCAAGGGAGAAAACCTCGGTCACAGGAGAATGATTAACCGGCAGAAATTTGCCTAAGCGAATAATCATCTCACGAACTACGGATGCTTCAGAAAAGCTTGCGTAGACACCACCCACGACCGCCTTCCGGAAGAAATCGTAAGCTGCTGGCTGCTTATGGTTGTATCTGACGAAACTTTCACTGTGAGGAGCCGCCGAGTAAGCCTTGCGAGATGAGTCGGAGAACACGGCGAGCCGGAGAGAAGAGCCGTGGGGGAAAATGACATCAGCGATTCCCACATCGGGGGGCACGGGCGCCGCGAAACGGATCACGACGCCGGTGAGAGGGTTGAGGACGCGAGCGGCATGAGGAGGGCTTTTCTCCGCCAGGACGAAGTAGCCGTCGAGAGTGGTGGAAACGATGTGGTAGTCGCCGAGCTGCGGAAAATTCTTGCGGAGAAAGCGGCCGTTGTCGGTGTTCAACAGGAGCAGATTCCCTTGGCTGTGGAAGGCCTCGTCGAGGAAGATCCACCGACTCGGGCGAAAGCGGGGTCGGAGGCGTCGCTCCTTGGGTCGTCGGTGGCGGCGCGCCAGCCGATGCAGACGGCGCGGTAGTCCATGTACCAGTCGAGGTTGTTGTCGGTGAGGAAGGAGTCGGCGATGCGGCGGACGAGGTCGCCCGGAAGCGTGGACCACCCGTCTTCGGCCGCCATGGCTGGGACCGCCGGAGAGGATTCTGCAAAACTCGGATCTTTCTTCTCCCGTTTAGCAGCAGGCAGAATCTCGTCGGACGCGGCCGCCATGGCCGCACGCTCCAGTTCCTGCGACATGAGTGCGCCTCTCCTTCTAGATGGCCTGTAAAAAAACAAGGGAAGATGCAGCGTGAAGGAGACTGAAAATGAAACAACAGCTGCATAAAGAAATGAACAGACTAGAGCAAGGATTCGCTGGTTATCAGATCTATCTGCGGAGGAACACAACAAGAGCGGCAGCCGAAGGAGGAGATGAGATGAGGTAAATCCGAGGAGAGTGTTCAAATGAAACGGAAGAGGGGGAAGGAGAAAAATGTGCCTCCGTTCGGAAATATAAGTTTTTACTAAGATTTCAATATGGACTATGTATAGATGTATCTGGACATATTTTAGAGTATAAATTCACGTTTTACTAACTTTAGAAAACTTAGCAACAAAGGGAGTAAGAATGAATGCCAGCTCTAGAAAAACTCACGCACGCCACGCCAGCAGGAGCAGCTGCATGCAGCACGCGTCACATCCCCACCGAGCCGGAACCCTTCGGTTTGAAAAAGGCCAAAGTTATTTTCAAGGATGAGTGGGAGATAGTACAAAATCTCAAAAGGTTAGTTTTCAAATGTGAAAAACTAACTGAAACGTGCACAAGCATTTTTCTTGAACAATTTACCGATAGTTAGATCAACATACTTATGACTTTCTTTTTACCCCCATATACGATTTGTCAGTCATTTTAGTCTGCATATAAGTCTGGCTTCAGACAAAACTTATATACAGACTAAAATGGACCATAGGCAAAACTTATATAAATTTTTCCCACGCGGGAATATTTATATATACATTAGAAAATATCTAAAAGTATACTTTTTTCATATATACTCAACAAATTTCTCAACAGGACGACAACGGTGACGCGTGGTCGAGTTGTGGCTCTCGACAGGCAATGCCTAACATCGGCGTTGGTGATCCAGCACGGTGATCTTCAACGACGGCCTGACCTGACCAGGACACCAGAGAAGAGGATGTCGCGGCATCGTCTTGGACAGGTTGGGTGATTTTTTTTTCTAGGTTTTATGTATGAGTCTTTGAGTTCGGTTTGATGGTGGCGATGTCCCCATCTAGGAATAATGTTCTCCCCGCTATTTCTCCATTTCATTGGTGTGTTTATCACCGACGGAGTGCATGTGGAGTCGTGTCTCTAACGGTTCTTCTAGGATCCGGTTGATTTAGGCTCATGGTGGATCCGTCTGGATTCGCCAGACGTTTGTGGTCTTTGCAGTTTCTATAGGGTTCAATCGGCGCTTTATTCTTGGAGGTGGCGATTTGCTTGGCAGTTCATAGCCGCCCAACGTTTTCTAGTCTGCATTGACGACTTCCTGATCTTTGCTTCTATGGGCTTTTGAGTTTAACAAAGTTTGCTCTGCTGAGGCAAAGATCCAGAGGCAGCTTGGAGTTATGCTCACGGTGCACCACCAATTGAGACAGGAGGAAGAAAATTCCGACTCCCCACATATTTGAATGTAATTTTATCTTTCTGTATGGTTTTGTTTGTAATGAATGTGTGATATTTAATATATGATCTTGATATTTTTCTCTTATGACTTTTCAAACTTGGTGCATCAGTTAGGCGCACGACATTCATCAATTCGACGGGGCGGGGTGTGCTCTTGCTGATCGGCTTCTCCCCACGCCCCTCCTCTCTCTCTCTCTCTCTCTCTCGCTCTCTCTCTTCCACCTTCATTGCCGCTCTGGTCGAGTTCCTCTCTAGGGCCCAGTTCTTTTGGCTCAATTCTTGACAATCATGATGTGTAAAATCAAAAGCTCAAAAGAACTCGATCATTGTCCAAAATCATCTGAGATTCGTTAGAACCGGTAGTCCTATGTAAAATCATCTGGAACTTCGATTCTGGCGATTATGGGCGCTCCCACAAAACAAGCCGTTTTGATTTAAGGGGGTACTACGTCAGTCTTGGTTTATTGGTCTTTTTTTTAATTTGTCTTAAATTTTGACCAAAGATCTAACTAACAAATTATTAATACATGTCAAGAAAAATTATATCGTTGGAATCATATTTAAACGTAGTTTTTAATGATATAATTTTTGATGACATGAATAGTTTATTACTTAAATTTATGGTTAAAATTTGACACAGAATATAACAGGGACCAATAAATCAAGACGGAGGTACTACCCCTGTTTGAGAGGCAAATTGAACCCTTTACGAGTCGCGCAAAGGGCGCTCGCTTGCGCTAGCCACGTCGGCACAGGTAGGACAAAAAAAACTCGAGCTAGCGAACGGGTTGGGCAGCAGCGCCTCACGAAGGAAAACCTCACCCCTTCCCTTCCCTGGCCGCAGCCACTCCCTCCCCTTCTCCGCCGCCTCCCCTTCCCGCCCTGCCCCTCCCCTCCCCACCCTGCCTCTCCCCTCATCTCTGCGCCATGGTGAAGCAACACGGCGACTCCCGAGCCGCGCCTCTCTGGCCAGCTCGGGCCCGACGCCTCCGCCGCCGCTGCACCTGGATCTGAGCTCATGGCGCGGATCTTGGGGTAGGAAGGTGCGGCGCTGCTCGTTCCCACGGCCGCGACGGCAAGAGCTAGAAGGCGGGCGGCGGCGCGAGCTCTCGTCCTGAGGATGCAGCAGGAGGACAAGCACAGCGGTCGTCGTCCCCTACTCCGCCGTGGCAGGCCCCAGCACATGGTCGCGCTACCCCCACCCCATGATGTCGTCTGCGTCGATCTGAAGCCCACACAGGATGGGAACAAGGTGGGGATGGAGATGTGAGTCATTTTCTTTGGATCTCCTTCTGAAGATTTTGAAGCTTTCTGTCCGTGTCAAGGATGTCCAGTGCAGAGGAGGATTTTTTCCCCAGGTGAGATCACGATATCATGCATCCTCTTTCCTATTTATTGCTCAGATCAGCACAATGCTTTAGTCCTTTGGTTATTGTTGTTGACCTGATGATAATACACCATGCCTTGTTATTTGCTTCTTGTGTATTCTCGACAGGAGAAAAGAGCTCATGGCACTTTCAAGATATAGAGAAATCAAATGTTAAAAATAGGTAACTATCGATCTATTTATTTAGTGTATGATGTTATCTAAAAATTGTATCTTTATCACAGCCAACATCTAACTCTTTGTGCTTCTGTTTGTATTCACCATAACAAAAATAGTATGTAACTATTATCTGAGTGATGCTAACAGTTTGGGTCGGCGCTGAACTCCTGTTTGCTTCATTTCACTCGACCTCTTGCCATGTTTGCAAGATTTTGTGGGAGTATTTTGTTTTGCTGGTGCACACAATATGTTTGTTCGAACGTCTGTGTGCAAAGTATTTGGTAGTAATACTATGAAGAAGTTAGCACTCTCGTATTTTCATATCCATTTTTCAAGCGTGCAGAACTCCAGGCTATGGACTCTGACTCCATTTATTTGCACATTACAGATTGCTCAAAAGAAGTAGAGACAATACACTGATATACCCAATTCTACTTGAATTTTCATCTAGCTTTAAAGGACCCTGACACGGAATGTGTATTAGCTACCTGTAGCATGCAATGGTAATTTCAGTTCAGTCCACCTGGAGTTCTCAAGTGGCAACCATACAAGAATCATTCATTTACACTCCTTGCAAAAATGACCTTCTTCCTAACCATGAAGAGTCAGTTGAGGAGTTATTTGAAGAGCCATTTATCAACATGTATTATCTAAATGATGCTTTGGATGGATGATCTGCTTTAGTCTGATGATGATCCATGAGATATATGTACGCTTTTGGGTTCATGTTGTTAGGTTGATTGCTCCTGATCAACTTCTGAATGCTATTTGTCATCCATAGGTGAAAACAGTAAAGCTGATGCTGATCTAGAAAGTTTTTCTGATATTGATGATGTGGAGGTACCTTCATACGTCCATCTTTGAACGTGTTTGAGTTCTCATGGCAATTGGCGGCAAGGTATAGTGTTGTATATTAGCACATATGTTATGACTGATGGATTTATTTATTCTTTTGTCAGCCTTGTTTTACTACTATAAGCAAGAGCCATGTGTCATCTCCTTGGCGAACAAGGTAAAAAGAGGACCTTACTATTGGTTACATTATTATGGTTTGGTCTTGCTCTCTGCTTACATGTGATACCCTAGATATTATTCAACTTAAATAGGGAATTCATAGTTTTCTGGAAAGCACTAGGGGGTCATATCCCCACCTGAGAAACCGATATCCACTTCTGCTCACTCCGTCTCTGTATCAGTTACCGTCTTCACAGATGTTTATTAGAAAGGGAACATATTCTTCCATATTTTGCTTTGGAAGTTAGAATAGTTGTAGTAAAATCCTAATTGCACAAAGCTAAATATGATATGGAAATTAGTTATTGGTGATATGAGATATTTCACATTTTGATGTCCATGGCGATTATTTTTCTTGATGTAACTGGCCACGGATTGCTGTACAATGGTGTAGTTGTTGTTTCTGGACTGCTATATAGTTTTGTATTATTATAAAACAAATCTGAATTTCTTAAAAAAAGCCTTCATATATTAGTCAAACTGTCCTAACTATTACTAAGGTTCCCTATAGTCCCGGTGATGATAGCATAGTCTGAACCTAGCTGAATGTTTTGGGTCTCCTGGTGATTATTTACCTAAATCATTGTTATCATTGGTTTGATTGTTTTCTACCATTCATTTGGATTACTGTTGCTAGGAAATTGAAGGGGGGAGGTGTTGAACCTAATTTCCTTGATAGCAGTTATACCTTACATGGTGGAGAAAACATTCGCTCATCGGCGGTGGAAGTATTTGGACGCATAATTCACTTCTGAGCATATGTTGTATGTGATAGGTTATTTGTTATTTGTTATCTCTAATTCTCCATTAATTTTGTAGGTTGACGGGTATCTTCACAATGAGGAAGAGACACATTACGAAAAGATAATTTGGGAGGAAATGAACAAAGAATACCTAGGGGTAGGTATTGTAACTCTAGCAACATGAGGCGCTTCTTATTGAGAACAAAATCTTCAGTGTCCAGGGTGGCCTTTCCCCTGCTATTACGAGATCAGATAAATTTTTCTCGCGTGTTATATTTTGTAGTTTATGCATCCGATTTCTAATATTTTATTATCATATGCCCCCAGCAGAATAATACTCAATGATGGTGCCATGTGTGACCTTCTTTGATCTGATTTGGAGGAAATTGTAGATGTCTGGGCATTAAGTCCTCGACCGGCCCAGCCGCCACACCGAAGGCGGCACCTTTGTGCATCGTTTACCTTGCTGGAGGCTTCGGTAGGATTCCTCTTCCTTCCACCCCGTCCAAGAGCTCAGGTGAAAGCCTTAGGTCCCCTTTTCCTGGCGACAACGGCATTTTGGTGGCGTGTTCCTTCCTGAGGGTGTCATCCGGGGATGGCTCGAGTGATGGTGGAGTTGGGTGTGGTTCGAGGGCGGCATGTGGTGGCCTGATCTCATCATCGGCATCCTTCTCCGGTCCAGGTGCGGAGGGTTCCAGCCGCTGGTACGAGGGGATTGGGGTCCCTGCCTCCATGCCGGCGGTAGAGACCTACGGCGTGGCGATTCCTATCATTGACCGGGGGCATTGTGTCGCATCCTTTTGGCCTTCTCTGAGGTTTCAGCGCCTGCGTCCGATAACTCTCGTTCGGTGTTTTGCCTTGCTGCTGCCAACGGCGGTGTTTGGGTGGTCGGTTCTCCGTTTCATGTGGTTTTGTCCCTTGTGCCTAAACCTGGGAAAACGTCGGGCCGGGCCGGTTTTCGGGCCGGGCTTATAAAAGGCCGACCTTCATTTCTCAAGCCTGAGCCCGGCCCGAAGCCCGAAATACTCCATATTTTCAAGCCCGAGCCCGTCCCGAAATCAAGCCTGAAGCCCGAAAGCCCGGCCCGAATGCTGTTTTTTTAGTACGCGCACGTGCAAGCCCGGCCCGAAGCCCGAAAGCCCGGCCCGAATGCTATTTTTTAGTCCGCGCACGTGCAAGCCCGGCCCGAAATACGGAAAAATTGAAGCCCGAGCCCGGCCCGAACTATCTTTCGGGCTGCAAGACAAAGCCCGAGCCCGCCCGAATGTCAAGCCCGGCCTGGCCCGGCCCGGGTTTTTCAGGCCGGGCTGCCCATGCCCGGGTTTACTTGTGCCTCTCCTTTGGCAGCCGGGGCACTCTGATTTGGGTTCTAGGGTGAACCACTCCGTCAGCCGCCGGTGCGGCACCCGTCGAACCTGGGTGGTAGGGTAGGGGCCCTTTGTGGTGGCGGAGTCAGATCATGTTTGCCCTGTCTGATCCTTTGGTGGCAGCCAGCGACACAAAACATGAATGGTGGTGCCCTCCTCCTGGCGCCTCCGTAGGTTTAGCTAGTTTTTGGCTTTTGTGTCGTTCGATGGCAAGAGTGGTGTATGCTCTTTGCCTTCGAGTTGTTCTGCTGAGCACATTGTATCTTTTTTTTCCGCTTTCTTCGTTCTTGTTGTAAGTTGCAGTCTTGTACTCCTGGCCGGTTGATGGCTTTGTTAATTCAAAGCCGAGCTCTTCTTGAGCCTTCGTTCAAAAAAAAGAGGATGGTGAAGAGATGACATGAGGACGGGAGGTGAACAAGGGAGGTGGGGTAGGGGGAGCCCCGGTGAGGTGAAGATAAGAGGAAGAAAGTAACCGAGTGAGGGATGAGGGTGAGAGGTGGCCAGAGGGGGCGGATCCCTGCTCTCATGCTTGTTGTCGGAGACGAAGGAGGAAGGTCCGCTGGGACGGAGCGGCGAAGGACGGGACTGCTTGCACGGCAAGGCTATTTTTTGGCGGGTGAGTACGGCTAGGATATTAACACATGGTTTCCCAATAGTCTATACTAGCGGGTAGTCTTGGCGTGACACGCCATACCGCATGGATTGATATGCTATTTGGTTTTTGGTAATGTTTGGTAAGTCGTCTCAAGACTTAATTAGTTGCAGAGTAGTCCATACAAGGAAAGGGAATATTCAATTGGTACATGCATAAGTGGTATATAATAGGTGATGATAGTGGCTACTACGTACAATATTGCAAAGCTCTTGTTCTTTTCTTACACCTGAGACGTTTATCCTCCAGTTGGGTTTGTCTCTGTGGCAACTATGGACGCCTCGCTTGAAAGGAGAAACTTCCCAACTATTTATTTATATTTTATAGAGTAATTGTCTTGCATAAATTTAGACATCGATGCAACGGTGTCCAGATACTATCACTACACTGTAGTCGGATTTGCTTTCTGTAGAGTGCGCCTAGAGCTGCAGCCTGGACCTGCCAGCAGGGTTGGCCTCGGCGCTGAGGTGGTACAATGCGACAACTAGCTCATGTGCATCTGTTGGCCGTGTAGATGATCTCCGTGTTGTTGATAAGAAAGAAATGATGTACAATTAACAGGTAATGTACATAACTTTAATGAAAATAAACTTCTCCCTGAATAGGGCAATTACCTGTAAAGGAAAGGCAAACCAAAGAAGAGAAGCATCAGTTAAAAAGGAAAGGCAAAACAAAGAAGAGAAGCATCAGTTAAAATTAAGTTCAATATATCTGTTTTCTACTTGGAGTTCAACATTTACAATTACATCCCTTGATTTAAAATCAACATTTCCAGAAGTGCAAAACTCGGATAAAATGCATGCTCCTGATGTAACAGAACGTAGAGATTATGTTTCCTTTTGCACGCATGCATCCATGTAGACATGGATGACAAAAAAGACGTTTCTTCTTTGGATGAAGAAGAATCACAGATCTTCGATTTCAGCTTAAGTTCATAATTTCTGTTGACCCCAGCCAGTTAAAACCTATACATGCATATCAACCAGTGGAACTCCTCACTTGGCGGAGCCGAGGCAGACCGTCCCACTCTCTCTCTACTGTTTGTAGCAATTCAACTTGTAGTATGAATAATATGAACTTGTATCTGTATCTATATGTTTTATGTCCCCATCATCTTATATTTGGATAAAATAATTACTGAATAAAATAGCATCAAGAAGAAACAAGAGGAACATATGATTAAAATGTGCTCTCTTAGTGTGCTGATATGCATCTTTGGTGGTACTTTTGCTAAAAACCGAGTTCCTAAAAGTAAGTGCAAACAAGATAAAATTCGAGCATCATATACACAGCCTAAAAATATACTACAAACTTCATTGAACCCTACTGAAGACAAAAACATGAGGCTGGATGGAGAAGCTGCTCCACTGTGCTCAAGGATCTTTGCCAGAGACCAAAACTTAGAGCTTCATTGAGAAATTGCATGTCTGAAGATTGTAGTCATGCTCACCCAATATCTTTGGGTCGTTGGACTAATCTTTTGGTGGGAAATTATCTTTCATTTTAGATAATGAGCATAATATTTATAACTGAATTTGCACATATTGACTCAAGTTGATGGCCATGAACTGAGCCAAAGAGACCTTTCAGAAATGTAACATGTCACTTATAAAAAAAATGTGCATCTCCATGAGACCATACTCTGCTACACAAGACTTAGCACATACAATCTCAGGGTTCGGACTCACTTATGAAGGCATCAAGAAGGACAAAGGGTCATCAATAAGTTTTACACCGAGTATATTATATCTACAGTTCTACCATTCAGAAAAAAGAAGTTATCAGCGATGCAATCTTTTCTTCATCTCATGATATCAACAAGTAGCATCATTGAAGATACATTCCTCCCTGCAGAATAACAATGGTTTTTGGCAAAGCATAGGAAGGAACAAAACATAACTATCCAGAGAAAGAAAGAGCAAAATTTGTTGGGGAACGTAGTAATTTCAAAATTTTATCCAAACATAACTAAATAATATAAATAGCGAGTGTGGAATAATGATGGATCGGTGTGCGGAATTGTCCTAGGCAATTGTTAACAAGACCGGTAATCACTATTGCAGTTTCATATCAGGGAGAGGCATAAGCTAACATACTTTCTCTACTTGGATCATATGCACTTATGATTGGAACTCTAGCAAGCATCCGCAACTACTAAAGATCATTAAGGTAAAACCCAACCATAGCATTAAAGCATCAAGTCCTCTTTATTCCCATACGCAACAATCCCTCTTACTCGGGTTTGTGCTTACATTCACTCACCAAACCACTATAAGCGAATCATGAACGTATTGCAACACCCTACTGCGGAACCCCTCATGCTTGCGCCGACACGGAGGGCACCATAGGACATCACCAAAGTAAAACATACAACTCATACCAATCTAGATCATCAATCAACCCAAAGACAAAAGATATCTACTCAAAACATCATAGGATGGCAACACATCATTGGATCATAATATGTGGCATAAAGCACCATGTTCAAGTAGGGGATTACAGCGGTGTGCGGGAGAGTGGACCGCGTAAAAGAGATGAGGATGGTGATGTTGATAAAGACGATCACCACGGCGATGGTTCCCCTCCGGATGGCACTCCGGCACCACCAGAAGAGAGGAGGAGAGGTTCTCTCCCTTGTGCTTCTTCCCCCATGGCCTCCACCTTCTGGTCCTTGGCCTTCGTGGTAATGAAGACCCCTCCGGGATACTCCTCCATGGCCTCCGGTGATGATGGCCCCCTCCGGCAGGGTGCCGGGGAGGGCCTAGATTTATTTCTCGTGGATACAGAGGCTTGCGGTGGCGGAACTTCTGATCCAACCTCCGTTCTGTAAGTTTTAGGTCACGAGAGTATATATGGGTGCCGGAGGTACGTCGGTGGACTTCCGGGCTGGCCACGAGGTAGGGGGCGCGCCCCAAGGGGGTGGGCGCGCCCCCCACCCTCGTGGGCAGCCTGGGACTCCCCTGGTGAGCTTCCGGTACTCCATGGGCTTCTTCTGGTCCAAAAATAGGTTCCGTGGAGTTTCAGGTCTTTTGGACTCCGTTTCATATTCCTTTTCTTCGAAACACTGAATTAGCTAAAAACGGCAATTCTGGGCTGGGCCTCCGGTTAATAGGTTAGTCCCAAAAGTAATATAAAAGTGGAAAATAAAGCCCAAGATAGTCCAAAACAGTAGATAATATAGCATGGAGCAATCAAAAATTATAGATACGTCGGAGACGTATCAGGCATCCCCAAGCTTAATTCCCGCTCATCCTCGAGTAGGTAAATGATAAAAAAGATAATTTTTGATGTGGAATGCTTGTAAGTGCTTAAGTTTGATCAATGATAATTCCAATCACTTTTCTAGCATCATTACATATCATAACAGTAGTTCATCTCATAAAACTTTTCATGATCAAGTAACAAGCAATTCACAAGTTTAAAGTATGGATCATAAACTTCCTTGAAAACTAACAAACAATATTCCCGGTCATCAAACAATTGCAATTCATCCTATTTTCAGGAAGAGTCTATGTCAGAGCTTTGATTCAGCAAACTTCACATACTGAACTATCATTTAATCTTTCACAATTGCTAACACTCACGCAATACTTGTGGTTATGGAGTTTTAATCGGACACAGAGAAAGATAGGGGCTTATAGTTTTTCCCCACAACCTTTTACCTCAAGGGTAATGTCAATAATAATAACTCATGCTCCCCTACATCCAATTAGATATATATATCATGTTCTTTCCAACATGTTGGGCTTGCCAAAGGATAAAATGAAAAAGGAAAGGTGAAGATCACCGTGACTCTTGCATAAGGTAGAAGATAATAATAAAAGATAGGCCCTTCGCAGAGGGAAGCAGAGGTTGCCATGCGCTTTTTATGGTTATGCATAAAATCTCAATGTGAAAGAACGTCACTTTATATTGCCCCTTGTGATATGAACCTTTATTATGCAGTCCGTCGCTTTTATTACTTCCACATCACAAGATTGTATAAAGCTTATTCCTCCCACACCAATCAATCATACATATTTAGAGCAATTTTTATTGCTTTGCACCGATGACAACTTACTTGAAGGATCTTACTCAATCCATAGGTAGATATGGTGGACTCTCATGGCAAAACTGGTTTAAGGATTTGGAAGCACAAGTAGTATCTCTACTTGGTGCTGAGAATTTTGGCTAGCATGAGGGGAAAGGCAAGCTCAACACGTTAGAGGATCCATGACAACATACTTTATCTCAGATATAAGAAAACATAACTAATTACGTTGTCTTCCTTGTCCAACATCAACTCTTTAGCATGTCATATTTTAATGAGTGCTCCCAATCATAAAAGATGTCAATAATAGTATATCTATGTGTGAAACCTCTCTTCCTTCAATATTCTTTCATGAATTATTCAAGTGACCAATTCTACGTTTGCTAACTTTCAATTAGTTTACTACCTATACTCATTATTTATGAAGTCATTACTCCCCATGTTATAAGCATATGAAACATATATAAATTCAGGTTTATGACATTCAATTAATTCAACCATTTACTCATAGGATATACATGAAGCACATGAGCAATTGACAAACTACTCCAAAAGATATGAGTGAAGAACACTAAGTAGTCAAAGAATTAACTAGCCATGGGAGGATTATTTTTCATTTAGTATTTAAGATCCAATTATTTTATTCAAACAGCAAGTAAAATTGAAAACACGCTCCAAGCAAAACACATATCATGTGATGAATAAAAATATAGATACTAGTAAAGTACATCGATAGTTTTGAAGACGAAAGAGGGGATGCCTTCCGGGGCATCCCCAAGCTTAGGCGCTTGAGTCTTACTTGAATATTACCTTGGGGTGCCTTGGGCATCCCCAAGCTTAGGGTCCTTCCACTCCTTATTCTCCTCATATCGATATCTCATCCAAAACTTGAAAATTTCAATCACACAAAACTTAACCAAACTTCGTGAGACACGTTAGTATGATAAAGAGCAAACCATGCACTTGGGTACTGTCAAAGACAAGGTTAATAATTGTTCTCATACAATGCCTACTGTACCATATCATTTCTACAATTTATACCGAAGAATATAAGCCATAGAAACTAGAAAACAAGCAAACTATGCAATGAAAACAGAATCTGTCAGAAACAGAACAGTCTGTAATGATCTGAACAATAACCATACTTCTGCTACTCCAAAAATTATGAAATAAATTGGTGGTCGTGAGGAATTTGTCTATTAATCTTCTGCAAAAATAATCAACTCAAAAGCACTCTTCTGTAAAAAATGACATCTATTCTCGTGAGCGCATAAACTAAAGAAGCATAAGTAAGAATGCTATTTGCATTATTATTATCAAGAATTAGATGGGGAATCTTTTGAGATGAATTACTTTTCTATAGGCACTAAAAAAATCTAAAAATATTTTACATACAAACACATTTTTGATATATTCGGTCAAATTCACCAATATTGTAAACATTTTACATACAGAAAATTCATATGCGGTGGAATATATTTGATGTAATGTGGGAACAAATCTATACCGACTAATAAAAGAAATAGGTATTCTTAGTCCATCATGTTATTTTATGGAAAAACCCCTTAATGTTTCTGACATTAAACCCGCAGTACATATCAAATGTTTTTTAAAATACTCATATCTTTTAAACCGTAACTCCAAATTTAACATGTTATATATGAAGTTTACCTACTAATAAAATAAATAGGTATTCTTAGTCCGTTATGTTATTTTATGGAAAACCCTTAATGTTATATATGTAGAATCTGAATATGATGTTATTTTACCTGTTAACATTTTAAATTATACTATCTAGGCTGCAATGTTAATCGCCACACCAACGCTTCCTCGCCTCTGGCTATCAACTTGTCGCGTCGTTTACCATCTCCGACGGCGGTACGATCTTCTACCTTTTCTCGGTAGGTGCGGTGCCAACATCAGCAAACGACCCAGTAGCCTACATCAAAAGGCCACCATCGGCCTATTAGATGAGCGCACCACAACCTTTGCTGAGCCCCTCCTCCCTGTAGGCGGCGAGTTCTGCGCACCACAAGATCGTTTGTTTTTGTCATTTTTCTTTACTCACCCATAAAAACACCTCATCCCGAACATGACATGAATAAATGCATGATCACTTGTTTGTTTCTATGTACGGATTAAATCTGCATGCAAGCCTTGTTGAAATAGAACAGATGTAGCATCTTAAACTACGCTTTTATAGGTTAAGAACATCTTTGTTTGGGCCATAGCTACAAATTCTCAGATTATAGACCATCTTTTATAAATTAAGAGCATGTGGTATTTTTTTCTCCGTTGCAACGCACGGGCCTTTTGCTAGTACATATAATGGTGGAAACTTGCTCCTATACCATAGGATGTCTATAATATGTTTCCTTTAGAAGTATATATTTCTATTCTAGTTTTTCTTATAAAGGACCCAAGTCTTTACAATGATTGCTTATCTACTTCGTTTTTCAACTATTACAACAATGGCATGCATTTATGTATAAGGTATTCTTTGCAATGTGGCATTTTCATAAGCCGCCTACTTAGATTTTTTTTGTCCATATATAAGACATTTGAAACAATACAATATTTTGGCAACAAATTTTCATAGATTCCAAGCACCACACATTGCTTCCATGGTTAGTAAAGATTTTTTTAGAACCTACTTCATATATGCTGAGCCTAAAAGACCCTATGATGCTACCCATGCTTGGGAAAAGTCCGACTTCTGAACAATATAGTTCATTTCTCCTTTGAACTAATTATTGTGTTTAATAATTTAAAACCACTATAATCTATGTTTATGTTTCGTCCTCTTCGGGCTCTGGGTTAGGCATTTGAGAAAAAAAATGAGCCCGGGCCCGATAATTTTGGTACAAGTTGTTCATGAAAATGGTTACCATAGTGTATGAGGAATCAAATTCAACGTCTCCCATCATATATCGTGGCTATCTTTGTTCACAGGTTCGATGTGTTCCGATTTGTATTACAGAGAGAAGAGTCTTGAGACAAAAAAACCATTCTTCCCTATTCTCTCTCCACTCCCACAACCCTATGTGTCCCTACCCTACTAGTTGAATATGCCCTTATAGTTTGTGACCGCCCACATTAATGGCCCTCATTTTTACCCCACTATCGAGCTCATCACCCCCAGTCCCAAAATGCAGGGAGCGGAGGAGGAGGCTACTCCCCTTTTGCGTAATGTCTTCACATCTTCTTATTTCGCGGGCCTCAAATCTACTTCCAGCCATAATTAAATACGGTTGGTTATTTGAATCTTATTTGGCGATTTTCCTAACATACAAAAGATGTCTAAGTTGGTATAGATTTTCCTTTATTGTTTGGTATTGGACCCTTGTTGCTCATTTTGATGAAAACTAAGATATTTATTGAAGCTTATTATAAATCGTTACATGATAATTCTCCTACTATCCTTGTGTTCATGTATCGTGAAACTAAATGGAACCACGCGGTCATCATTTGAAATTTCATGGTTAGTATGTAAATATATACTAGCTTTGCCAATTGATTTCACAGTGCCTACAAATGAGGAGGCAATATGCGAAGAAGAGGGCATTAGTTGGAGGGGTACTCGTCTTCTCCCTTTATCTAGAAGCGGGGTGTCACGTGTGGCGTCGGAAATGAAGGTCATTCTTGTAGGTGGGCTCCTAACCATAAGGGAGGATTCAACTACGTGGGTATGGAGAGAAAGGGCTTGGGCAACTGAGAAAAGAAAAAGGAAGAGTAGTATTTCTTGTCTAGAGATACTTCACTCTTCCTATATTGATTTGAACACATCTAACTTGTGAACACAAAAGAGTTTTGATATATTCGAATAGTAATTAGAGGGCGTGTCCATAATTATTACTAGGGAAAACTTATCTAAACATGTTTATCATTGGAACATAAATGGTTAAATATATTTGAATGGGAATTAAATGATTTGATATGTTTAGATCATTCTCCAAGACATTAAGAGAAGTTGACCAAATAAAAATTGGCATACTTTGCAACCACACCTTGATTGATTTCTTTTTTTTCTTGTAGTAGAGAGATGGTGAGTGAAAGCATGTATATAATGTTACCAAGAAGACATATGGTACATACACGGACTAGCAAGGACATGCTATATAGGTGCATAGAAAACCACGTGAATAAATGATTAACCATGAAAATAGATTCTTGCATGACGTCCCTAAAACATAAATGAGCATGTCAACAATATAAAGTTGGGTGGGGGTTTAATTATATTGAGGATTTTCAACTGCAAGCAACATATGATTGGCTAGAAATGATATATACTAAATTGTAAATTATGCCAACTCCTATAAGATCTAGGAAATTAAATCTGTGGTATTCAACCTACAGGTCATACTATAAAACATAGAGAAAATATGCATCTGAGTTCACAAGAGTTAAGACCCACAGAATAAGAAAGCAACAACACCATAAGTTGTTTGAAATAACTATATAAAGTTGGGAAACAAACTATTTATCTTATTGAAAAAAAGTTTTACTCACACCTTAGCTAATTTTGCGCTCCTTTGAATGTTTATATTTATCGTCCCTTCCCAGCCCAGAGGCTTGAGCAATACATAGTTTATCAATCATCAAAATCTTGACTATATCCGTTGGATCATCAAATCTACCTCCAGGCTTCCACCCCATGGACAAGTTAGCAAAACATAACTTCTCTTCTTTTCTCCCAAATTTATTCATATTTAGTTTTGCTAGGATTAAGTCTCCATTTCAAAAAGTCATGAGAAGGCAAATATTCAAACATGGTTTCAAAAAATCACCGTTGATAGATATGTTGTGCAGTGTGGTTATTGCGTGAAATGGATACTTATTCCTACGAAAATGAAATAAGAAGAACTTCAAAAGAAAATTGGACAAATTACTTTTTTGCGAACATGTCCATGGGTAGAGGCCTAGAGCTACATCCAATGATGTAGCAGATATACCTCAAGATGATGGCAAGCATTGGTTCATCCTTCAAGACCCTCTTGGGCGGCAAAGGACTATAAGTATGACAATGAAGGTAGCACCAAATTTGCTGATGAGTTGGTAGTACTCTTTTTTCTAGTATCATATTTAATTTTTTCCTAGCTTTATCTAGTTATTTCTGAGCAAATGATGTAGCCGTCAATTTCTTATCTTGTGGATATTAACTCTTGATAACTCAAATGTATACTTGCGCTATTTTTCTAGCATGAGCAGTAGGCTGAATACCACCAATTTAAGTTCCTACCGCTTATGTGACTGAACATAACTTACAATTCAGTATACATCATTTCTCGTTTATGTCTTTATGATATATCACTTGTAGTAGAACATCTTCAGTGCAGCTAAATCCTCACAACTTAATATTGTTGGCATGCTCTTTTATGTTTTAGCGGCATTATGCTATAAATACTTGGATGATGGTCAATCGGTCATTCCAGTGGTGTGCTATGCACACATATAATTGTACTTGCGATTCTGTATTTATTTTATGACTTCTTGGTAAGTTTCTATATATATGCCTTCAGGGTACTATATCTCTCCTACAAGAAAACTAATAATATTAATAATGGTCGAGTTCCCAAAGTATACGAACTTTATTTTGGTCGATTTCCTTGCAATATCACCAGTTTCTTAGGTGTATCAATGCCCATACATAGTTTTACATTCATCTAGCATGTGGATACTTGCATCATAATGGTATACTGTTATGACCGGCCAGGTCTATGGCCGCAGGAGGCCCACTGGACAAACTTAGCCCTCAAGTTATCTTAGTTTTATTTCATATCGTGGTTATATATACGACTTGTAAGACTATTTTGAGAAATACGCAATAAGACTATTCTATTGCCCGGCTCCCAGAGGAGCCGGAACCCTAAAACCCTAGCCGCCTCCTACTTGCGCCGCCGCCGCCCAAACCGCAAGGACGGCGCCTCGCCGCCGGCCGCCGCGCTCCAGCCCTCGCCCACCTCCCGCCTTCCCCTATAGTCTCGGCCGCCGCATCCGGTGGGAGGGCGTTGGAGGCACCCCGGCGTCGCCTCCGCTCCAGCTGGCCGCGGCCACCACTGAGGCCGAGCATCCGCTATTGGATAACCTCCTGCAGCAGCACAGTGATCTCTTTGCGGAACCCCAGGGCCTTCCGCCGGCCCGGGTCTACGACCACCGTATTCACCTCCTGCCGGGCTCGGCACCGGTGGCAGTACGGCCCTACCGGTACCCTCAGCTGCAGAAGGACGAGTTGGAGCGGCAGTGTGCACTCATGCTTGCCGCGGGCATTATCCGGATCTCCACATCACCATTCACGGCGCCGGTCCTCCTCGTTCGCAAGTCGGACGGCACGTGGCGCTTCTGCATCGACTACCGTGCCCTTAATGCTCTCACACTTAAGGATAAGTTTCCTATTCCGGTGGTTGATGAACTCCTGGATGAACTACATGGGGCGCACTTCTTCACCAAACCGGACCTCCGGTCCGGGTATCATCAGGTGCGCATGCATCCATACGACATCGCCAAGACGGCGTTTCGGACTCATCACGACCACTTCGAGTTCTTGGTGATGCCCTTTGGCCTCTCCAACGCACCGGCGACGTTTCAGGCCTTGATGAACGATGTCCTCCAGCCCTACTTACGTCTTGTGCTCGTTTTCTTTGATGACATTCTTGGGCAGAGCACCTTGGGCAGAGCACCTCCAGCATGTGACCATCGTCTTCAACGAGCTTTGGGCGCATCATCTTCATCTTAAGTGCTCGAAGTGCTCGTTCGGGACACCTTCGGTCGCTTACCTCGGCCACGTCATCTCGGCCGAGGGAGTGGCCATGGACGCCGACAAGGTGGCGGCCGTCGCCGCCTGGCCGATTCTGCAGTCTCCGCGGGCTCTTCGCAGGTTCCTTGGCCTCGCGGGGTACTACCGGAAGTTCATCCGGGAATTTAGCCTAATCGCGGCCCCGCTCACGTGTCTTCTCAGTCGCGACGCCTTCTCTTGGGGTGAGGAGGCCACTACAGCGTTCGAGGCCCTCAAGGGGGCCCTCACGACGGGACCCGTCCTGCAGATGCCGGATTTCGACCTCCCCTTCACCGTCGACTGCGACGCCTCCGGTGCGGGGTTCGGTGCGGTCCTTCATCAGGGCGATGGACCCCTCGCTTTCTCCAGCCGCCCCTTTGCCGCACGCCATCTTAAGCTGGCGGCGTATGAGCGTGAGCTCATTGGGTTGGTGCAGGCAGTACGCTATTGGCTGCCCTCTCTTTGGGGTCGTTCCTTCCGGATCCGCACGGACCATTACAGCCTCAAGTTCATGCTGGATCAGAGGCTCTGGACGGTACCCGGCACCAGTGGATCAGTAAACTCTTTGGCTTTGACTTCACCGTCGAGTACCGGCCGGGTCGCCTAAACACCGTCGCCGATGCCCTGTCTCGGCGTGATGCCGATGTGGACAACGGTGCGGCGGAGGGGCGGCCTTCTGCATCATCACCGGGCCCTCCTTCGCCCTCCACGCTGACATCCGACGGGCGACCGCTGCCGCGACCGACTCCCTCCTCCTGCAGCAGCAGCTGGCGGCTGGAGAGCTGGAGGAGCCGTGGCGCCTCGCCGATGGCCTGCTCCTCCATGGGCGCAGGGTCTTTGTTCCGGCGCACGACGATCTTCGCCAGCAGGTGCTGCGCCTCGCCCACTCGGTGGGCCATGAGGGGGTGCAGAAGACACTCCATCGTCTCCGCGCCGACTTCTACAATCCCGGTGATCGTGTCCTGGTCCGTGACTGGGTATGCTCTTGTGTGACCTGCCAGCGCAACAAAACGGAGACTCTACGGCCGGCTGGCATGCTTCAGCCCTTGGAGGTCCCATCTCAGGTTTGGGCGAACATCTCCATGGACTTCATCGAGGGCCTTCCCAAGGTGGGCGGCAAGTCCGTCATTCTCACGGTGGTCGACCGCTTCTCCAAGTATGCTCACTTCATCGCACTCATCCATATTCAGCCGCGATGCATCGCGCGGGCCTTCTTCGATGGCATTGTCCGTCTCCACGGGTTACCTTCTTCGGTCGTCAGTGATCGGGACCCCGTGTTCACGGGACACGTGTGGCGTGACCTTTTTCGGCTGGCGGGCATGAAGCTATGCCTGAGCACCGCCTTCCACCCTCAGACGGACGACCAGTCTGAGATCGTTAACAAGGTGATTGCCATGTATTTGCGTTGTGTTACAGGTGATCGACCTCGCGCATGGGTGGACTGGCTCTCGTGGGCGGAGTACTGCTACAACACCTCTTATCACTCCGCCCTCCGTGCTACGCCCTTTGAGGTGGTGTATGTCCGGCCACCCCCGCCGATCCTTCCGGTTGATCCGGCCTTGGCACGGACCGAGGCAGCCGGGGCTCTTCTGAGGAGCCGTGATGAGATGCTCGCGGAAGTTCGGCAACGGCTCCTACAGGCCCAGCAGTTGGTCAAACATTACTATGGTGGCCATCATCGCGAGGCAGAGTTCGCGGTGGGTGATTGGGTCTAGCTGCGTCTACTTCATCGCTCTACGCAGTCCTTGGACCCACGCGCGAGGAGGAAGCTCGGTCCTCGCTATGCCGGTCCCTTTGCTATCCTGGAACGCATTGGGAAAGTGGCTTACCGTCTTCAGCTTCCGGCAGGCGCGCGGATCCAAGATGTCTTCCATGTCGGGCTGCTCAAGCCATTCCGCGGCGAGCCACCCGCGGCACCACCGGCACTTCCACCGATCACGGACGGGCGTCTCCTTCCTGAGCCAGAGAAGGCATTGAAGGCTCAGCTGCGATGAGGCCCCTGGTACGTGTTTATTCAGTGGACTGGACTACCAGAGGAGGACGCTACTTGGGAGCAGCGCGAGGAGTTCCGCCAGCACTACCCCGATTTTCAGCTCGAGGACGAGCTGTTTGCGCATGCGGGGAGAGATGTTATGACCGGCCAGGTCTATGGCCGCAGGAAGCCCACCGGGCAAACTTAGCCCTCAAGTTATCTTAGTTTTATTTCATATCGTGGTTATATACAACTTGTAAAACTATTTTGAGAATTAAGCAATAAGACTATTCTATTGCCCGGCTCCCAGAGGAGCCGGAACCCTAAAACCCTAGCTGCCTCCTGCTTGCGCCGCCGCCGCCCAAACCGCAAGGGGCGGCGCCGCCGCCGCCAAGGCTCCAGCACTCGCCCACCTCCCTCCTTCCCCTATAGCCTACGCCCTAGGCAGGGAAAAACCCTAGTTCCTATCATATGCACTAAGCTATACAATTACTGTCAAAATTATTACATTGTTATATTTGGATCACACAATTATATTTATAAACTTGAAAAATGACGGTGTACTTTTAGATAGATATTTTACATTCCACATATAAGACATAATGTGAAACTTATTTATTACTGTTGCTTCTATAGTCTATTTGCCACCTCTGCTTGAAAAAAAGAGTTACTAAGTCATAGTCGTAAGCGGAGGATGGAGAGAGAGCTAGTCGCCAAAGACCCTAGGTGGTGCGGGCCTGGACAGGCCTGTGGGTTTTGTTCATCAGACGGGCAGGGTAGCCCGTCAGTGTAGATAACAGGTCAGTGTAGTGTTTAGAATGTCATGCATGCAGATACTCCATTCCAAACAAACTAAGTAAATACTTGCACCCATGTTTGTTTAGTATCTTCTTCTCTTTTTGTTTTTGAGAGTCGATCTTCAGAAAAGAAATCAAAGTTCCAAATGTAGCCCGTCTGAAAGAAAAGCTGCCTGAACAACCACTTGGAATTAAGCTTTGAGTTAGTGTTGAAAATTATACACTTGGACCCTGAAGCGCTAACCATCTACCAAGCAGATAATTAGAAAAAACAATTGATATGCTATCTGAATTCATTGATGATCTCAACGGCAAAATGCAGACTTCAAGTGTCCAGCAGTTGCCTGAGGATAGAAGCTATATAGAAGCAAACTGAATGATTGGCCCATCAACTGCAGCTACAATTAAGAAACGCTAAACACATTGTTCTCGGAGAACAAACCGACTGCGCTGCAGTTCTAGATGAAGAACAAATCATACAAGGTATGGTTAGAACTGATGTTTCAGTAGTTCATCCACAACAACTGTTCTCTGCTTACTGTTGCGGCATTAGAAGGACATTTTGAGCTCCTGATAGTCGATCTACTTCTCTGGTTCGGTGATCAGGTCGACACATGCATTCTCTAAACAGGATAAAATCCATGTAAATGTAGTATGAAAAAGGTACATAATCTACAATACCCTTGTACAAACAGCAACGGCCAACTGCGTGACAAATATTTATAAGCAGAGAACATCTTTAGTTTAGTTCTTTAACAACGACATTCATGCTGCAGATTGTGTTTCTTTAGTAATGCCCATAAATGCAACGAACAAACTATCGTACAAATGCAATTAGTTCAAGGGACTCAAGCAGAGACGTATCAGAGCATTACAAAAATAGATGAAAGATTCCTTTCATACCCTGTTGTATGCCCAGGCCACATTGTACAGCAGCTCGACAAACCGTCAGTAAGCAAATCTAACACCATTTCTTGTACAGTACATGACATTGCAAAGATGGTTCCATTGAAAGAGAGCAAAATCCAGAAGTTCACAAACATTGGGCCAACATTTACTACTGCCAGAAATTAAGCACCACATTGCATTTGCTAGGAAGTAGTAATACAAGAGAAGAACTACTGGACACATATAAATAAGATAGTGTCCATCAAGCACGATATATAATAGATGTCGCATTAGGTTGATACCAAATAGTACCAATTAAGACATCAAACTGCACTTCCACTAAAGGTGATCTAACATAGAATCTACCTGTTTCTTACTCTTAACCATGCAAGGCATAATAACCATAATAACTAAATGATAGACTAGAAGGGAAACAAGAAGAATTACTTAGCAAATGCATAGCCGTCTTGTCGGATCGAAATCACTATCCTTAGGAATTACGAAGATCTGCCGACAACTTATGGAATCTGTTGCAAGGCCAGTTGAGAATCCGGGTTGTTGATGGTGTAGCTGGCCAGAAGGTGGATGATGGTGTAAGGACGGTCAGCGACCAGGACAAACTTCTTGTCCTGCCTCACAAAATCAGCAGCTTCAGAGATCCTCTCCATTTTGTTATCCTTGATGTTGCACTTGCAGATATGAGCGGATGAACCCAAATGTTCAGTGTAGTACACACAGTCTGGCTCAATTCCTGGGAACTCATCAACGTCGACGGAGAAGCACCTGTGGTCACCGATGAAGGTGGCATATCTGTCTGGGGTCTTCATACAGCAGAGCTTACTTGTCTCGGTGTCATATTAAAGAGCAAAGAGAGCAAAGACTCCCTGTGGATTCAAGATCTTCATGACGATACATATATGCCCATGCAAATCCACTAGGAAACACCGCATGCCGTACCCGTGCCCAGGAAGATCAAGGGAGAAAACCTCGGTCACAGGAGAATGATTAACCGGCAGAAATTTGCCTAAGCAAATAATCATCTCACGAACTACGGATGCTTCAGAAAAGCTTGCGTAGACACCATCCACGACCGCCTTCCGGAAGAAATCGTAAGCTGCTGGCTGCTTATGGTTGTATCTGACGAAACTTTCATTGTGAGGAGCCCCCGAGTAAGCCTTGCGAGATGAGTCGGAGAACACGGCGAGCCGGAGAAAAGAGCCTTGGGGGAAAATGACATCAGCGATTCCCACATCGGGGGGCACGGGCGCCGCGAAACGGATCACGACGCCGGTGAGAGGGTTGAGGACGCGAGCGGCATGAGGAGGGCTTTTCTCCGCCAGGACGAAGTAGCCGTCGAGAGTGGTGGAAACGATGTGGTAGTCGCCGAGCTGCGGAAAATTCTTGCGGAGAAAGCGGCCGTTGTCGGTGTTCAACAGGAGCAGATTCCCTTGGCTGTGGAAGGCCTCGTCGAGGACGATCCACCGACTCGGCGAAGCGGGGTCGGAGGCGTTGCTCCTTGGGTCGTCGGTGGCGGCGCCAGCCGATGCAGACGGCGCGGTAGTCCATGTACCAGTCGAGGTTGTTGTCGGTGAGGAAGGAGTCGGCGATGCGGCGGACGAGGTCGCCCGGAAGCGTGGACCACCCGTCTCGGCCGCCATGGCTGGGACCGCGGAGAGGATTCTGCAAAACTCGGATCTTTCTTCTCCCGTTTAGCAGCAGGCGGAATCTCGCCGGACGCGGCCGCCATGGCCGCATGCTCCAGTTCCTGCGACATGAGTGCGCCTCTCCTTCTAGATGGCCTGTAAAAAAACAAGGGAAGATACAGCGTGAAGGAGACTGAAAATGAAACCACAGCTGCATAAAGAAATGAACAGACTAGAGCAAGGATTCGGTGCTTACCAGATCTATCTGCGGAGGAACACAGCAAGAGCGGCGGCCGAAGGAGGAGATGAGATGAGGTAAATCCGAGGAGAGTGTTCAAATGGAACGGAAGAGGGGGAAGGAGAAAAAGGTGCCTCCGTTTCGAAATATAAGTTTTTACTAAGATTTCAATATGGACTATGTATAAATGTATGTGAACATATTTTAGAGTATAAATTCACGTTTTACTAATTTTAGAAAACTTAGCAACGAAGGGAGTAACAATGAATGCCAGCTCTAGAAAAACTCACGCACGCCACGCCAGCAGGAGCAGCTGCATGCAGCACGCGTCACATCCCCACCGAGCCGGAACCCTTCGGTTTGAAAAAGGCCAAAGTTATTTTCAAGGATGAGTGGGAGATAGTACAAAATCTCAAAAGGTTAGTTTTCAAATGAGAAAAACTAACTGAAACGTGCACGAGCATTTTTCTTGAACAATTTACCGGTAGTTAGATCAACATACTTATGACTTTCTTTTTACCCCCATATACGATTTGTGAGTCATTTTAGTCTGCATATAAGTCTGGCTTCAGACAAAACTTATATACAGACTAAAATGGACCATAGGCAAAACTTATATAAATTTTTCCCACACGCGGGAATATTTATATATACATTAGAAAATATCTAAAAGTATATTTTTTTCATATATACTCAACAAATTTCTCAACAGGACGACAACGGTGACGCGTGGTCGAGTTGTGGCTCTTGACAGGCAATGCCTAACATCGGCGTTGGTGATCCAGCACGGTGATCTTCAACGACGGTCTGACCTGACCAGGACACCAGAGAAGAGGATGTCGCGGTATCGTCTTGGACAGGTTGGGTGATTTTTTTTTCTAGGTTTTCTATATGAGTCTTTGAGTTCGGTTTGATGGTGGCGATGTCCCCATCTAGGAATAATGTTCTCCCCGCTATTTCTCCATTTCATTGGTGTGTTTATCACCGACGGAGTGCATGTGGAGTCGTGTCTCTAACGGTTCTTCTAGGATCCGGTTGATTTAGGCTCCTGGTGGATCCGTCTGGATTCGCAGACGTTCGTGGTCTTTGCAGTTTCTATAGGGTTCAATCGGCGCTTTATTCTTGGAGGTGGCGATTTGCTTGGCAGTTCACAGCCGCCCAACGTTTTCTAGTCTGCATTGACGACTTCCCGATCTTTCCTTCTATGGGCTTTTGAGTTTAACAAAGTGTGCTCTGCTGAGGCAAAGATCCAGAGGCAGCTTGGAGTTATGCTCACGGTGCACCACCAATTGAGACAGGAGGAAGAAAATTCCGACTCCCCACATATTTGAATGTAATTTTATCTTTCTGTATGGTTTTGTTTGTAATGAATGTGTGATATTTAATATATGACCTTGATATTTTTCTCTTATGACTTTTCAAACTTGGTGCATCAGTTGGGCGACGACATTCATAAATTCGTGGGGGGGGGGTGTGCTCTTGCTGATCGGCTTCTCCCCCCGTCCCTCCTCTCTCTCTCTCTCTCTCTCTCTCTCTCTCTCTCTCTCTCTCTCTCTCTCTCTCTCTTCCACCTTCATTGCCGCTCTGGTCGAGTTCCTCTCTAGGGCCCAGTTCTTTTGGCTCAATTCTTGACAATCATGATGTGTAAAATCAAAAGCTCAAAAGAACTCGATCATTGTCCAAAATTATCTGAGATTCGTTAGAACCGGTAGTCCAATGTAAAATCATCTGGAACTTCGATTCTGGCGATTATGGGCGCTCCCACAAAACAAGCCGTTTTGATTTAAGGGGGTACTACGTTAGTCTTGGTTTATTGGTCTTTTTGTAATTTGTCTTAAATTTTGACCAAAGATCTAACTAACAAATTATTAATGCATGTCAAGAAAAATTATATCGTTGGATACATATTTAAACGTAGTTTTTAATGATATAATTTTTGATGACATGAATAGTTTATGATATAATTTTTGATGACATGAATAGTTTATGACAGGAAAAGGGGACCTAAGGCTTTCACCTGAGCTCTTGGACGGGGTGGAAGGAAGAGGAATCCTACCGAAGCCTCCAGCAAGGTAAACGATGCACAAAGGTGCCACCTTCGGTGTGGCGGCTGGGCCGGTCGAGGACTTAATGCCCAGACATCTACAATTTCCTCCAAATCAGATCAAAGAAGGTCACACATGGCACCATCATTGAGTATTATTCTGCTGGGGGCACATGATTATAAAATATTAGAAATCGGATGCATAAACTACAAAATATAACACGCGAGAATAATTTATCTGATCTCGTAATAGCAGGGGAAAGGCCACCATGGACACTGAAGATTTTGTTCTCAATAAGTGCAGACAAACCTCCTAAGAAGAAGTTAGGGCAGTGCCAGGTCAGGACGCACCCCTTTCACTTTCTTGCTTGTGTCATGGGAAATATGCAAGCACAGTCAGAATACTTGACTACTTGTGGCAGGCGACCCTGCCTTGAGTTGTTTCCATAAAAAAAGCAGCAGTCTGTAACACTACACGCTATTGTGAGAATAAGAAGCGCCTCATGTTGCTAGAGTTACAATACCTACCCCTAGGTATTCTTTGTTCATTTCCTCCCAAATTATCTTTTCGTAATGTGTCTCTTCCTCATTGTGAAGATACCCGTCAACCTACAAAATTAATGGAGAATTAGAGATAACAAATAACAAATAACCTATCACATACAACATATGCCCAGAAGTGAATTATGCGTCCAAATACTTCCACCGCCGATGAGCGAATGTTTTCTCCACCGTGTAAGGTATAACTGCTATCAAGGAAATTAGGTTCAACACCTCCCCCCTTCAATTTCCTAGCAACAGTAATCCAAATGAATGGTAGAAAACAATCAAACCAATGATAACAATGATTTAGGTAAATAATCACCAGGAGACCCAAAACATTCAGCTAGGTTCAGACTATGCTATCATCACTGGGACTATAGGGAACCTTAGTAATAGTTAGGACAGTTTGACTAATATATGAAGGCTTTTTATAAGAAATTCAGATTTTTTTATAATAATACAAAATTATATAGCAGTCCAGAAACAACAACTACACCATTGTACAGCAATCCGTGGCCAGTTACATCAAGAAAAATAATCGCCATGGACATCAAAATGTGAAATATCTCATATCACCAGTAACTAATTTCCATATCATATTTAGCTTTGTGCAATTAGGATTTTACTACAACTATTCTAACTTCCAAAGCAAAATATGGAAGAATATGTTCCCTTTCTAATAAACATCTGTGAAGACGGTAACTGATACAGAGACGGAGTGAGCAGAAGTGGATATCGGTTTCTCAGGTGGGGATATGACCCCCTAGTGCTTTCAAGAAAACTATCAATTCCCTATTTAAGTTGAATAATATCTAGGGTATCACGTGAGCAGAGAGCAAGACCAAACCATAATAATGTAACCAATAGTAAGGTCCTCTTTTTTACCTTGTTCGCCAAGGGAGATGACACATGGCTCTTGCTTATAGTAGTAAAACAAGGCTGACAAAAGAATAAATAAATCCATCAGTCATAACATATGTGCTAATATACAACACTATACCTTGCCGCCAATTGCCATGAGAACTCAAACACGTTCAAAGATGGACGTATGAAGGTACCTCCACATCATCAATATCAGAAAAACTTTCTAGATCAGCATCAGCTTTACTGTTTTCACCTAAGGATGACAAATAGCATTCAGTAGTTGATCAGGAGCAATCAACCTAACAACATGAACCCAAAAGCGTACATATATCTCATGGATCATCATCAGACTAAAGCAGATCATCCATCCAAAGCATCATTTAGATAATACATGTTGATAAATGGCTCTTCAAATAACACCTCACCTGACTCTTCATGGTTAGGAAGAAGGTCATTTTTGCAAGGAGTGCAAATGAATGATTCTTGTATGGTTGCCACTTGAGAACTCCAGGTGGACTGAACTGAAATTACCATTGCATGCTACAGGTAGCTAATACACATTCCGTGTCAGGGTCCTTTAAAGCTAGATGAAAATTCAAGTAGAATTGGGTATATCAGTGTATTGTCTCTACTTCTTTTTAGCAATCTGTAATGTGCAAATAAATGGAGTCAGAGTCCATAGGCTGGAGTTCTGCACGCTTGAAAAATGGATATGAAAATATGAGAGTGCTAACTTCTTCATACTATTACTACCAAATACTTTGCACACAGGCGTTCGAACAAACATATTGTGTGCACCAGCAAAACAAAATACTCCCACAAAATCTTGCAAACATGGCAAGAGGTCGAGTGAAATGAAGCAAACAGGAGTTCAGCGGGACCCAAACTGTTAGCATCACTCAGATAATAGTTACATACTATTTTTGTTATGGTGAATACAAACAGAAGCACAAAGAGTTAGATGTTGGCTGTGATAAAGATACAATTTTTAGATAACATCATACACTAAATAAATAGATCGATAGTTACCTATTTTTAACATTTGATTTCTCTATATCTTGAAAGTGCCATGAGCTCTTTTCTCCTGTCAGAATACACAAGAAGCAAATAACAAGGCATGGTATATTATCATCAGGTCAACACCAATAACCAAAGGACTAAAGCATTGTGCTGATCTGAGCAATAAATAGGAAAGAGGATGCATGATATCGTGATCTCACCTGGGGAAAAAGTCCTCCTCTGCACTGGACATCCTTGACACGGACAGAAAGCTTCAAAATCTTCAGAAGGAGATCCAAAGAAAATGACTCACATCTCCATCCCCACCTTGTTCCCATCCTGTGTGGGCTTCAGATCGACGCAGAGCGACATCATGGGGTGGGGGTAAGCGCGACCATGTGCTGGGGCCTGCCACGGCGGAGTAGGGGACGACGACCGCTGTGCTTGTCCTCCTGCTGCATCCTCAGGACGAGAGCTCGCGCCGCCGCCCGCCTTCTAGCTCTTGCCGTCGCGGCCGTGGGAACGAGCAGCGCCGCACCTTCCTACCCCGCATCTTGGCCATGAGCTCAGATCCAGGTGCAGCGGCGAGCGGAGGCGTCGCGCCCGAGCCAGTCAGAGAGGCGCGGCTCGGGGAGAGTCGCCGTGTAGCTTCACCATGGCGCAGAGATGAGGGGAGAGGCAGGGCGGGGAGGGGAGGGGCAGGGCGGGAAGGGGAGGCGGCGGAGAAGGGGAGGGAGTGGCTGCGGCTAGGGAAGGGACAGGGTGAGGTTTTCCTTCGTGAGGCGCTCCTGCCCAACCCGTTCGCTAGCTCGAGTTTTTTTTGTCCTACCTGTTCCGACGTGGCTAGCGCAAGCGAGCGTCCTTTGCGCGACTCGTAAAGGGTTCAATTTGCTTCTCAGTTTTTAATGAACTGAGAAGAACGAACGGACATTTCTGATCTTTTGTATTCGATTCGGATCTCTATTCAATGTGTTTTCAATACCCTAACCTCCAAGGGATGAGATGCCCACGATACCCAATAGTGCCAGCCAAACCAAGCTAGTACACCATCCAGCCAGAATAAAACAAAGGAAAAGAAATAGAACGTACCTCCTTAAATAAATATCTCACCTATCAAACTCAAGCAAGAGTCGAACCGCTAGCCTTTTGTGGCCATGGGAACCGGCTGGGACACCCTCAAACCCCCTTTGATTCTAAAAAAAGGGATCGGCACTTCTCGTATAAATGGAATGGAATTTCTCGAATTTCACATAGGAGATCATCCTCAACAAGGCCTTGTGGGCTGCTGTTATGTTAGGTGTTTATGAATCTGATTGGAAGGGGACTTAGACCCGATGGATTGGGATATATAAGCTTATTCTTCTAACTGGATTGAGTCATAGTGCAACGTTACTTCTTGCTGGATCTGGATCGCAATATCAAGTTGCTTTCCTGCAGCACCTACATGGCCACATTTGCACTAACTTTGTTCACTGCTTGGTTTGACTGAGCTGTTCAAGAAAAAGGAAAGATGAATGCGTTTAAAATCTACGAGTTTCCTTAGTAAGAAAGTTCCTCCTTCTCGCTATAGAAATGATCTTTAAGACAACCTATCCGTTTCGGTTTTGAAGAAGACAGGAATGAGTCAGTGCCAGGTGTCCCCGGTCGTGATACACTAACCAACCAACTTAACCTATAGCGCTCAATCAAATGAAGTTTTGATTTCCCGTATGGAGAAAAAGCTACCTTCAATCCATAGTGCCATCTTTCTCTTAAAATGACATTAGTTATGCTTTCTTCAAGATCGAGATCATCTAAGACTTATGTCTGATCATGTCCAATAGCAGGTTTAGTAAGCACCACAGACTAATCCACCTACTTTGATAGCATAAAATCATTCGGGGATTTTAATGTAAAAATACCTGCGCAGAGCTTGGAGAGCAGAGCACTCGGGTGCGATGGGTTGAGTGATTCCATAGTAGGTTTCTGAGTTCATCAGGTGTGCTCGTGCCTGAAATGCTTTTCACAAGAAGCTAGTCAGAAAAAGGGGCACGCAGCTACGCCGATTCTAACTGCTCTTGGTTTTGTAACTCACTGCTCTTGGTTTTCTACGTGGGAGTTGGTCCGGATAACATATCTTAACGAGGGATATAAAAGGGCGAAGGTCAATGAAATGGGGTCCTTATAGGTATCTGCCCATGTTCAATCACTGAAGTAATGAATCTAAACAAGAAAACGAAGTAGAAGTGAAAAGCTTTTCGAATATATTTTTATATCTCTTTGCTCAGTTTTCCCCTTTAATGTCCCTCTCCATTATTATTCATAGTAATGTGCTCCTCGCTGAGCTTTATGATTTCCATTGTCATTCTTCCCTCTCCTCTCTGATTGCTTTTCATCGTCTCTTTGCGTTTACCCTATTTTCGTGACTCTCCTCTCTTTCTTCTCCCGTACCATTATTTTGATCATTTCTGAATCTTGAGATTGATTCAATGCATGTGACCCCTCTCCTCAGCCTTCCCTCCTAAATCTTAGAATCCTAATGCATGAGGTGCTATGTCGGAAATCCATTTTTTTTATCCTCTGCCCCGAGGAAAATCAAAGAAGAAGAATGCCCTGGTATTCTCTACTTGAATTGAGGAAGATTCAGATACCGAAAGCAATAGGAATGGGAAAATGGAGCGGGCAATAGGTTTATGACTGAGCACTAGAGCCTGGAATAGCAGGAGGTCGGGAAATATGCCATGCAGAATTCCAATAATTGGCACTGCTTTCCCTTTCCATATGCAAAATGGAGAGGAAAAGCATGGGTGGACCAAGCGTTTTAACCGGAATCTAGTGACGGAGAAAGAAGAAAGAATGGGAAGAAAGCAGCCATGGGCAAGCTTTAATTAATAGAAATAAGTAGGAGTTACAGCCTTTAAATTCGAGTGAAACGAGCCTTTGACGTAGTCACAAATTCGACTGCCCTTTCACTATTATTATTATTTCAAGTAATAGCGGAAGGAGTGCCAAAGCCCATTTTAGTAGAAAGCTGCTGCCCTTTTCTAGTAATGCGGAGTGACATAACCTATCGAATTCGACTGGTTGGTTCCCCTTATTAGTCAATTGCTTTTGACGTATCAGGTGGGAATGGGAGAGCCTCTTTTCTTTCCGCAATGGAATCGGCTTAAGCTCGACCTTTTCTTTCATTTCCAATCACAGGGATATAAAAATAAATCCAATTGCGTTTTTCTTAGTTTAGAATATCAAAAGTCATCCCACAACCCGGTCTTAGGTTCAGAGTCGCTTTGTGGGAACTTCAAGAGAGAGAAGAGAGATCATAGCTTAATATCAAAGGTCAGGTATACCTGCCTCACGCTCGCATACACATTCAGTAGTTCCATTCGAACCTTTCTCTAGATGTAATCCTGATTCGACTTTCAAATGCAAGAGCAAGAATGCCGTGAGGGAGCCCTATCTAAAAATGCAAGGGAAGATCCCACTTTCTTTAATCGAGCGGGCAAGGGATCGCAAACATCTTTTCTTTTCAGAGAAAAGGTTTTCAAAAGATATCCCGAAGGGGTCTTAGGTAAGGTAAGGAGTGACAACTCTATTCAATAAGCTGGCTCTTTAAGGGAAGATAGGGCATCTCCTAAAATGTGGAAGTTTGGTGCTTTAGAGATAGGGCCGGCACGCTTTGCTGGAAAGCAATAAGTCAACAAAACAAGGTAGGTCTACCCCCTAATAAAGGTTTATTTCGACGACCCTGTATCCATTCTCGATTAAAGCATGGAGAGTTAGGTTTATTATCTCCAGTTTGATGCTATCTTCTCCACGACTTGGTTCTTATGGATCTCCTCCAGGTCCTAGGCATCTTGT
Organism: Aegilops bicornis; assembly: GCA_021605145.1. Lineage (NCBI taxonomy): Eukaryota > Viridiplantae > Streptophyta > Magnoliopsida > Poales > Poaceae > Aegilops > Aegilops bicornis. Next base: position 788,285,228 of record CM038671.1, on the reverse strand, counting down.
CTCTAGCTCTGCTCTCTATCGGTAGTCAAATCAGTACTTTGTCTTTGCCTGTCTCTGTCCATTCCTTCAACACTGATGGACTCGGAGTGGCATAACCCCTTTAATAAGAAGCATAAGACCTAAAGCGAGGAGATAGAATCGAAAGAATGACAGCAAGTTCTTTGAAATTGGGAAGAAAGCCAAGGATACGGTGGTGTGTAGGGTCTTTCAAATCAATCAGGAAAGCGTGAGCTGAGAAGGAACACGGCTTTCCGTGCCTTGACAAGTGGATCTACCAAGAATAGCTTTTTCAGCCGTTACTTATTATATAATAGCTCGATCCGCTCACGCATGTGATTGATTTCTCCCCTCTCTTTGAAAATCTTCCATTCGAACAGGAAGATTCCCTTCTTGCTGTGTATCCAGAACCTGAGGATGATGAGGATCTATAAAGGTTCTTTGATCGAGCTCTCGCTTCGGCTTCTTTTGTTGCCGAAGACCAGGACCCGTCTTATTTGCTGAAAACCTGTCTGTTTAGGGACTCTTTCCTTTCAATGGACATACTTGCCTGGAACTGATTCTACCTTGAGAGCGCTTCCCTCTTTTCTGATTCCTTCCCTTTGACCACCGAAAATACAACTTCTAATAGCCATTTCTATTTTTTAGATGTTTCAAACAAGTGATTTTACACTTTGATCCTTCCTGTCTTTCCCCGATAGAGGAGTTTGACCCTTCCACTTCTGCCTTTTCCCTTTGTACTTCTTCCTGCAATTGAGATCCCTGTTAAGGAAGAATATCTCGCTCGTGCTTTTTTTGGATAGAAAGAAGGGTTCAGTGGGAGGGCAAGGGGTAGTTAAGTTTTAGGTTGGCTCTTGTTTTTTACAGACTTTCTTTTCGGTGTAATTTAATAAAGAAGTAGCAATTGTTCATTTCATTTTTTTGCATTGGTAGTTCTTTTTATTTGAAAGGGCAAAGGCGGAAGGGAAAGGATTGACCCTCAGGGATCATATTACTCAAGAAGACTTGGGGAAAATAGCAGGATTGGAAAAGTTCAAGAGACTGAGGAAGACAAATCCATTGTCGAATCCTGCGGAGTGATAACATCGAGTAGTGGGGCTGGCTTCCACCCCTGAGAGAGCTTGATTTACCAGAAATCCCGCCGAGTCCTAGTGGGCCTAGATTCCATGATAAGTTCCGAGAAATGGAGGAAATGATGCATTCAAAGTTCGCAGAATTGCAAGAAAGAAAAAATCCTTGAAAGAAAAACCAAACAAGACCAGATGTTCCCTATTGTTATCGGGAACGAGACTAAATGTTCGGTCTTAATGAGATGGACCTTGATTCCTCTCCGGCCTGGAAAAGATGCGGCTCCTCTTTGTTCTACTACCTTCATCCTCGGGTGAAGCCGGTTGGCTCACCGAACAAGATATATACTGTGAAATCATTGGTAACCATGCCTAACGGTCGGTCATCTAAGCTATCGGCCAAGGCAAGTGAGAGCTGTTCAAGAGTTGGGGGCATATCTTTAGCTCGAGCAGCATCCGCTCCCGAAATGTGAGTTAAGCTTTAAAAAAAGAAGAAGAGCAACGAGTGGAACAGCTTCTTCTATTCCTTGTTGGCCTCCAGCTCCTTCTGTCCCTCAATCCTCTTCTCTGCCCTTTTTTTACTATTATGCGTGGCATGCCCCCTGTTCTATCTTAACAGGGCAACCTTCTCCTGCAAACAATCCCTTCGTCGCTAACACCGGTAATGCCCCATCCCTTTAATACTACCTTCGAGGAATTTCTCTCGCGTCCCTATAGTGATAAGAGCGCATTCTCTAACAGCTTTGAAGCCGAGGCAGCCATCCTCTTGCCAATCCTAAACAAAAGAAAGAAAAGCCCTACCCGCCTTCATTGGTTGAGTAAGGGGCATTTACCTATCAGTCCTAGTCCTAAGGCGCAATCGGAGCACTAAGCCCAATTACAGCTTTCCTCCGTAAATTAGACCTCATTCTCCTAGTGCTATTCCTGATTGTTATTTCGGATTCTGTGCTTGGGTGGTATCTTCTTACTATTGATTCAATCTCTTCGGGCAAACGTTGTCACTTCCTTTATTTGAAAAAAGGGGTCTAGAACTACAGTGATCTGATACCTTCTTCCCTTGGTCTGGGTAGGTAGGTTATGTAGGCTACAACTGTTCATAGGTTGTTCGATCGCAAAAGGCCAAATAATCGATTACTAGTATGCCGGATATTGCCAGGAGGCCCTTCCCCCTATGTTTGACTCATCCTAGATGGGTTCACACCTGTTGATTCCGGTCAAAGAAAAAAGCTTTTTCACGGCATCCGTCCCATCACACCAATCTACGCCAAGATAAAGAATGCTGGGTTGCCAGGAACAAACCATGTGATTCAAGGTCTTGCCTAGAATTGCCCTAAGAAAAATGCACCCCATTAATTGATCCCTCTTTAGAGTAGTATAAGTACATCCTCGACTATAGCACGAGTATAGTCGAGTTCTCGCACTAACCTAAGAGCAGATATGCGAAATATTTCCACGTTCAAGCAGCTAATCAGTAAACGACTTCTCCGTAACAGTTTGAAGATTGGCTCGCAAAGCAAGTAGCGGCAAGAAAGGAGAGCAAGACTTCCTTTTCTAAAAGAAGAAAGAACTAGACTTCTATAAGAAGATTTTAGAATCGTAGATCGTGGAATATTCATCTATCTTATTAGGTAACTACTTTAGCTGCTCTCGAAACTGAACCATCGTGAATAGAACTAGCGCTTAAGGAAGAGTAGGATCTGTTAGCAAGTCATATTCAATCACCCGGTCTTCTCCTTCCTAGCTTTTAGATTTTATGATTCTCTCTTGGATTTTCATACACTTAGCCGTGTACGTATCTTGGCTAAACTCGAACCTATAGTTGATCCATCCATACTCGGTAAAGAATCAAAAGGTATTTGAAGACGACTTTGAATGGGAGGAGGTTTTCTTTTTATCCCCCCTAACCTTATTTTTATGTCTTCTTCGTTCTCAGTCCCTACGGTCCATTATAGGATGATTTTCCTAAGGCCTTGAATTCGTTGGAAAGGTGATCATTCCTATCGAACCAGTGACTTCTCTCCTGGGATTGAATATGTTTTGCCTTTCCCCGATGGTTCCGCATTCCTATGTGGGTAGGATTCGCCAGGGATGAGCGGCTTATTTAGCCTATGCGAAGCCTTGAAGCATAGGAGAAGAGTGTAGCGAAGCGAGTGTAATACTTGTAGCGAATATAAGTAGTGTCAAAGCCTACACTGGCTTAGCTCTGCAGATGTTTTCAGGACGAAGACGGTGATACGATACCACTCGCCAGTGATGATAAGATTCACTCATAGCATAGGTGGAAGATCCATCCTATTTTCTTTATAGATTTATTTGTTCAAAGAAAATACGCCTAAAAATCATTCAGGGAACCTACTCTTGGTATCCTTTACCACATTCACTTTCCATATTCCCTTTCTTTAGTTCAGACGCTATCGTACCTCAGGGAAAATCCAAATTTCTATCAACGATTCCCACCCAACTCTGGAATGACTCTCCCCTCTCTCCCTTAACATATCGAAGGCCTCTTATCCGTCAATCTGCACCTTAATAGCTCAGACTTCGAGCCTTGCTGGATGATGCAGAAGGGCCAACATCAGAGGATCAATTGAATAACCAACTCTCCGCCCGCTGCCGCTACTGCTCGAAAGCCTTTGGATCCCCTACAGGACTGTCATGAGCCCCTACAAGGAGTCAAAATAAAGCGAAACCAGATACAGGAAGTGTTGACCCGGATCAATTGAGTGCGAGCCCTTTTATCTTGAGCTGATTCTCCTTATTTTAGAGCTGTGGCGAAGGTAAATTGAGCTCTGGCCTGTGGGGAAGGAAAAGGCTCTGACGAAGCTCCAGGGATTACATGAAGGTTTAGGCCTTGTGAGCAGCTCCAAACGGTCAGAAAAGAAGATGGTCCCGCCCTGACTTCGGCTTGAGGAGTCGTTTTCTCGCTATCTTCTTCGTCTGGATTAGCCTTTTAGTAGCCTAGTAGGTTGTTTGAGTTTCAGGAAAGGAAGAGGTGCTTTCTAAAACAGCCGTTACCGCTATGTTTTTTTTCAATAAGTTCTTTTAGAGCATCGTGCCCCACTGTCCGAATAAAGTGTGCGCCTAAGGTGTCATGTGTTTAAGAATATACGTATAATAGAAATACTTTCCCAATCCGTATAAGAGGAAAGAAGGGTCCGGCAATAAGCAGTAGAAGAATAACCCGCAGAAGAAGTTGAATCGGTTCCAGAGGTCGGAGCCAGACAAAGATAAGACTCCACGGCGGCACGATCGGGATGATCCAAACGGCTCAAAAATGAGTCAAAACTTGTAAAACCCCGGTTTTGGCCTTGTTACTAAGGAGAAATTGACATACTTAGCAAACAGAGATAGAATTATTTCAAAAAGAGATCAGGAAAGAGCCATTTCCCAACCAAATAAAACAGGAAAGCATGAGGCTCGAAGCCCTTTCTCATTTCGAATTTCATCTTAGTATCGGTAATGCCCGCCCAAAAGTATTTCATCGCAATCACACGCTAGCTTGGTTGGAAAAGCTCGTTTGCACCCACTAACTAATACCTTCTCGTCAGTATTGAATTCTCCATGCTTTCGCCTTGCTTCGTAGTCATTTCCTATGAGTAATCGGTCCGAACTCAATTTCAAGAAAAAACTCTATCTCGCCTGTGGCCAAAAGTAGTGAAAATGGTATTTAGCTTAGTCAATATACAACACAACTGCTGATTCTTCGCGAGATGAAAACCCTTTGTCCTCCGTCTGTAGGGGCAATTCCTGAGAAAAGTGCTACTAGCCCTTGTTTTGGTCATGTCCACAGGCCTTTCCATTCGTCTTTCTTTCGGCAATCTATGCATAATTCTACTTCTTGAACCACCGAATCCGCTTTTGAAAATGGATAACTAGCTCCATTCTGCGTCAAGTACTAAGGATGGGCCCAAAGCACACTTTTGAAAGGCATCGGTCACCTTAAAAACCAAAAAAGTAGGAAGTCTAGCGTGCTTCTTTAGTGCTGCTCTTCGATCAGATGCTTTCTCATTTAACGAGGCATATTAAAGTGCAAGAAGTTCTAGGTCGAGTCCCGAGAAGGTGAAAGTTGATTTTGATCATGAAGTTGGCACTGGACATTGGAATTGATTCTGGACCCCCACCTGCTCAGGACGCCCCGCCTGCTCAGGACGATCCCATTACGGATTTTCTGGAGGGGGACACGCTTGACCCAGCGCAAAAACGGGAATTCAGAAATATTCTGAATTTCTTAAAGACCAAAAGCAGAACGAACCTTCAAAATGAGCGGATCGTAATAAAAATATGTTGGGGGGCGAGGGTAGTAGTTACGAATCCAGGGCAATCAACCACTATCTAAAAACCCAGGTTGGACAACTGCGTGCTGGGGGATTAGCAGGGGATTTTGTCGTAAAGGAATTACGGAAATGGAAAAGGGACTTCAAAGCTCAGAAGAGACGGTCCCACTTCTATCAGGGCCTTCTCGGTCTTGAGCAATGTTAATTTGCATTGATTGCAAACAGGGTGCGGGATTCTCTGACGCAAACAAAGAAATGGTCCCGGAGAAAGGAATCAGTCTCTTCAGTCCGGCGCATGCCTCAAATTCATTTTTCCTTTGAATTACTCATTTTTTTGAATTTCGTACCGGTAACTTTTCAAGGAGAAGTTCGAATCCGTTCCGTTCGGATATTGATCGGTCTTGGTTTGACATGGTTTACGCGTTACTGGTTCCCGGAAGAGTCAATTTCTCCATTAGCTAAACCCTATATTACCCTACCTTTGGACTCGTATTTTGTTTGTACACAATCAACGGAGGCCCCCCCGACATATGTTGCAACGTCTTCAATAGCATGCTCTTACTTCGTCTTTCCCTTAATAAGTCATCAAATTTGGTGCTTTTCGATCCCCAGTTGCTATGGGGAACAAAGGCAGAAATACAATAGAATCCTCCATTTAATTGGTTCTCGCTTCTCCTTGTTCCTGCTCCTAACTCCTCCCCGGGTAGTTCCCAATGTTTAGCACTTTCCATACTTCGTGGGTGCAACATCAACAAATTCGCTCATGATCAAGTTACAACCTAAGATCTATGACTATATTATGTTAACTGTTCGTATTTTGTTCATTCCATCGGTATGCTCCCAGGTACCTGTAATTGTGATCTGTTTGCCAGAACCAAGGGGTCTTTCTGTGGAAACCTTCACGAGCAATCGCCGCTTTTTTGATGGTTTTTCCTCTTTTCACAGCTGATCTTTACACACCCCCGGATATCTAGTGCCAAACCGTCGCCCCTTTCCTTATATATTCGATAATCGAGTTTGCTATCTTTGTGGCATTGATTGTACAAGTTCGTGAAGAGGGATGGACGAGTAGAATGAGGGAAAGCGGCTCGATCGAGAAAAAAGAGGAGTAGACTAGAAAACCTAGAACTTCAAAAGTCACTATCAATGAATTCCCGAGCAATTCTAAACCAACATATGCTCCGTATAGACGGAATCTCAGATAAGAACCTAACAGAAGTTTCGCGACTCCATGGAATATAGTTCTCATTATATGTAAATGATGTCAATTCGAACCCGACGAGCCGTTATCATTTGTTGCCCTAACGGAGTCCATTAGCTCTTGTTGCCCTTCTATGGTGGGGATCCATAGAGAGTTCGTTTATGAAATATCTGAAAAGTAAAAAAAGATAGACAGGTGGTTGCAACAATCACAAACCATAGAAAAAATGCATATCCCGTGTGTGCTCTAGTTTGGGTTCTCCTAGACCACCATTATGAACCAAAAACAACCATACCTAGTGAAGGGGAGCTCTTCGCAGCTGTCAGTGGAAAGATGGAAATTGGTTCTAAAAGAGCCGAGCTAGGGATAAGAGATATGGTTGGTTGGCAGAATGGAAGGAATGCTATTCTAACGGGAACCGGGAAAAGAATGGTTCCCAATACAGGGCCCAAGAAGAGAGCGAAAGGAAGTAGTGAAAGAAGAAATAAAATCTGGCGGATCAAAGTGAAAAATCACATAGCTACTAAGTCAAAACGTCCAATGAGAATGGAGATCAAGAGGGACATGAAATCCATTAGCAGCTCTATCAGTTATTTCATTATTAGCATTCCTTAACAAATAGAAAAAAAGAGATCACAAGCGTTATCAGTCTCCAGACGCATATATCTATAAAAAGGAGTAGGGCACCTGATATGAGATACTCTACTGGAGTCAAGGATTGAGACCACTAGTGAGAAGGCCAATAAATAGTTTTTTTGTATCGGAAGGGAAAGAAGGACCATCCATTGGCAAGCACTAAAGGTAGGAATCTAGTGGCTGCTGCATCAAGCTCCATCCATGATTTTACACTCTAGAGGAGAGAACTGTTGTGAGCCAGCTTTGTAGCGACCTTTCTTATGCGGAAGCAAAACCTGTATTTCTATAATGAGTTTCCTTCAGTTGCTTAGGGTGAGCAAGCCCATAATATTCCATTTAGATTCTGTCTCCCTTTTCTGTTGGAGTTACATAGGAGTGGTCCATAGGGGGCACTAGTTACTGGTTGGGAACCATCGGTCCATAGGTGCTTGTGAATAGGGGTCCATCCAGTTTATTCTTTTGGGGTTGTGTGTGGGACTTTCCTCTTGATGTGGAAAAATAGGCTCTTAGGGCATATGCTGCCTTTACCGGAAAAAGAAAGTCAACGGACTTCATGGACGAGGAGGTGGAGGATGAATGGTATGGCTTGCTCACTTGCTTAAAAACTTATTTTCAAAAATAAGGAGACAGAATCTAAATCTCCGAATGGAGAAAAGCATATTCTAGTATTTGCCCATAAGCTTATTCAAAATAGGAGTGCTACATAAGCATATGCTAAAGTGGGAGGAATCCATTTATTATTTATTTCTTAGCCTAGGCCCAACTATGTACAGAAATCTATCTATTATTGCCTGCATCGACAGCAAAGTAAACTCTCGCTGATGATAGAAGAACAACTCTTAGGGCAGTTGCAAGGAAACTATGAGCTATTTATTGTTCCTTTCTTAGAAAAAAAAGATAAAGAATGGCTTATGGTCTATTTTCTTACTTGACTATCCTGCCTGACTTGGCCAATAAAAGATACCTAGCATGACACATCAGCTACGCCATCTGAGCCTGTCCACTTGCTAGTCAGGAAAAATAACCGCTCCGTTCCGTGGGCTTCTTTCGCAGCTCTCTTCACGCCGCTTTACGAGTGCAACCAAGTTCAATAAACTGTTCATGCTAATTCATAGACTATGCTGGTTTCTATCTAAGAGTCCTGTGAGACGCTTCCTTCTCATACACATCTGAAGCAACGTTTGATCATCTGCATTAGAGAGTTTTGAAGGTCCTTGAGAGAACGTTATCCAGTCAGTTATGACTTGACCATGGTCTGAGGTGAAATTTGTCCTGGTCCATAAAACGAAAGGTGCTGGGCAAGCGCAGAGAAGTCGTCTGAAGGGGAGTTCCATAGGAATGTTCAACTTCGATCAACCTTGGTTTGGTCCCATGCCTAAAAAAGAAAGAAGGTCAAAAACAAAATAGGGGTGATATAACCCACTGCTCGCCTAAGAATGTACTGACGTAATCCCTACTATGGCTTCCCGAAGGATCCAGCTGCTAAGAGGGTCCGAGCCATAACGGATTGATGTGACCGTAGCGGCGACTGGAATCGATCTGAATGAGGCAGTTATGGGACTTATCTTATATAACAATATATATGGAGGAAGGATTCAAAAAAGGTGGGGGTCAAGGTGTATAATACGAGCTCCACTTTCAGGCAATGAGCTAGCTTAACCCTGATTGCTTAAGGTTTAATACAGTCATGTTGGATCTGCTACTAAGAAAGGAAGAGAAAGACTGATTGCGACAGCTCAACCGGATGAGACATCTCTTATTTACAGAACTGTGCCAACGTGTGCCTACATTGTTTGATTTACCAGTTCCGGGTATTGGATTTTGGAATAGAAAGAATGAAACTAGTACCAGCTTATCGCCAACCGTGCTTTCTACCAACTCCGCCAACCCCAGACGGGAATATTGATTGCGATTTAGCCGCACCTGAGCCCGCAACTGCTGCCTCTACTCCGCCTACTTCTTGTGCCGACTTCGCCAGCCTCGCGGGGTACCGATTTCCTCCTGCTTTGTGTGCGTGCCATTGACTCCTTTAATGGGTCGAAACCTACTTAGTTCTCATTTTTATTTCGTCTATACAAGAAAAGAAGGATTTGTGTTTAGCAAGACAGAGAATTGAATAAGTAAAAATAAAGTCGTGTGTACCCTTTACCGAAAAGCAAATATGACAGATAGGGTACGACATATTGCTTATTCCTGATTGATCTAGTTGACGACAGTTGCCTTGTTGGACCGATTGTGGATTGGAATAGAAGTTTCTTATATACAGATATTCGTGTTTACTGATTTCGCATACTGGGAATGGAACTTGATGTAACCCATTGGAAACTCTCTTTGAGACTCATTATCTGTTATATACGACAGGCTAATTAAGTCCTTCAATTTCAGAAAGGAGTCTTTCCTTACTTCCTTACACAAAACTGTTATGTTGTTATGCTGCTCGTGCAATCAAAACTTAGAATAGAAGAAAAAGAGTTCCCTCGGGACCCATCCTCTTCTCCTTTGCTTGTGTGACTATCATGAGAAGAATTCCATTCCAAGAAGTCAAATAACAAGAAAAAGAAACGAGGTCAAGATCCGTTGTTACCAGTACCGACGAAATGGAGAAAGTGTCCTCCGGGAACGCAATCTACTACATTAGTTGGTGTAGCCAAAGAAGAGGATATCCCCTTTTTTGACCCATTGGTCTTCAGACCAGTCCCATACCATAGCTACAAACACTTTTGAGTCGGAGGAGACTGGCCAGATTGCCTCCTTGAGGCTCTCTGGGCTTATCGGACGTCAATCTGTATAGCCACTGGTCCCCTTCTCCTTAGTCGTTGGCATGGACGCCATTCTTCCAAGTGAACTCAACGATTCCTTCCCTGCGCGTTCTGCTCGACGACGATATGACTGATAATCAGAAGCGAGAGGCTCAACCGATGATTTTGATTAGACACTTCTCCTTGTTGAATGAGAATGAAGGAAGAGTGCCGAACGACTAAAGCTAACAGCCAGCCCGGATACCTAAACAGAAGAGGATGTCCCACCATAGCAAGATATGATACAGACCAATTAACTGGTAAGCCAACCTTCCCCATTGCTTTTCTTTCAACTAACTAGAAAAAGAAGGGGGCTCTTACGCGACTAGGCCGAGGAAACCTCCACTACTGGCTGAACTGAAACACATCATCCCATCCATTCCATCAAGTAAGTACGGGTCCCAGTGACATATTAAAGAATGCCAACTTTCTCCCAACCGGTCTGTGAGAAGAAATGCCTAGATACTCGGTATGAGGAGAGCTCGGTAAGCAGGCAAAGAGCAGGGTTTGGTAGGCTGAGCCTCTTCTGGGGCAGGAAATTGGTCTATACCCACAGTTGCTTTTGTTTTTTCGTATGGCACTCTTAGGGTGATTTGCGAAGTTGTTGTTTCTGACTGTAGCCTGTAAGAAAAGAAGTTTGTCTGCATCGATCGCATCAAGATTAATCTATGTTATTTTTCATACGCATTTCATTTCACTAGGCTGCGGTTGGCCTTAGCTTTAGTAGCAGGGTTGGCGCTTTCTTTTCAATGAGGGAATGGCTGGCGCTATCACCCATGGGACCTTCATCCTCAGCAAGAAGTGAGTAGTTGGCATTTCCGGTTTCGAACAAATGGATACAAATTGACCTTGTGGATCCGATGATACCACGCCTGGGAGACTTTTCGGAAGAATAAGAAGAAGGAGGCGGATTCCATTCTTCAAGTCAAAGTCAAGGGCTCTTGGCAGTTTCCTATCAATAACGATCCTTTGGATCTATAATCATTGAAAGAGGTCTCTATATTACAACAATTGAGAGTTGCCTCTTGCTATCACTACCTCGTACCAATCAAGGAGCTCTAAAGCATGCTGAGCTGGCCGGGCGGGATCACTAGCTTCCGGTAATATGTGCTTGTCACTTCACTCGAGCCTTGAGAGAATCCGCCAAATCCTATATCTACAAAAATGAAAGAGAAAGAAATAAGCAAATTTGAATAAGTTGATAGGAGGGAGTGCGGTGTTCTATTCAAGATTTCTCTCAAGCCTAAACCTTCAAAGCTAACTAGTAGGCTTTGGATCCATGGCTCTGACCTGGTGGAAGGTACTCCAGTAGCAAAAGTGAGTTCTATGGAAAACAGTGATTCTGCTTTCCTCCGCAATTTGGCCCATAGTAAGAAAAGGTAAGGTTGCGTAAGATATGGGAACTCGTAACCAACTATCGAACACAACTGAGAGTTCACTACTGGTCAAGTACACCAATTCCGCTCATGTTAAACTTACTGGAAAAAAACTCTAGTAAAATGGTAAGATGAATCAGTCAAAGGCAATTCAATATCCAAATCTGAATAATAAGAATAGGGCCTCGATCAGAGCATATACTACCAGATAGAGAGCGAGGCAGATGGAGGGGATTATGGTTCCAATTTGTTGGCAGGTGCTTTCGCTGTAAAAAGCAAAGGAACTTTTCAAGAGTTTTGATGAATTGAAAACCGGTTCTGCTTCGCTCTTGTTTCGTGGTCTTGAGCAAGGAACTACTCGGATTCGCACCCTGATGTTTATTGGAAGGAAAAGCCAGAAAGCAAAGAGGTTTGGTTTACGTATGGTGGAAGGTTACATTTTCCAGTCGGAACGACGGAGCTCTAAATAAAAGGTATGGAATCCAATCCCTTATCTTTCTTAAGCGTAGGGATGAAAGCCAAGAATGAAGTCGTCTCATCTCGTATGGTAGCCTATTCTTTACCTCTCGTTCCAGGGTTGGATGCAACATTTCTATGTTATAGATAGGTGAGTTGAGCAATACTTGTTTTCGAGGATTTCCACAAGTCCGTCCGAGTTGAGGGGCTAGGGCTTGAATCCGGTCGGTTGTCCGACAGTGCCGTAGTTGAATAAGCATTTCCTTTATTTACTTCTAGAAGGACTCAAGTGAGACCAGAGAGAGAAGAGTTTTGCCGCAAACCATAGCGACTAGCTAGTCTCAAAACAAAAGAGTTCTTTTATAGTAGCGGGGTTGGGAAAGTAAGGAAAGTCAAGCCCGATGATTCTGTGGGAAGGGACGGATTTCAATTCCTTTTTCCTTCCTTTTTACGCCACCTCCTCCCAATCCTTGAAGATATGAAGCAATATTTTATTAAGACTAAGTGAAGGTTGGTATGGCCCAATCCCATCATTTAAATGAGAGTGGATCGAGGGAATGGAATCTAGACTATAGATTGAACTAGAAAAAAAATGCAATCTATTCATTCGTTCATCTTATCTTCCATTTTAGAAAGTAGCAAGCAGCGAATAAAACGGGAGCAGCAAGAAGTTTCGCACTCTAACTCGAAACGGATTTCGCGCATTGAAAGTGTCATCCCTTGCTTTGTTCTAACCGCCCTTCCTTAAAGTTTCAGTATTCAAAACTCTTCCTAGAATTAGATTGTTTATTTAGTATATAATAGGACAAGAAGGGCTTCATTGCCCCCAGTATTCCCGCATGTAGCTTTGAAAAGGGCGAGGTGTTGTTCAGGGTTCCCTACCCCATTCAACATTTTGCATTTTGGCGCAGTATAGTATACCCCTTCCTTGGGGTACGGTACCATATCAAGTTCACTAGGGCCTCTTTCCTCTCTTTTTGTTGGCAACCCCTGTCAATGTATGTTTGATTTGGCAGGCTACCAATTCTGGAATTTCTTCTCGAGACATCCCCGTCAGTCAACTTCTCTTCGGGATGGGTCGTTAGTCTTTGTTGGAGATAATGTGTCAGCCGTAGTAGAAGTTGCTCCCTGAGTAGGCATGGGCGCCCGCCTAGATGAAGGGATTTTCTCATCTTGAGGTGTCGGAGGAGTAAAGGAGATTGACAATTCTCTGTCATTAGCCTTTTTATTGACACTAGCTCTTTATATAGTCAATTTTTTGGAGGAGTATCGTATCGGTAGGCACAGATCATTGGTATTGGATGTATCGTTAGGTTGTGCCGAGTCAAATCAGCGGAGCTTTTTTTTTCCATTGCAGAAAAGAGATCCCTTACCCTTTCTTTAGAAAATGATGAATATGAAGTCCGGGAGGCTGCGGGTACTATGGATCCTCCGACTCCCAATCGGGTTACCTTCACAGGTCTCGCCGGTGTTGCTCAGAGGTCGTGATGTGCCTCGAGATGGCCGTCTCCTGTCCCCCTGCTCGTGGGGAATCCGCTCCTGGGGCGTCTCTCTGCTGCGTCTGGCCCGTCCTCTAGGCACCTTTGGAGGGCGGGGAGTGTGACAACGTACACGCTTCCCTTTACTCCATGGGGCCTTTTCCTCAGTTGCAGGGTTTGGTGGCCCGAAATTGACTTGGCTTCGCCAAAAGGCCTCATCTCCAAAGCCCGGCACGCGGGCGTCCCTCTCGCTGTAGGGCGGAGCCCCCTCGCCTCGCTCTTGTGACATGCTATGTTTCCCTTCTTCCATTCTCAAGTCAAGGGTGAGTCCCATGCGTCAGTTTGTGGATCATGGTCTCACGCACTAATCCCTACAGGTGCCCATAGTAGGCTGGCTGCCCTACCTAAACCAATCATCATATCGGTCCCTAGGCCCCATTGCTGGAAAGGCTCGGCTTCAAAACCGTACGTGGAGCTTCCGCCTCATACGGCTCCTCTAGGGATGGGGGTAGGCCCAGCCCAGGCTTGTGCGGTTAAGGTTGTTGTACACGACCTTAGTTGAGCATTCAGTTAGAGGCGGCGATTGCAGGTTCGCCGGAGGAGAGGGTGTTGCCAGCAAGATTGCACAAACAAAGCCCTCCTGCCCGCAGCCCTATTCTAGAAATTAGGCTGGCTACGTTACTTATAACCGCAGAACGAGCAATGAATCCGCAACGACAAACGAACAAGGGGCGGGGCATTTTCGGGGAGTAGCCCCCTTCAGAAGAAACTTCCTGGCACATAAATTAAGGGAGCCATCGAAAGGTGACTGAAACACCTGAAACGGGGACTACCCGAGCTAATGATAGAGGCAAGAACACTTTCCGGCCAAGTCCCATTAATTGATCATAACGATATCGTGGAAATGCTGCACGGACCCATATATATAGAAACAGAAAAGAAGAACCTTGATACTAAACCAGATCGAACAAGGGATCTTTTTGGAAATGGGAAGATCTAGGATAGGCAGCCAACCTCCTGGAAAGAGCGATGTGCATAGACCGGGTGAGTAGGGATGCAGCTCCGTGGACCGCTCGTCGGGCCTGATAGGTGGTGGTATCACACCCTTCTTAAAGGAACCATACGTGAGACTCTCGCCTCATACGGCTCCGTCCTGGAATCTGGACCCCCCTTTTCCTTTGACCAACGGGTCCTCGAACCCATGGGGGTTATGAATCATTCATTCATTGATTGATTCAAGGTAGCTTTAGCCATTGTGGGTAGAAGCTAGTCGCCAGAAGCGAAGTAGCGATCTTCCGGGCCGGAAAGGTTCTATTTTTCTGACGCGTAAGCTACCGCAAAATGAATGAAGGAAAAATGCCTCAGGATTAGAAAGACTAAAGAGGCATGGAGGGCCGAATACAAGACTACGACTACAATACAAGCCATGAGCGATAGCGAAGCCTTCAGCCTTTTTTTTCGAAAGCCCCACAACTAGCTATCTTATACCAGATAAGGCAAGCCTACTCAACTAATCTCATGTAAACGCCTGTTCGCTAAAATCCAAATAGAAAAAGACAACTACTTATTAAACATGTAGTTGAGTGCTCCGTCGTTGTTCGGATCTTGACCGAGTCCGAGCTTCCCAAGCTCTATGCTGTTTGGGAACTCAGCAAGGGTCTTACCACCTTCTTGATTGACTATATTTGAGTCTTTGGGGTACTTTAGGATTATATTCCGCGCCGAAGATTTGTGCTTGTGGGCTAGGGTGAATATAGCGGACCAGCGGATCTGGTAGTTGACAATCGTTCGGACTTGGTAAAGGTTGTCGCAGCACCTGTAGTAGGACAGAGGACTTATCGCGATGCCCGCAGACCAATTTACTATGTCTCTATCGCTGACGTTGGTCAAAGAGGCCACGTGGATTGGCCTGGGTCTTCTTCGGCTAATGAGACCTCGATCCCGAAGCCTTCGGAGTATCTTTTTGATAGGCGCCTCTATCTGTATGGGGAATTCGCTGCTGAAAGATCCCGCCCAGTGTCCCTTCCTTCCCCCGCCGCCTTCCGACCAAAGGGAGTATACAATTTCTTCTTCAGGACACTCATGCCCAATCGTGAGACTGCCTGTTGAACGCCTGATGGCACCTTGCTCTGACCTGAGCTATGCAACAACGAGATCCCCCTCGATCTTTGCCAGATGTGCTTGACGGTCCCCCATAATACGCTAACTTGGGGACTTTTTAGTCCATCTTTTCCAAGAGTCTCCGCTAGTTGAACCGCTGGCCCATGAAGCGACCTCTTCCGCTCATCCCCTTCGTCAGATCTTTGATAGGGATACTATAACCTAGGTCCCTAAACTTGGAATGGATGGCGGAGCGTAGGTGGCAGGCAGTTATATGGATACGGTGCTTTACCCGTAGACGCTTCTCCAGCTCTCGCAAGAATTGTATGGGAGTCGTCCTCGGGGGGACTTCCCGAATGACCGTACCGGGGAATTCTACCGTACTCCGTGCAGCTATGGTTCTTGATCCTGCGGAGCCTACCCAAAGGTTCAGCCCGGATTGTAGGAAGTGGGTGATACGGTTTTGTATTTCTATGAGAAGAAATACGGCACCCACGATTCCCAGTAGTAAGTCGTCGGCATATCAGCGTAACAAATCCTTATTAATAAGGAATGGCTTTTAAAGGGGGCCAGCTTACGGGCCAGGCCTCTCTCTGACCTGATAACTAGTATCGCCTCCCCGCCCAGCTCTATCAGCAGGCCCCTTCTTTTGCAATACTTAAGAGGCTCGAGGGCTTGTTAAGGAAGGTGGCTAGGGACGCTGAAGGGGGGAAAACGAAGCGTTTTCTGGTCTCCCTTCACTGGGTGGTGCTTGTGGGGGGGTGTGCCATGTGAAACAAGGGAATGAAAAGGTCGCTGCGTTGGATGCTCTTACCCTCCCCACTATGAGGGCTCTGTTGTCTTGGGGAGCGTTGAAGCTTGCTTCTTTTCCATACTTTTCTTGGTCATCAATACGACGACCTATTCTTAATAGAACCGATCTTATTTTCACTACAAGAGGAATTTCGTGCTTCTGCCGGATCCTCCCTATCTCCTGATCGAGCTTGTGTAGGTAGATATTGCCTGGTAGGGCCGATAGTAGTACACTGTTTGGGATGGAGTCAGGGCCCTTCTCACCCCCTACGAGTCGTCCGGCGGAAAACTTTTTCTGAGTTGTGTATTAGAAATTGGAATCGTATATCTCTTCCTTCAAGATTGAGATGAATCGATGTCGGTCGATGGTGTGAAAACACTTCCGGATGTCGAATTCCAAAAACCAGCGAGAGGTTCCCCACTCTTCTTTGATCCGTCTTAGGGCCGAGTGGCAGCCTCGACCCGAGCGGAAGTGCGATGTGTCTGGAAACTCGGGATCGTAAATGGATTCGGGTACCATTCTGATCGCCTCTTTCATGATCTTTTATATGGGTAGAACTACTGTGAGCGGTCTAAACTTAGACCCTTCTTTCTTTCTTCATTTAAAAAGGGGAGCAAAGCCTGTTTTTGCTCCCTCAATTGATAGATCAGGGCCCCTCCTGCCGGCCCGAACGAAAGGCTCTTTAAGGAAGTAGTCCCATCACTCGGGCCCGGCACCAACCAAGAGGAGGCGGGCTCTCTCCAATCATTCAAGAGCCGAGATCTCGTAAAGGAAAAATTAGCTAGCTCAGCAGGTTTGGACCCGGGTGAATCAGTTCAGTGAAGGAAGGGAGCCTAAACTTAAGGCTTTTCCAAGCCTTGCCGATAGGCGCCTCATGGCTAGCTCAGTTCGCTCGCGGATTTCTTAGATCAGTAGATCTGGATAGAGTCTCGCTCATAAAGGAAGAGTAGCGGCTAAGCGCTGCTCGCTCGCTTTTCGACGCGGAGCTCGCTGCTGTCTTTTTAGCTTCAAAACTACAGGGCGTGCGTTAGCACTACGACTTTTCAGCCTCCCTTTGCTGGTTCCGAACTATCACTGATCCCAGAGATCAACCTTCAAACCTTTTTCTTTGAATCCCAGGAAGGCTTTCTCGGGGAGAAAGCTGGTTGTGGAACTGCTAAACGACCTAAACGAAAAAGAGGAGACTGACTCTGACCTTTCAAAGCCCTATCTCATCTGGTTGATAGTAGAAGGTACGTACGATGATACCATGGACATAAACGAGGTCGAGCATATCTTTAATGATTTCAAACTAAAGCATACCTAAAGCCTGCCCTGGATATGAAAAAGGGATTTGAGCCAGAAGAAGATGAGGATCTATCACCAGATGAGGAAATGGAAACAACTAAGTATTAGTTAGGTTTAGGTTCAGGAAATGGAAATGGTAACAGCGGCCCAAAAATGGTAAGGTTTTCTTTTCAAAGAAAAAGGAACGCAAAAAGTTTTATGTAAATCCTTATCTTTCGGCTTTTTAAAGAAGATAGGCCATTACAAAAACAAGGTATAACAGTCGACTTTCCTATCAGGATTTTACAACCTGAATACCAAGGGACCACTATTAGAAGAGAGCATAATAAGTAAATGCCGACGCCATCTTTGACTTTTTGGATGGTCGGCGGCGCTATAAACTCGATAACCAGCACCGCGGAGTCAAGAAATTCAACTAAATAGAATTCTAAAACAATCTTATTCCAGCACACACGGGACCCACAGCAATGAAATTCACACAAGCGGCAATCATCCGCGCAGAGAATGGAGAAGGGAAATATACTTGAAATTGTTTTTTTCCGAATGAGAAAGCCTTTGGCAAACTCCTTGCAAATCTGTTTTTGCCGGGCACAATAGACATATCTGCTCAGTCACAACATAAGGAACCCCCAATGTTCCTCAAAGCCTACCCGGCCTGACAGCTTTAGTTGAATGATCTGATCCCGAAGCAAGCTTTCTACTTAAATTGCTATGACTGGCCAACTAATGATAGGACTACCTATCTTGATGCTTTGAATCTATATTCAGAGCTTTTTTCCAACTACCGGGAATACTAATTTCAAGTACAAAGCTCTCCTATGAATATGCTACTGCTCTTACTTTCTACCGGAATCCGAGCATTGAAGCAAGCTCTTTATCGCGCCATAACCGAGTCTCTCCTTGCAGCTCTGACCAATCCACCCGTCATTGCAAATAACTGCTCCTTACTCTTTGATTGTATGTCCATTTTTGCTTGATGTCTGGCTCACCGGATCTGGTACATGAAAAAGCCATTCATTTTCGCTTTCCTTCAACCACTCAGTATACTTCTTTACTGGAAGAGTCAAGCGAAAGCAATTAGTTTAGAAGGAAGAGGAAGACCTAGGGGGCTTACGTCCTCATTTCACTCTTTTTCTCCTGCGAGACACGACTCAACTAGTTTTTACAATTGACAGGGTAGCCCGGAGGTCAGATGAAGGGTCTTCCCCATAAAGATAGATTAGTACTTGGAAGGTCCAGATGAAGGAAGGGCTGAAACAAGGCAAAAACTATTCAATGGGGTAAATAAATATGAGAAATCCGTGAGAATAGCAAACCCCTATCTCTTAAAAATAAGAAGATAGATAGGTCCACGAGTTGGGACAGAGAAGTTCTAACTAATCAAGTAGGAGTTTACCCACGAGAGTCAGAGGCTGCATCATCAAAGGGGTATAGAAATAATTCAGAAGCACTATGGCATGAAGCGAAGGGCAGGAACGAACGGAATCAATGTGTTCCAATTTATCCGGAGTAAGGACAGCAGCTGAGGAGGGACAAAAAAATAGCGTATACAAAAGGTAGGACCAGATCATGCGAAGAGCTCTTCGCCCTATTGATTAGGAATCTCGATCAGAAACCACCAGGCCATGTCTCCCGATAAAAGATGATCCCCACAATGGATGTCAGGCCTTGGCTTTATAAAATCTGATTGGATCCGCACTAGAGGATAAGAATACAGATAGGCTGACTAAGAAGATCTTCAAATTGTCTTACCTGAAAAGATGAGTTATTCAAAGGAATACCTGAAGAATAGAATAGAATAGAATAAACACATGGCACAGCTGGGTGCTAGAATAGTAGTTGATAGAAGTTCTAGTCACTTAAAAAAAAGAACCACTGCTTAACTTAATTAGATCGTAGAAGATAAGCAAGCGGGTTCGGGCTGTTAGTCCTATTTGAAGGCAAGAAGTTCGGGTAGTAAGGGCTAGGTTTATATAGGGGCTATATTTTTGAGAAACATATGGTCTTGCTCATTTCTCATCAAGGAATGGAGATTGGGTTGGTGTTTGGAAGGGGGATTCAGTAAACTGACCTTGGCCAGCAAGCAAAAAAAGGACTGACGTCTTGGGGCGCGGTAGCGCGCGTACTCTTCTTCTGCGAGACTCCATCCAAATCCACCACTTACTTGTTGGTTGGTGTTCCATTATGTTATCTTAGACTATGCTGCCTCCTTCAACTCCATTCTTCGTCTCCCTAGTCGAAGTCTTCTTGCTGGCCCAACCCAACATGCATTTTAGAGTGCCGTGCCAGGGCGATAGGCGCTCCGCCAGTCACGCATGATGGCCAGAGCCTTTCTTGGCTATGTAAATATAGGGCCGGAATAAGTGCAAGATCCTCAAAAAAATGGATTAAGGTGGGCTTCGGATTTTTCATAATTTTTTTCTATCTTTTCATCAAGTTCTTGTTTGATCTGCCGCTATTATCACAATATCCCTCCTTTTAGGGTTAATGCTATCAATGGTGAATCGATCATTCGCTATCCTTTTTTTTAGAAGAGCTTTTTTGAATGGAAGAAAAGTAATGAAACCCGCGATGGCTACTGAATAACCTCCTTTGATTTTTTTTATAATAAACCCTTTGACCTTTTTCTTCGTTCGCCAAATCATCTTCAGTTCTATCCAAGCTCGGTTTTGTCTGAATCTTTGTGGAAGAAGAAGCGGTTCGCCAGCCGCTACATCCAGGGATCCCACAAAATCATTAAACCTGGCGGCTGCTCGCTCTTTGATCAGTGATTCACCAGCCACTAGATCGATGAAGAATCTCTCAAAAATCCACTTTTTGATCAGTGATTCACCAGCCACTACATTCTTGGATCCCACCTTATTCTCAAACCTGGTGGCTCGCTTGATTGGCAGTCCTGTAAGCTCATCTTGCATACAAATTTCGGGGGTACCAGGGCCTGCATCCACCAAGAACATTTCTTCCCTTAAGCGTAAGCGTAAAACTGAAGATTGTGAGGCGTTTCCACTACATAATAAGAAACTAGAATTAGATCTTGGAAATGATCGACTCCAATAGATGCTCCTCATAAGCTTTTTTTCCTCCTATTCCTATTGATCAGAAGTATCCAGCAGCGCCACGCCAGAGTGACTTCCGAAGCTCTACGGACGGGACGAAATCCGGCAGCCAGTTGCTGGCTCTGAATAACCAGCCCAGCAAGAAGCTAAAATCTTCCATAACATAACATAACGAGGCGGGGTTGCGCGCGAGCCGAGTGACGTAGGTGCACAAGATTACTTCGCGCCACAACCATCTCTTTTTATAGGTTCTACGGACCGATGCCTCCTGCTTCATCTGGTAAAAAAGAGTCATAGATATGCCTGTAATTAGAAGGAAGAACCGCCATAAAAATCTTCCTCGTGTATCGTGCAGAGCGGATCTATGAACGGGAGCTAGCAATCCGGACCGTATTGAAAAGGTTCCTAAGACACAGCATGGAAGAGTCAAAATATTCAGAATCAAGGTCCAAGAATGAAGAAGGGGTAGAATTACTGAATGAATACGAGCTGTGGCTAATACCCGAGGCATAAAAGACGCATTTTCTACGGGATCCCGAAACCACCAGCCACCCCGACCTAATTCATGATGAGCCCACCAACTTCCTGGCGAGATGCCTAAGGTTTAAAACAACCGACATGTCAAGATCCAAATTCGAATTGATTCCTGGTCTTTGTCAGAGACCACAGTGTTCGCGCCGGCGGTCCAACAAAGAGGCGAAGTAGTGGTGTCTTTCTTTCCATTATGAACGACACGCTTCGCCTGCTCCCTCCCCGTGTCCATTAGCGCTCCTGTCCAGAGCGAAGAGGAGGCGAAAACCGAAGCAGCATGAGCAGGCTTCTATTGCTACGCAACAATAGAGCAGGCGCGCCGCCCACAAAATGTTTGAATGATCGGGTAAAGAGTGAGCTTCTTATATGGGATCCGACGCATCCAGCAGAGCGAAGCAGCGTTCCATTCTTTTCGGCGGCATCCTTCCGCATTGACGGCGAGTGGAGTGCCACAATCCCATTCATCATTTTGGATCTACATCACCCAAAGCCCATAGCACTGGCGACATCTCCGGCATAAATGCAAGGAGGATGTATAGCTGATATAGGATCTTGTGGAACTGGATTGGATTCGGCAGGCGGGTCGGTCCGAACGAAGAAATTCGAACAAAAGGATCGGAACTCGCTGACAGGAAAGGAGAGAAAACAAAGCAATGCCAAGAGCTCCGTCAATCTGCTGTTCATCGATAGACGAAGCTCTCTTTTTCATCTCGTGCCAGATGTAACAAAAGATTAGTCCTTTTTCCTTCTCGCGAACCACGGAGCGCCTAGCGCTGAAGAGCAAAGCTCATTTTCAAAACAGGGTCAAGCGGCGCATTAAAAAGGGCTGGCCCGTTAAAAGGACGCTTACTTTGCGAACGAAGTTCAGAATCAACAAGGGTTCTCCGAACGAAGGGAGTGTACAACTGGGGCGCAGCCCAACTTTTTTGTTGGAGAGATAGAATGGAGTTCTTCACGAAGTTCGAGAGAAAGGAAAAAATCAAAGTTTCTCTATAGCCTCTTCGTTTTGAGACATTATGGCTTTGGGGTCGACCCCGGTAACAAAAAAGGAATCCATAAAAACTTGGGATCCAACACCATGATAAAATAATACCCTCATGATTAGACCATGTCCCTGAGATTTGATAAAAAAAAGGTGCATTAGCGGTTAATACGTTGTAATTAGATAAGTTATTTGGAATATGACGGAACGAAAAGACCAAGGAAAGGAAGAAGAATGCACCAAAATGCAAGTGCTGCACCAAACGCTGGTGGTTGTTTCTTGTTGTAAGTGAATGCAACGAAAAGACCCGGAAATAACGAATAATGAGAAAATGCATTTATAGACATTTCGTGCTCATTTCCAAATTTATGCTTAGTTATTCCCATCATCCGGTAACCACAGGATGATCCCAATCTCCTTTTAGTAATAGATCTTTTTGATATGTCTCGGTCTCAGCGGCAAGGAAGAGAAAATGCATCGAGTCGTTTATCAAGAAAGTGGACGAGCATGGCGGTCCCTATATCTCTGAGGGGTGTACCACTTTTTTTTTCAAGTCAGCTTAAGAGGTTCAAAAGAGAAAGTCACTCTCCTTATTCTTGGCTAGTGGAATGGAAGCAAGACTCTTTCCTATCCACTTTGCCGAGGGAGAGAACTAAAAGATAACTCAAGCTAGACAGAAAGGTGCAAAAGTCCACAGTTTCTTAAGGATCCTGTAAGCAAGTAGGTTAAGATTGTCATTTAGCTTCAATTTCTTCAGTCTCACAAGCGGGTCCGCATGCAACAAAAGAAATTGTATTTTCCTACTACTCCGACCTTGCCCTGAAAGGATAAGGAAATTGGATAAGAGCGAGAGCTAGACTGACTGTTGGTCCAATGCTAGTGGAGGATTCAGACCGAGGACCCCTGTGGCAGCTACTCATAAGAAGATGAAGGATTGAAAGAGGACTGATCACCCTCTGATTTGTGATCTTTTAATAGAAAGAAAAAGCCTTCTCTCAGACTTAAAGGTAAATGAAAGCGGGATTTTTTTCTCCTCTAAGCTAGCAGCAAGTCAAGTAATCTGAGAATGCTGCCCCAATCCGTAGCTGAGGACGAACTCAACTCATAAGCTTTTTTTGAACCAAGCACCTGTTGTAGAAATGAAAAACCACCCACTAGCAGAGGCTGGAACAACCCATAGAAGTATAGGGGCTGCTTCAACCAGGCGTACCTGTATCCATTGATTTACCTCCTCTAGAGAGTATTGAACTTTGTGACAAATAGGTTATAGTTACACTCCTTAACTCCTTATTCGCGAGATATAAAAGCTAGCTAGTAAGAAGACTTTCCCTTCTTTTCTGGGAGGATGAGAACTTGAAAGCCTGGCAGAGAAAAGGAAGAAAAGCGGCTAATGCTATCTAAACGATTATTTCAAAGTTTACCAAGTTCGATCGTTCACGAGACAGGGGACTCTTTTAAATAAGACAGTGTATGGCTGCGAATAAGTCTATTCGGCAAGTCATAGAGAAGGACTGGATATAAGCTATTCCCGGTTCTTCATTGGATCCTTTTAGTTTAATATTACTTTTGGAAGCAATCTCATAATAATATATATTAGGGACAGCATTTAGGATAGCAAAAGCATTTTTGGAGCAAGAGGGATTACCTTCCAGATTCTTTTGTGATACCCTCTGTGTCGCCTTCTCACGGATGGTCAGCCCAAGGTGTCCTGAATCCTTGAGCTCTTCCTCATGGCTTTGACTGGTGACTTACATTTCATCTTATTTGCTGCTCTCTTAGTCCTTGGATATGATGTCTTCTGCCACTCTTCTTGGTGGCTATTCTACACCATCTCAGTCCCCTCTGAGGTCAGCTGAATCTGATCAGTGGCTGTCTCTGGCTAATCCACCAAGTGTGTACAAGACAAGATCTTTGTCTTTCACAGGTTCTCCTGCTGCTGCAAGTTGATCAGACTGGAATTTGATCCTGCGCAGATAATCTTGAGCAGTCTGGGATCCTTTCTTGATCGTTTGGATCTGAATACGGAGCTCAATTATTTGAGCATTTGTCATACAGCCAAGACTTCCGGTTCTTTTTCAGGTTT
>CM038671.1:787974402-788260766 GCA_021605145.1 Aegilops bicornis | reverse complement strand
TCCGGTAGAAATACCCACATTAATAGCGGCTCGAATTCCGGCATGGAATAGATCCGCAGATAAGAATATTTGTCCATCTGTAATGGAGATGACATTAGTTGGAATATAGGCGGAAACGTCTCCAGATTGGGTCTCAACTATTGGTAAAGCGGTCATACTTCCTTCGCCTAAAAGAGAATTTAATTTAGCGGCTCTTTCTAAAAGGCATGAATGCAAATAAAAAACATCCCCTGGATAAGCCTCACGGCCGGGAGGTCTTCTTAATAGAAGGGACATTTGGCGATAAGCTTGTGCCTGTTTGAAGAGATCATCATAAATTATTAAAGTATGCCGTTCGCGGTACATAAAATACTCAGCCCGGGCTGCTCCTGTATAAGGAGCGAGGTATTGTAATGTAGCAGGTGAATCGGCCACTTCAGCTACTACAATAGTGTATGCCATGGCCCCCTCCTCATGGAAAGTAGTTACTACTTGAGCTACGGAGGATGCTCTTTGACCGATAGCTACATAAACACATATTACACCTTGCCCTTTTTTCTTGAGAATTGTATCTGTGGCTACTGCTGTTTTGCCAGTCTGTCTGTCCCCAATAATGAACTCTCGCTGACCGCGCCCTATAAGGATCATCGAATCGATAACAATAAGCCCTGTTTGAAGAGGTTCGTATACGGAACGCCTGGAAATTCTACTTGGAGCAGGAGATTCAATTAAGCGAGATTCGGAAGCTACAATTTCGCCTCTCCCATCAATAGGTTTAGCCAGAGCATTTATAACACGACCCAAGTTATATACGCTCACGGGTATCTGAGCAATTCTTCCTGTTGCTTTTACAAAACTTCCCTCTTGATGCTAAACCATAGCTCTAACTGAGTCAAATTCCACAATTTCTAAGAACGATATGCTTTTTCATTTTCCACTGTGAAAGCTTCTCTCAATCCCTGCCTAGTCCTTTCTTTCCTGGGCACAGGCTTACCTGGTTGACCGCCCACATTCATTCATTGTTCGTTCTGTTGTGGAATCGAACCACAGAGCTAGCGCAATTGGGATTTCGAGTCCCATGCGTGAAACTAAAGAGGATTTTCAGTCCTCTGCTCTACCAGCCAGAACCTAGAAGGACACTTCACACCCAATTTGACACAGCTAGACTGGAAACACTGCTTGTCAAGAGCATGACAAAGATAGAATACTTTTTGAGTATGTTGGTAAGGTCCGGTCATCCGCTTCCGTGCTTGCACTTCTGCGTAACTAGGGGTGCAAGTCCAGTACAGCGTACTTTCATAATTGAATCAAAAGCGTCGATACATGAAAAATCTCTATATACGATATTTATGACACAGAATGTTGTTCTTTCAACATGATTCCTCAACAATTTTTTCATTGTAACTGACTCTCCGTTCTCTCCGTTCCACTTTGGTTTTTGACTAATAATTACCATGATGAATTTCTCTTACTGCTTGGTTCCGCATTGGATTTAGGAAACTTTTGTTTCGAAAGTGGTGTCACGACCGTGGGGATCAAATGGATGGTTCAGGAAAGTCTAGTGAAGCGGCACGGTCTAATCATATAGATGACCATAGTGGTATGGTTCCATAGAAAACTAGTGGAGGCCATTACCGCCACCGAAATGGTTTCCATGCTCCGTTGGATGATTTGACGATATCGCAGTATCAGGCTAGAACGGTTTCAATTTGTAGGACGGGAAAGAAACCTCATCCTTTGGTGCACACTAACCGATGAAGCTCATCCTTTGGTGAGTAGTTCAATGAAAAAATGGTCAAGCTTTCTTCCATCCTTCCTAGCTCCTCGAGCTTGCACCCGCTCGATGCCTTTTTCATTGTTCGTTCTGAGGTGGATTCGAACCACTCTCTCCGTTTGGATTTCGAGTCCAAAAGGCCCGGCGAAAGAGGATTTTCAGTCCTATGCCCGCTGCCAGCCAGAACGGGATTTTTCCACTTCACACCCACACAATTGGGCTTTGATGAAATAGCTACGTTATTTTCTTATTTGATTCGGATACTGTCAATCTACTGTCCATCTTTCTCTTTAGTTTTCTCCTTTCTTTCTCCTCAACCTATCTCCATTGGATGGACTTAACGAAAGAATAATATCTAATCTCCCCATCGCGGTTAGGATCCCATGAACCAGGAGCGCCAAAGACCGGTTCCTCGATCTTCCTACTGGAGGCATGGTCATGGCTTTCATTCATTCATTTCATTTTTTGTTCTGTTGTGGAATCGAACCACTCAAAGGATTTAGAGTCCTTTTACCAACCAGTCAGAACCAATATTTCTCTGTTATATTCTGTTTTTTCTTTGTCACCTAGCACAATTTGGATTTCGAGTCCAATGCGCTAACGCTTTCTTTAGTTTTCTTGCTTGATTTTTATACGATTTTTGAGCAACTAGCGCGAAAGCCGCTATGCCGTAAGCGCATCCGTTTTCTTGCTCTTTCTCCGGCTTTGACCATGTCTCGAACAATTTCAGTACATATGGCGCAAGACGATTCCACATATATATCGAGGTCGGAATGGGATCGGGTGTTTTCACGTCTCACCGTAGTGCCTGGTTTGTCTTGATTGGTGATTGATAAACAAGAAGGAAAATGGAAAAGTAGAAAATCTACATGTTTATACCGTTGAGGTCCTTAGTTTAGTCAAGTAGGCGAGGGCATTTCCATCGCGAAGGATTCAATCCAGCCACAGGGTTCCCCTACGGCTACCTTGTTACGACTTCACCCCAGTCGAAGACCCCACCGTGGTATGCGCCAATAAGACCACCAAAGGCCTTTGTGGCACTAGTGGTACACAGAAGTCATGGGTGATCATTGGTCCGATGCTTCGGGCGAAACCAATTCCCAGTGGTGTGACGGGCGGTGTGTACAGGGCCCGGTTACATATTCACCGCTGCATGCTGATGTGCGATTACTAGCGATTTCAACTTCATGTTCCCGAGTTGCAGAGAACAATCTGAACTGAGGCAATCTTTCCGGATTCGCTCCGCCTTACAGCCTTGCTTCCCATTGTCATTTCCATTGTAGCACGTGTGTGACCCCACCCATAAGGGCCATGCGGACTTCACATCATCCCCACCTTCCTCCAGTATCTCACTGGCAGTCCCTCGTGAGTGCGTCACACACCTTTTTCTTTGTTTCAAAGCGGGGTGTGTACTATTACCACTACGTTCCACACCACCGGGCGGCTGGCCTTCATGCTGAGTCTTCCTCCGCCGCCAACTCGACGTCGTCGTAACCAATTTCAACCAAACCTACATGCTCACAGGTACTTTGACGTCACTATAGGGAGGTCTCTGTGGGTCTTGGGCAAGACGACTTTGGTTCACGCGTGAAAGTGCTTCGAAAGGCACCAGATCCCAATGGTGAAATTCTTGCTGAAAGCATAGCTACATGCCGGCACTCAATCAAGTAGTAGCGCTGCACGCCACTCGGTGGCAATTTCTCCTTAGGCGCATGTCTCAAAGAACACAAAACGAGGGTTGCGCTCGTTATAGGACTTGACCAAACATCTCACGATACGAGCTGACGACAGCCATGCAACACCTGTATGAAAGTCAGTACCATCCTGTTAAGGACAGGTTTTGTTATTCATATGTCAAGGGCTGGTAAGGTTTTGCGCGTTGTATCAAATTAAACCACATGCTCCACCGCTTGTGCAGGCCCCGTCAATTCCTTTGAGTTTCGGTCTTGAGACCGTACTCCCCAGGAGGAGTGTTTCACGCGTTAGCTGGGCCCCTGATCCGCGTAGACCAAGGGCGAACACTCATCATTTACGGCATGGACTACCAGGGTATCTAATCCTGTTCGCTCCCCATGCTTTCGCACCCCAGCGTCGATAGGGACCCAGAGAGCTGCCTTCGCTTTCGGCGTTCCTTCGTAGATCTACGGATTTCACCCCTACACACGAAATTCCACTCTCCTCTGTCTCACTCAAGTGAATTGGTTTCGAGAGCATTCCGCCACTTTTGGCGACTTTCACTTTCAACCCGATTCATCATGGCGACCCGACCTCGACGGTCAAGCCTCGTATGTATCATGCCATCCTCGATCAAGATCGGTATCTTTGGCACACAGTACATCAATGTATATATCAATGTGCAATCACATGTATAAATAACGTAAAATGATATATACCTCATAATACTCAGCGGAAACAATCAAACGGGTGTGGAGTCCCATCAACGCCATCGGCAGGTTGAATGTAGACCGTAACCCTGTATCGTAACTCTTACTCGTCGAAGAAAATCCTGCAACATGATACGTTGCAGCCGTGTAGGTCAGTACATTGAATGTACCGGCAAGATCACAACATGAATAAACAGATCGTAAAACTATACTATATGCAATTTGGCTTTGTGGCTCTGTATCTGAGTTTTGTTTGCGTAAAAGCTGGTTTTATTTTCCCTACATCAAAGGAATAAACGAAGTCTGTACTATGGAGTTTTCTATCATGACATGGTTCCGCCAACCGATGTCTCATAGCCCAAAATCATCATAAGTTGCCCACAATTAAATTATCAATCCGGTGTTGAGAGTTCCGAGATAGATCCAAGTCCAGATGCTCAAATTGTCCGTAACCGGGGACACAGCTAATCGATTAGGTTTATAACCCTCTGCAGAGGTTTGTACACTTTACCCGCAAGATTCGATCCCTCTCTTTACGTTCTCGCACTTCAAAGTGTTTGAGAACAAGATGACGAAACATGGTCTTCCGAAGAGTTCCTCTGACCACTGTCCGGTGCTCATCCAATCCTACCGTAGTTCTACATCTGCTAGCACCGTCCCAGCCAGAGTCACAACTAAGGTCAACCAAGCCAGAGCCCATATTGACTTGCGGTTGCACAGGTAAGCTTCCGGGCATGAAGTATTCTTCCATCTCTTTGAGTCTGGGTGAAGCTTTCCGCAAGATGTCAACCGTCCTTCACCCAGTAGTGTGTATTGAATTCTTGTCTCGAGTCTTGAAGTCTTGAGGCCTTGAAGATGCGGTCCTTGCAGATTCCATCATGGAGTTGTCGTCATTGACGTAGATCCTCCATTCTCACACCACTCCCGAGCACTCAAACCAACCCCGTCTACTATAGCGTAGCATTAAAATAAATAGCGTCCTGGGCTTGGTAACAGGGTGATGGGTTCCTACCTCATGCATACTACTCAACTACAAGGATTCAATAACACTACTGAGGGGTGGTTGCAAAGATGCCACTAAATGCAATAAAACATAGGTATGAAAGCATGGTCAAAGTGAACTTGCTTGGTAATACTTGATGAAGATAACAACGCTGTCGGAAAATGACTTGGTAGAACTAATCGTCACTCCGTTGAAAATCTATATAGTCAAACATAGCATTCACATAAGCAAACATCCTAGCAAACAATTTTAGCACTCGAAATAACAATCAAAACAGCAAGGAAAATCGATAATAAAACTCAAACAAAATCAAAAGAAACTTCAAATAAAACTACAAAGAAAAACTACTAACGAAGATCTATGACTTTGCTACAATCATCTAATATAGTTTTGCCGTAAGTAAAAACTTAACAACAATTAAAATACTAAACTAATAAATTAACAGAAAATAAAATGTAAAATAACTAATTTAACAGAAAGTATTTTTTTACCATATAATTTTATTTGCAAAAAGAAACAAATAAAAAGCTTTTATAAAACTCTAACTATGACCTGTAGAAGGTTTCATACAAAACTAAGGAAAATAATTTTTTTTTAAATAAAAATAAATTTTCTCCTGTTGTCTAACAGAAACACAACTAATTTTGTCAAAAGTGAAAAAAAGAAATAATTTAAAACTAATAAAAACAATAAAGAAAAAGCTAAAAGAGAACTAATATTAAAACAATACTGTTTTGCTAAAAACCTAATTTAAATTAACCTGAAAATAAAATACTAAATACTACTGGATAAACAAAGGTCCTAGAGACCAGGAGCAAAAGAATCGGTCGAAAATAATATTCCTAACTCAAAATATCTCAAATCTAGTGATTTGAGAAAATTCATACAAACACAAATTTAAACTGCTCAAATATGAAATACAATTGAACTAACAGAAACTTCATAAAATTTGTGATCCAAGGCAGTTGGAACCACTCAAAAATACCTCGTAGATAATTAACTATGGATTTTACAAGATAGAAACTATTCTGTAAAAAAACAGAACGAAAAATAAAGTAGGTAGGGATTTACTGTAGCAGTTCCGATGATGGGGTTCTGGTGGAGCTCCGGCGACGTCCTCCGGTGGCCCTCTGGCATCGGGGAAGGGACGGTAGGGTCGGTGGGTGGCTAGGATGGCCGGAGGTGGTGGGGCGGGGCGGCAATGGCGGCGGTGGTCCGGCGAACTCCGGCGAGGCGGCGCAGCGACGTGGGGTGAGGAGAGGTGAGGTGTGGCGTGGTGTTGATTTGATGGGCTCGCGGGGGGGGGGCTTGGGTATTTATATTGGGGAGTGGAGGGTTTTGCTTATGTAGGGGACAAGAAATAGATTAGGATTAGGAAACAAAAGGAAAAGATCTAGAAACAAATCGGAATAAACGAACGGGATCAAATCCTACTAGTATTAGGGAAAAAGGAGCGGTGCTCCTGGCTCCCTAGTGCGCCTGCGATGGTGGCCCCGGTGGCAAGTGGCGGCTTGGGCCTTTGGCCCAAGGCGCCATGGATTTAATTTTATTTTATATATAAACATTTTTTTTTCCAGAAAAACAAAATAAGAAGAAAGCAAAATAAATAAAAATAATATATAGGCATATAATATATCAAAACTTTCAGAAAAAGATTTCCTACAAGATGAACATTATTCTAGTATTAAATAAAATACACACAAATTCAAATAAAGCAAAGAGTGCTTCAGCTCTAATAAAATCCAATAAAATCATTTTAAAAATACCAAAATGAATTCAAATTTATTCCTCTCCAATTTTTTGTTGCAGGGAATCATGTTACCCTATTTTCCATGTATTTTATTTTTGGAGAAAAATAATTTGAATAAAACTCAAATAACTCCAAATTGAAAATAACTTCAAAAGAACTTTGAATTTGATCCGTTGAAACTCCCAACTCATATTTCATATGTTTTGAAGAAGTCATTTTATCCTCGCTCGTGAAAATCATTGAGTTGCATGAAGTTTATGAATTAGAAAATATTTCCAAATGAAATTCAAATATTTTCAACACCCCTTGTCATTTAAATAAATGGAAGAAGTCATGTCATCTTCTCTCCAGGGTTTTGTGATGAAGAGTATTTGAATTCACGAAAAGCATAAAAGCAAAAATGAAAGTTTGGGAAAGTCCTTTTATTCCCTCTCATTTAACTTTCAAAAAGTTTCAAATTTCACTCAATCAATCACACAACAATTCAAACAGACAAATAAATCTATCTATTTATTATAACATTCCAAAATTTAGAATTTTGGGATGTTACATGTTGCAGGATTTTCTTCGACGAGTAAGAGTTACGATACAGGGTTACGGTCTACACTCAACCTGCCGATGGCGTTGATGGGACTCCACACCCGTTTGATTGTTTCCGCTGAGTATTATGAGGTATATATCATTTTACGTTATTTATACATGTGATTGCACTTTGATATATACATTGATGTACTGTGTGTGCCAGCATACTGATCCAGGGATGGCACAGATACACAGAGGCTTGACCGTCTGAGGTCGGGTCGCTACAGAAATGGTATCAGAGCACATGTTGACTGTAGAACGTGACCCTAGAAATCGGAAAGCCCCTTGGACAGAATATCTCAAAAACTTTATTTTCAAAAAGACTCTTACTTCTCATCTTTTCTGATTTTATCAAATAGACACTCTCACCTCAAATAGTTAGAATATACACCTTTCCCTTTTGACCGCACGGAAGATCAACTGAAGTCGCTCCAAGAATTAAAGATATCGGACAACTGATGGCAATTTCAGAGTAAAGAGGATTTCACCATGCGTTTGAAGAATTGCAGCTGCAACAATTGTTGTCTATTATGAGTTGAAGAATTTGAAGTTCCTGAAGAATTATTTGACCTTTAGAGACCAAACCCTGTTATACACCTACGTTAGATGCGACGATTTGTGAGCTCTCATTTGTTTGATGTTTTCCGACAGCCACAAAGTAAAACTTGTTTCTTCAAAAACTATCTTTTGTATTGTGTGTATCCTCCCCACCTCTCTCATATCTCATCCCAAAACTTTTGGACCCCATAGATGATGAATGAAGTTGGACTGATATTCTTCGGATCAAGACTCACCGGAGGCAGAGCTATGGATTTGGAACATGGAGAATCACTTGAGCAATTTGGTTTCAAGGAAGAATGAAGTATCGACGCTCTTCAAGACTTTCAAGGAAGTGCTGCAACATGGTGGCAGATGCATCAAGCTATACAGGGATGGAATGGAGCAAAGACTTGGGAAGAATTCAAGAAGACTCTCTTGAGGTCCCGTCTTACCCGGAAGCACCATGATACACCAAGAAATAAACCTTGTGCCTGCAAGATTTACGGAGAAATAGGACACACCAGGAGGAACACAAGGATGGATGCCCTCATTGTGAGGAGAAACACCCAGTGAGGAATGCCCAACTAGTCGGTGACTTGTTTCTTGTGTGAACGAACCACCCACTACCCGACCCAAAGGTCACATTTACCCCATGGTGCAACAAACTATTCAGGAGCAGGAAGAAGGAATGAAAGAAGCCCTCCGAGAAGTTATGAAAGAACCTGTGATGAAGGGATGTGTTGAAGACCCTGATGGAGAAGGCCTCAACAGATTTTACTCCAATGCCTGCTATTCATGTGGAGAAGAAGGACATTTTCGCAGTATTGCACCAAGGAAAGAAATGAGTATCTGGGATATTTCCCGACAGCAGAAGTGAAGTTTGACCCTCGGGAAATAGAAGCTCTGATCATTACAGAGAAATCCAGGAAGAGAAAAAAAAGCAACCCCAGAACAACACAATTTTCGCAGAGAAGGACCTGAGTCATATCACTTGTTATAGGTGCAAGGATTTAGGTCATTACGCTAGTAAATGTCCAGAAAAGAAGCCAAGAATCCAAGGAGCCTACATAATCACAAATAAGCCCCGAGACATGTCGGAAGTCATTTGTTTTCGCTGCAAGGAAGCAGGACATTATGCTACTAAATGTCACAACAAGATGAAAGCTGGAGTTGAGTAGTTGGAATTTTAATATTGGAAACAAGAGTAGTAGAAAGCAATTTCATTTTCATGAGTTCAATGAGTTGAGTTA
This sequence comes from Aegilops bicornis, assembly GCA_021605145.1. Lineage (NCBI taxonomy): Eukaryota > Viridiplantae > Streptophyta > Magnoliopsida > Poales > Poaceae > Aegilops > Aegilops bicornis. Next base: position 788,251,504 of record CM038671.1, on the reverse strand, counting down.
TGTAATGGGTGCTCAGAGTTTGTAATGGATTCATGAAATCAATAAAGTTAAGGTGACGTGTTTTCATATGTTTAATTGTATGAGTTGTTACTCGTGAACAAAGATTTTGACCATTTTCGAGGATATGAGAAATATGGTCTATGGATGGATTTGTGAATTTCATTTTAAGGGTGAAAGTACCCTATGAAGAACACTAGACCAATGGAAATGGAAATGTGTCCCACAGGTTGGAGTTTGGAAAAAAACGAGTTGAAGTTTTATCTTTGATATGATGGTATTAAGAAATGAGATGTTATTGGATTTAAAGTGGTGTATTGTTGGAAAATGGAGCAATTGTAACTCCAAGGATGAGTGAAATTGGTACAAGTGTTGAAGTGGGCTCATAACCCACAGGCCCAGGAATTAATAAGGGTCAAGTACCCACTGGAGGAATTTTGGGAATAGACTACGATTTGATCAACCGACGATTCTATAGGAGTTTACGCAAAACCTGAGAGTTGTTAAGGAACGATAGATGTTTGTTTGGCCTGCAGAATCAACGGATTTTCCGAACTTGGTTCGTCGACAAGAGAAATTCTGCAATGCTTGTGAGGATGACCGAGTGTTAGAATGCGAGATTCGCAAAACCATGTACAAGTTAATGATTTGGGTGCGGGATGGATTGATCACGCATCGACTTACTCTTATTATTCGCTTTGCTATATGGGATGGTAAAATCTGAGTGACTTACCTATAGTACGAGACGACGATCAAAACCTTGTTTAAACCTTAGAAAGGTATAGGTATTTTTCCCTTGTACACGGCAGTTGTTGCCAACCGTAGGTTATACGGTGAGGTTCAACCCAGACCCGTTTTCTGCAGGGGAAACCATAAATCGTTGACCACCATGAGATACCGATATTTGTTTAGAATTGGCGCCAGACCCGTCAGCTACGAAGACCCAGTCTCGGAATAACCTTACCAAGAGTAAAAGACAAAAGAATTGAGGAAAAGGTTATGCCACTACCGGAAGAGCCCAGAGAAGGAATTATCCTTAAATATCTGAGAAGACCGACCTTTATCACAAGAATAAGGATGGAGTGTCTCGAGTTTTGATGGAACCGTAACGATGTTTCTAAGGGTGGTAGCACCCTGCACCGGAGACGATTGATGGATTTTGAAGACCCCAAACCTAACCCATTTCTTTCTAGCCTCTCCGAATCTCGAGGACGAGAATCATTTTAAGGGTGGTAGATTTGTAACATCCCAAAATTCTAAATTTTGGAATGTTATAATAAATAGATAGATTTGTTTGTTTGTTTGAATTGTTGTCTGATTGATTGACTGAAAGTGAGTGAATTTGAAACTTTTGAAAGTTAAATGAGAGGGAATAAAAGGACTTTCCCAAACTTTCATTTTTTGCTTTTATGCTTTTCAGAAATTCAAATACTCTTCATCACAAAACCCTGAGAGAAGATGACATGACTTCTTCCATTTATTTAAATGACAAGGGTGTTGAAAATATTTGAATTTCATTTGGAAATATTTTCTAATTCATAAACTTCATGCAACTCAATGATTTTCACGAGCGAGGATAAAATGACTTCTTCAAAACATATGAAATATGAGTTGGGAGTTTCAACGGATCAAATTCAAAGTTCTTTTGAAGTTATTTTCAATTTGGAGTTATTTGAGTTTTATTCAAATTATTTTTCTCCAAAAATAAAATACATGGAAAATAGGGTAACATGATTCCCTACAACAAAAAATTGGAGAGGAATAAATTTGAATTTGTTTTGGTATTTTTAAAATGATTTTTATTGGATTTTATTAGAGCTGAAGCACTCTTTGCTTTATTTTAATTTGTGTGTATTTTATTTAATACTAGAATAATGTTCATCTTGTAGGAAATCTTTTTCTGAAAGTTTTGATATATTATATGCCTATATATTATTTTTATTTATTTTGCTTTCTTCTTATTTTGTTTTTCTGGAAAAAAAATGTTTATATATAAAATAAAATAAAATCCGCAGCGCCTTGGGCCAAAGGCCCAAGCCGCCACTTGCCACCGGCCGGCCACCATCGCGCGTGCGCACCAGGGAGCCAGGGAGCACCGCTCCTTTTTCCTAATACTAGTAGGATTTGATCCCGTTTCGTTTATTCCGATTTGTTTCTAGATCTTTTCCCTTTTGTTTCCTAATCCTAATCTATTTCTTGTCCCCTACCCCAAGCAAAACCCTCCCCTCCCCAATATAAATACCCAAGCAACCCCTTCTAGCATATCAAATCAACACCTCTCCTCTCCTCTCCTCTCCCCACGTCATCGCCGCCTCGCCGGAGTTCGCCGGACCACCGCCGCCATTGCCGCCTCGCCCCCACCTCCGGCCATCCTAGCCACCCACCGACCCTACCGTCCCTTCCCGATGCCAGAGGGCCACCGGAGGACGTCGCGAGCTCCACCAGAACCCCATCATCGGAACTGCTACAGTAAATCCCGACCTACTTTTTTTTTCGTTCTGTTTTTTTTCAGAATAGTTTCTATCTTGTAAAATCCATAGTTAATTATCTACGAGGTATTTTTGAGTGGTTCCAACTGCCTTGGATCACAAATTTTATGAAGTTTCTGTTAGTTCAATTGTATTTTATATTTGAACAGTTTAAATTTGTGTTTGTATGAATTTTCTCAAATCACTAGATTTGAGATATTTTGAGTTAGGAATATTATTTTCCACCGATTCTTTTTGCTCCTGGTCTCTAGGACCTTTGTTTATCCAGTAGTATTTAGTATTTTATTTTCAGGTTAATTTAAATTAGGTTTTAGCAAAACAGTATTGTTTTAATATTAGTTCTGTTTTAGCTTTTTCTTTATTGTTTTTATTAGTTTTAAATTATTTCTTTTTGTCACTTTTGACAAAATTAGTTGTGTTTCTGTTAGACAACAGGAGAAAATTTATTTTTATTTTAAAAAATTTATTTTCCTTAGTTTTGTATGAAACCTTCTATAGGTCATAGTTAGAGTTTTATAAAAGCTTTTTATTTGTTTCTTTTTGCAAATAAAATTTTATGAAAAAATACTTTCTGTTAAATTAGTTATTTTACATTTTATTTTCTGTTAATTTATTAGTTTAGTATTTTAATTGTTGTTAAGTTTTTACTTACGGCAAAACTATATTAGATGTTTGTAGCAAAGTCATAGATCTTCGTTAGTAGTTTTTCTTTGTAGTTTTATTTGTAGTTTCTTTTGATTTTGTTTGAGTTTTATTATCGATTTTCCTTGCTGTTTTGATTGTTATTTCGAGTGCTAAAATTGTTTGCTAGGATGTTTGCTTATGTGAATGCTATGTTTGACTATATAGATTTTCAACGGAGTGATGATTAGTTCTACCAAGTCATTTTCTGACAGTGTTGTTATCTTCATCAAGTATTACCAGGCAAGTTCACTTTGACCATGCTTTCATACCTATGTTTTATTGCATTTAGTGGAATCTTTGCAACCACCCCTCAGTAGTGTTATTGAATCCTTGTAGTTGAGTAGTATGCATGAGGTAGGAACCCATCACCCTGTTACCAAGCCCGGGACGCTATTTATTTTAATGCTACGATATAGTAGACGGGGTTGGTTTGAGTGCTCGGGAGTGGTGTGAGAATGGAGGATCTACGTCAACGCATTTACAACTCCATGATGGAATCCGCAAGGACCGCATCTTCAAGGCCTCAAGACTTCAAGACTCGAGACAAGAATTCAATACACACTACTGGGTGAAGGACGGTTGACGGGCACCCTGGAGAAACCAGTGGTTGGCCGGGATGCATGGAGAAGCGCCATGACATCTTGCGGAAAGCTTCACCCAGACTCAAAGAGATGAAGAATACTTCATGCCGGAAGCTTACCGTGCAACCGCAAGTCAATATGGGCTCTGGCTTGGTTGACCTTAGTTGTGACTCTGGCTGGGACGGTGCTAGCAGATGTAGAACTACGGTAGGATTGGATGAGCACCGGACAGTGGTCAGAGGAACTCTTCGGAAGACCATGTTTCGGTCTTCTTGTTCTCAAACACCCTGAAGTGCGAGAACGTAAAGAGAGGAATCGAATCTTGCGGGTAAAGTGTACAAACCTCTGCAGAGGGTTAAAACCTAATCGATTAGCTGTGTCCCCGGTTACGGACAATTTGAGCATCTGGACTTGGATCTATCTCAGAACTCTCAACACCGGATTGATAATTTAATTGTGGGCAACTTATGATGATTTTGGGCTATGAGACATCGGTTGGCGGAACCATGTCATGATAGAAAACTCCATAGTACAGACTTCATTTATTCCTTTGATGTAGGTAAAATAAAACCAGCTTTTACGCATAAACAAAACTCAGATACTGAGCCACAAAGCCAAATTGCATATAGTATAGTTTTACCATCTGTTTATTCATGTTGTGATCTTGCGGTACATTCAATGTACTGACCTACACGGCTGCAACGTATCATGTTGCAGGATTTTCTTCGACGAGTAAGAGTTACGATATAGGGTTACGGTCTACACTCAACCTGCCGATGGCGTTGATGGGACTCCACACCCGTTTGATTGTTTCCGCGAGGATTATGAGGTATATATCATTTTATGTTATTTATACATGTGATTGCACTTTGATATATACATTGATGTACTGTGTGTGCCAAAGATCTTGATCCAGGGATGGCACAGAGATACGAGAGGCTTGACCGTCGAGGTCGGTCGTTACATTCACCGCCTCGTGCCCTTCGTCCGGTCATTCCGAAGAACACTTGCCCCCGTCTTATCATGCTGCCGCACGGAGTTAGCCGGGCTTCTTCCTCGAGTCTGTCATGATCGCGCACTTTCGGCGAAGAGCTTTACAAGCGGCATTGCCCTTCTTCACTCACGCGATATTGCTGGATCGGGCTTTCTCCCATTGTCCAAGATTCCCCACTGCTGCCCCCGTGGGAGTCCGGGCCGTGTCTCGCCCCAAGTGTGGCTGATCATCCGAAAAGACCAGCTAAGCATCATTGGCTTGGTCAGCCTTTACCTGACCAACTACCTAATACTACGCAGGCTCATCAAACAGCGCTTTTGAGCTTTCTTTAGGATTTGGCCCGAACTGTTCGGCAGATTCCCACGCGTTAGGCACCCGTTCGCCACTTTGTTCTCAACTATTCCGATTCCAGCAAACGGAGGCCGTTAGGTCAAAGTCAGAAGCGCGCCCTGTAGTTTTGAAGCAGGGCGAGACAACTTTAGCTAGGAGCCTCTTTTCCTTCGCCCAGCTCCCGAAAACAACGTTCGACTTGCATGTGTTAAGCATATAGCTAGCGTTCTTTCGAGCCAGGATCAAACTCAGATTTTGACTATGATTAGGCGGGGACAGGATTCGAACCTGCAGTCTTCAGGTCATGAGCCTGATGAGTTGACCAATTCCTCTACCCCGCCTCTTCCCCTGATCTTTCTTTCCCTCTTCCCATAAACGTTGATTCTCTCTCCTAACCACTCTTAAATATGTGAAATAAACGGAATCGATCCAAAACTACAAGCAAGGGAATCAACTCTTATTGTCGTAAAGGAAAAATAACCCCTTTCCTTTATATATATATACAAGGAACAAGTAGCCTTCGCCACCTATTCCTGAATTAAGGGAACGCGAGAAAGATTTCTCTATGTCAATTCAAAACAAAACAAACTGACGAATGAATCCTATAAACGAAATTCTTTTTAGAAGAGATTGCTCATATTCTTCTATCAAAATCACCTATGTGGAGCGGATGCTTCTACTTGGTCATCATAGACCAGCAAATCCATTTGAGAGCTGTCTTTCTTTGATGGTAGTGTCCTTTCTTCACGCTCACCATCTCTGCAGAGCTTAACAAGATAATCCACGCCAACAACCAAAGCCAACAAGCCTTTGCTCAGAAGCTCTTTCTTCATCTAAGCTTTTAGTAACATTAGCTGTCATCAATAGGGTGGAACGCATTAACTAGTAGAAACCTTGCTTCAAGGTAGATTCTTACATGCTTGGAGTTTTGTCTGGATCCAGGTACCTCAACTATTGGCCTTACATGTCCTGACATGGGTATTCCCTCTTTCTAGTCCCACTCTTCTCCAACAGAGCTCCCTCACTGAGCGAGCATTCGGCATTCCTAGTATGCTCCACTCATTCTACGCCAAGCACCCAATCACGGGATCAGAATCACACTCTAGATCATACCTTTCACGAAAGAAAAGGACATGCAGCCGCTGCTAAACCAAGATCTCCATCTCTTGACTCCGTCAATCAATCTTACCTTATAGGGCACAAAGGTATATTTACCATACGAGATGTGTGCACCTACTAAAGGGAACAGAAAGATCTTGGGCACAAATACTCCACTTTTCACGAAAGACATAGATTCACCAATGATTGGTTGGACTAAATACTACATTTATTTGCTCAGAAGAAGGAAAGTTGGTTGTGAGAATGATTTCTCGTACGTAGTCTTTCCTAGGACCATTCCAACAGGATGCTCAGAGGTGGGTGGAGAAAAAGCTCAGAAGGCATACTTCCTGCGCTTTCAGAGGATCTAAATCAGTCTTCATCCTTTCGCTTTTCAAAGCCCCTCGCAATAAATATGTAAATTCGTTTCGCAGAAATTCACAGATTTTCGATCTCCTCGAAAGAAAATGAGTTCGATCAGCAACACCGGTCTCCATGACACCAGGATAAAGACCTTCTTTTTACCCATAACCTTTCTCTGCAGCATTGGAACCAAGATCGGGCTTGGCATAGTTACGAGGTTCCCGTTCTATTTAACTAACACAAACTGAAGCTCACCGAAAGCTTTCTTCTCATGCGACTCTTGGATCGAAAAGAGGCTGCTGGACTGGACCACGGCTGAAACTGCCAGGCACGGACTAAAAGCTTTTATCAGGGATTCCCGAGTCAAACGACTACCATACATAGCATAGAGCTGGAAGCTGTACTAGTGTACAGAGAAGACTGGATGTGAACAGGCGGACATTGGCTATGTATGGGGCACTCACTAATCACTATTAGCAGGAAACAACTAGCAGAAAGAAAGATGAACGCACTTTCACTCCTTGCTCTTCAAAGACGTACTCACACGAGGGACTCTCAAATCTCTATTTCAGACCATAATCTTTCGATCCCTTTACCGAAGTGATTGATAGCAGAGCTAAAAAATCATAGGGCTTCTTCTATTTTTAGTGTGAACTCACTTCTATTCTATATCAAGATAGGGGCCTAGTACTTGGCTGACCGCCCGGTGGAAGACCTGGTTCTACCACACAAGGGCAGCTTTCGTAGTCCAGGATTATTTTCCTCATATGTAATTTCACCTCAATGTGGAAATGTCCGATCTTATTCCAAAATAGAAGGTCTTCATGAAGGTCTGTCTTGTTTCAGGAATATAGGTACCGAAGTTCAATAGCGGTAGGTACCTAGGAGAAGACGAGTCAGGGCGATTGACAAGACTAGCTAGGCTGACCTTCCAGCCATACTCCATCCAATATCGAACGGAAGTGCTAAAGGTTTCATGTGATGCTGACCTCAATGAACCAGACCTCGAGAATTCGTTCATCCCTTCGCTCCGAGGATTGGTCGAGTACTTGGCCACATGCATGAGTAGGCCTGTTAATGGGATGTCCCATTAAAAAGGCAGGTCCCATATTTGAAATACAAAAATAAGATCAGATAGCGCTCAAGAGGTTTTTCTCCATACGAGAAATCCTTCACTCGCAGGGAATTCAAATAGATGTGTTTAAGATCATCAAAGAAAGGAGAAGACTAAGCAGCTCAATAGGGTCTCGAGTACGACTATAGTACCAAAGCTTGGTGCTTCTACCAGTCAAGCAATTACCACGGGTGGATATTCAATAGAAAGCCTACTTGAGTAGGTCAAACAGCGGGATCTCTCGGTTCCCAATGGCTGGATCTCAGAATCACGTAGATGGGTAGAAGTAATGGGCAAACGCACCTAAGTTAGAGATTTCCACTACTACGGTAGTGATGGGGTGCCTGTTTACCTAAGTAGGCCTAGTTCTTTCTATAATGAGCATTCGCGTCCGGGGACTTTGATCCAACTTCAGCCGATGGGGAAACGGCAAGGGATGCACCGGTATCTGGACACGTGATGGACCTAGTAGTAAATATTCCTTTGTGGAAGGCTTTGGTTATACCTGGGTGGCAAAGAGAAGTTTCTGGTGGGTAGGTGTCTAAAACAACCCTCTGCAAGGAAGCACGCCCGTATCAATCCTTTAATCGGAGACTAGACTAGCGTTAGGAAGGAAAAAGGAGATGCAGAATTTACATCGTAAAAAATAGGACTTTTGAAGTTTGAGTGAGGATAATTGTCTTAAATTTCGGAGAATCGGCTGAAAAACGCGGAATTGTCTTCGCCTTTGTGGCGAAAATGTCCGATAAATCCTATCTCGCTTTTAGCCTTCATGGTGAATGGCCCACCCTTTCTTTGAACCTTGTCAATGATCGAACGAACTTACAGATATGAACCGAGTGCCATTTGATGAGTAAGATCGAACAAGGGAGAGGGATATGGAAAGGATGAAGTAATGAAAGAGGAAGTCATTGATAGTAGTAACGACTTGTCAGGATCCATTGGTTCATATAGAATCCATGTCCTAGGTCTATCAAAAACATTCTTTTCGCTAAGCGTATATAATAAAATAGAGTGAAAGGGTCCACCCCGAAACCAAGGGGGTACTAACTAACAGCTGAGTCCTCTCCGAACCGCAGGAGATAGTTGCCCATCATACGGCTCACCAACTTCACTTGCCTCTAAGGGGGGCTCGCTCCGTGTAGGTTCGGATCACTTACTATACACGGCCCTACGAAGGGGTTAGGAGCGTTTTCAAGATGATTCTTTCTTTGTCGAGACAAAAAAGGAAGCCATCTTTTCGATTGAAAAATGTGAGTCTGTTTTGCCCACTTTATCCATCCCCCTCTATCAAAATGATCAAAAAGGCATTTCAAATGCTTCTTATTCCCGTGTTTTATCTTATCCATCTCTGCCCCGCTTCCATGTGGGCAGAGACCCTTGTAGAGAATTAAGAGGAGCCAAGGATCTTACTCTCAAGAGTGCTTCGATAGGCTCCACTCTCTCCCCTGAATAAGTCAGGCTCCGTTAGCCTGGGCTGAGATGGGGATAACGAGTCGACGATTGAAGCCCCCAACGTTACGCCGCATAATCGGACAGGGGTAAGCTACGTAAATGTGTACAGCCAAGTGTAGTGTGGTGTAGTAGTAGGCACTTCTAGGCCCCTTCCTGCTCTTGGATCACTCCAAGTGCTTGGTACTACTGGACCCTCCGCCATCCATTGCAGAGAGCCGTTTCATGAGCGGGGGGTCTAAGCGCAGTTCTTTGAATCAAAGGTTTCATGAAATCGAAATCGATTCTTTTTTAGATATCTGGATAGATGGATGGATCTATCTTTCTATTCAGATATCTTTTGCAATCAGCCCCAAATCCTTGATTTGGCCAGGAAACAAAGCACTGCTTTGGGCCCAGGAAGCGAAGGGAATGAGCTCGGCTGCTTCTCCCCACACTTCTTTATTTCTCCGTGCCCCTTCCGCATGCGCTACGCCATTGGCGCTTTGCTCTCCTCCTCTTATTTCTTCATTGGAGGGTTCGGATGGACTTCGCTGTTCTTTCCCAACGAAAATGGAAAGGGCTGTATCACATCGACATGTCGATTCGTTTTCCGCCCCAAATGAGATGGGGAATTAGTCACCTCTGTCCCGTCATCTTTATGAAAGGAATCGAGTCCTGGCCAGGCTCGCGTCGTTCCAACAACCGACGGGGAGCACCTCAAGATACGATCATGGCAAAGAATCGGGAGTCCTATTACACCTAAGGCCAACTTCCATTCACCAAACCCAGGTTCATCTCGTGTAGTGATTGTGGACTCGTACAAGGATATGGAGTCGACGGTTGATGTATCAGACTCGACCCTGTCTGTAACATCCCAAATTTTCAATTTGGAATGTTATACAATAGGTCATCATGCATATCATATTTTCTCGCATTTTTTTTCGATCCTAGAAAAATTCACGCAACTCAAGGACCCTCGGAGAGAGTTGGAAGTTTCATTATTTTCATATTTGGGATTTCCCAAATTTTGAAAATAGGATCATTGGATTTATTTAATTATCTTCATAAAATTTTCCTATAAAAAAAATTAAGAGAGGGAATAATATGACTTTCCCAACATTTAGGAAACATGAAGATATTATAAATAAATCAAAATTTGGTTTTGGAAGATTTATCTTGCTTAGGCAAAAATGAGCATTTAAAAAAAAATGCATGTTTGCCGTTTTTAAAGTTCATTTTGTTCGACTCATTTTTAGGAGTCGGGAAAATTTATTTTATTAAATTCGAGTTCGTTTGGTTTTTTTAATCCGTTTAGTTTTGTTTTGTTTTAAAAAACTACTTCACACCTGGGCCAAGGCCCGGCCCAGCCAGCCGCCTCGCCTCTCTCTCCTCACAGACGCCTGCTGAGCCCGCTCGCCACGCCCGCCGCCCCTTGCCCCTCCCAAGGCGCCGCCACCCCTTCCATAAATACGGACCCCCCCTCTCTCTCTCACCCGCCCGCCTTAACCCGAGCCCGCCGCCGCCGAGGACGCCGCCCGCGCCGTTCCTCGCCGTCGCCGAGCACCCGCCGACCCGCCGCACCTCCCGACCCGCCGGACCCATGACCCCCCGGAGCCCGCGCAGCCTCGCCGTGAAAGTCACCGGAGGTAGCCGCCGCCCGCCGGTCCGGTTTTCTCTAAGAAAACCCGATCCGGTTTTTCTCGAGATGTTCGGTTTTTTTTTCAAAACCCTAGATGGTTTTTATTTTTTTCTGTTTTCTTAATTAATGAACGTTCACCGAACCGTTCGTTTCAATGAACGTGTTCGTTGGATTAGTTCTGTTAACGAACGTCCGTTATTTAATCCGTTCGTCGTTTTCTTTTAATCGGATTTAATCCGTTATTTTTCTTTCGATTTCCGATCCGATTTTCAAATCTGTTTTATTTCTTGCTCGTTTATCGGAATCAGGTGATTCAAGCGCCTGAAGTTTCGTTACGAAACCGCCGTTCCGACTAACCTACTTACACAGAGTTTTGCTACTATAAAATTTTGACCTAGTTTCCGATTGCTAAATCGAGTCGTTCTCTCTCGAGTTTCGACCTTCGATGCTTTATTTGATTCGATTCTTTTGCAACCAGGGTTCTTAAGTTGAACTATCTGGTTAGATCTTTTATTCGAGATTTCCCGTGCATTAGATGAGTACTTATTGTATGCTTGTTGTTTGTCTGCGTTAGATCACCCGGAGTGCGCCGCTTGTTACTTGAATCTCTAGGTCTCATGGATCATCAGCAAGGCAAGTAACACTTGATCATACCTTTTCTACTACCCAGTTTTATTGCATTAGACCAAGCCCTCAAACACTTGCATGATCAGGATCTAATTAAATTGTGGGATGGGAAGTAGATGGAGGTAGTACCTATTACCTGTTTTACTTATGAAACCTTGGGAGTTACTTCTACGTTTGCTTATTATGCCATGCTATGCTAGTAGACGTGGATTGGGTGAGTGATATCCATGATAGATGTGAGATTGTTAATTTAATGGTTTATTTAAGGTGGCAACTTAAACACACATCTGGGTGGATTGAGGCACTGGTTTCTATCGAGGACTTGCCTGTTTTTCTTTGGACCGCCACCTGTGCTCTAAGGGATCATAAGATTATTCAAACTGGAAACTTCCGTGCAGCCACAAGCCAATTATGGGCTCTGGCATAGTTGAGTAAGTCGTGCGAACTCTTATAGTGGTGGACTAGCAGATGTAGGGGATGTAGGTGTACCGGTCCACCCATCGTAAGGTGCTAGCGCTTCTGAAGGACTGTATCTCGGTCATCCGTCTCTCAAACACCATGTAGTGCGAGAACCAAACGGAGGCGATCGAGTCTTGTGGGGAAAAGTGCGCAAACCTCTGCAGAGTGTACAAACTAATCATGGTTAGCCGTGTCCCCGGTCATGGACAATCTTGAGTATCTAGTACTTGAATATCATGTGAATCTCAACATGTTACTTCAAATAAATGTTATTGGGTTTTGATGAGTACTTTTAATTGGGATTGAGGATGCTGTCAACCATTCTCAATGTTTAACAACCACCATGATAGTTAAATAAAATTATTCCTTTGTTGTAGGGAAAGACTAGCTTTTCGCAAAAACTGTAACCATAGAGCTTTTCCACCAGCCATATATGCATGTAGTATAGGCTTATTCCTTCATTGCTCTCTATGTGTTACATTGCCAGCATATTCCATGTGCTGACCCGTTTTCGGGCTGCAACTTTCACGTTGCAGACTTTTCGCATTTGACGAGTAAGGTGTTAGGTCGTGGATCTATACTCAGTGATGCCGATGGAGTTGATGGACTCACTATTCTTCCAAGTCTTCCGCTGTTATTATTAGATGGCCTTAAGCCATATTATTGTATTAAGTTCCCTTGTGGACAACGATGTAATTAAATGTGTGATTGCTACTCTGCTATAAATCCTTGAAATCTTGTGTGGTGTCGACATTCTTGATCCAGGGATGACAACGAGCAGAGACTTGATCCATTCGGGTCTGGTCGCTACAGAGAATGGTATCAGAGCACACGCTGACTGTAGGACACGACCACTAAGTTAAAGCCATAGATCACTACTCTCTTCCCATTTTCTAACTCCTCATCTTTTCTACTCTCTTTAGGATGACGGACGCGAAGATCAAGTACACCCAACCGGATGAAGGCACACCTTTTGGATTTCACTTGAAGGAAGTTACCAAGTACACGAACATTGGACTACCCAGCTTCAGGAACTTTCAATGCCACTCTGCACGAAGAGGAGCTTTGGAAGATTCAAGCTCACGTTCCAGAAGGACATTCGCCCCAATCACCAAGCCTATAGATAGTGTCTTGATTGCACCAACTTGGAGTCCGGGAAAGAGCATGGCAGCTCACATCACCATGGGACGCATTGGAGAAGTTTATCAAGAAGACCTCAAGGACACTATCTACCAGATTTGTGGACGCTTGAGATGACCACTGGGACATAGTCAGCACCAAGAAGGATAGGTCCATTGCAGCTTTCATCCAGGAGTTAAATCAGCACATTCGACGCCAGGAGAACCAAATGTGCAATGATATGTTGGAGTTACAGAAGACCCATGGAAGGATCATCGAACTTGAAGAAGAACTAAAGACTACACGCAAGGACTACATGGACGAGATTGTAGCTCTGGCAAGACACAATAACGATCTTAAGTACGAGATCGAAGAACTCAAGAAGAAGTTGGCGCTCAGGAATGAAGACCAGTATGTCGACTACCCAAGCGACTACATCAACATCGAAGACACCGATTCGGATCCAAGTGAACCCGACTTTGAAGGCGAAGCTGGAGCAGACATCATGGAGTCTTCCACCGGTTCAAATTAGTAGAAGTCTCCCACATATTAGTAGTATTCCCTCCATGTAAACATTATAGTACACGCACTTTTGCGATAGTTAGATCGTTGTAAGCCCTTGTTTGTTTGAATGAAGTGATTTTGTGTGCATTTGCTCATGTGCAATTGGGTAGTGATTCCCCTTAGACCTCATTCTATTCTAAATTTCTCTTCTTTTCTAAACCCATCAGATGCCTCCGAGACGCGACCCCGGATTCGTTTTCCCGCCAGAGATCACCCAACTGATCCAGCAGCAGAATACCCTGATTCAAAGATTGGTGCAGAACCAGGGCAACAACAACAACAACCCACCACCACCACCACCACCACCTGCGGATCACTTGAATCGTTTCCTTAGACTAAACCCGACGGTGTATTCCAGTAGCACCGAGCCGATTGTAGCAGATGACTGGCTCCGCAAGATAGGAAGGGAGTTGACCACTGCAGGATACACAGATGGAGAAAGAGTGAAGTATGCAGCACATCAGCTTGAAGGACCCGCAAGAAGACATGGTGGGAGAATTTCACAGCCACTTACCCGGTAGACACCATCACATGGGATCAATTTCAGCAAGCTTTTCAGACCGCCCATGTTTCAGCAGGAGCTATGGCCATGAAGAAGCGTGAGTTTCGCAACTTACGCCAAGGAGGAAGGACTGTTGGCCAGTACGTGGATGATTTTAGTAAGTTAGCACGTTATGCCCCAGATGACGTTGCTACAGACGCAGCTAAATAGGAGAAGTTTCTAGAAGGACTGAATGATGAATTCAGCATGCCGTTGATGGTAGCCAGTTTCAATAACTACCAGGAGTTAGTAGACCGTGCCCTCATGATTGAAGGAAAGCAGCAGCAAATTGAGAACCGCAAGCGGAAGTATGGGCAAGGGAAGTATAACCCTGGAGCTCAAAGAAACCTCGTTATACCCCTAAATCAGGAATTCAGTTTCAGCATACCCATGGAGGAGGTAATTCGCATAACCATAATGGCACCAAGAATGGGAACGGGAATGGAGGAAGCAATGGATGTAACCGCACCACACCATCAACCCCAACCAAGAAAGACTTAAGCCATGTCACCTGTTTCAAATGTTCCAAGCCCGGGCATTATGCAAATGACTGTCCAGAAGGCCAAGGTAGCAATGGAAGCTCTGGAAAGAAGCCAAACCCTTTCAATAGGGGACAAGTGAACCACATTGATGTGGAGGAGGTTGAAGATCAGCCCGATGCAAGAATCGGTAAGTTTTGGTTAAGACATTTACGACTTTTCGTTCTTTTTCGATACCGGTGCATCGCATTCATACATATCAAGGGATTTGTAGAGAAGTATAGTCTACCTACTCGGATTCTTAAAACCCTTTGCTAGTAAGCTCACCAGAGGCGGAGTATACGCCGGAACAAGGATGTTTTCAAGTGCCATTAAGTATAGGAAGGCATGTATTCCCGACGGATTTGATCATTCTGGAATCTCAAGGATTTGATGTAATTCTCGGTATGGATTGGCTGTCGATGTATGGAGGAAACATCGATTGCGCAAGTAAGACGATTTTGCTCAGAACACCAGAAGGAAGAAGGATTAAGTATGTATCACGGCATCAGCCGAGGAGAGCTCATGTAAATTGCTTATCAGGAGTTGTGCAGGAAGAAGTACCAGTAGTGAAGGATTACCCTGATGTATTTCCTGAGGAATTGCCAGGAATGCCACCGGATAGAGACATTGAGTTTTTGATCGAGCTGTTGCCAGGAACAGGCCCGATATCGAAGCTTAATTGCAGGATGCCCGCATGTGATTTAGCGGAAATCTAGAAACAGATTAAGGAACTATTGGATAAAGGTTTTATACGCCCAAGTTCTTCACCTTGGGGATCACCCGTTTTGTTAGTAGAGAAGAAAGATGGATCTTTGAGAATGGTTGTTGATTATCGTGGATTGAATGAAGTAACAATCAAGAACAAGTACCCACTACCTATGATAAATGATCTGTTTGATCGCTTGCAAGGAGCTAAAGTGTTTTCCAAGATCGATTTGCGATCAGGGTACCATCAGTTGAAGATTCGAGAGCAGGACATACCTAAAACAGCATTTACCACGAGATATGGACTATATGAGTATACCGTTATGTCATTTGGACTGACTAACGCACCAGCCTATTTCATGAACCTGATGAACAAAGTGTTTATGGAGTTTTTGGATAAGTTCGTCGTGGTGTTCATTGATGACATTTTGATTTTTTCGAAGAATGAAGACGAACATAAGGAACATTTACGATTGGTTTTGGAGAAACTGAGGGAACACCAGTTGTATGCCAAGTTCAGCAAATGTGAGTTTTGGCTAAAGGAAGTTGGATTTCTTGGACATGTTATATCCGGAGAAGGAATAGCAGTTGACCCCACAAAAGTTGAGACCGTAACCAAATGGGAAGCACCAACGACAGTTGGAGAGATTCGGAGTTTCCTTGGACTCGCAGGATACTACCAAGATTCATTGAGAATTTCTCAAGGATTGCCAAGCCTATGACTGAATTGTTGAAGAAGGATAACAAATTCATATGGACTGAGGACTGTGAGGCAAGTTTTCAGGAGTTGAAGAAAAGATTGGTCACCTCACGGTTTTGATATTGCGGACTGACATAAAGATTATGAGGTGTATTGCGATGCTTCACGTCGAGGACTTGGAGCAGTGCTTATGCAAGAAGGAAGAGTTGTTTCGTATGCTTCACGATAACTTAAGCCCCATGAGTTTAATTATGCCACACATGATTTGGAGTTAGCAGCCGTTGTGCATGCCTTGAAGACATGGAGACATTTTCTCATTGGAAATCATTGTGAAGTGTACACGGATCACAAGAGTTTGAAGTACATTTTCACACAGAAGGAATTGAATCTCCGACAAAGGAGATGGTTAGAACTTATCAAGGATTATGATATGAGATTGCATTATCACCCGGAAAGGCTAACGTTAGTAGCCGACGCATTGAGCCGTAAGAGCCACGTCAATGCCCTAAAGATGGGAGGAATACCCTATGAGTTAGCCGAGGGCCTTCGAGAGCTATGTTTGGAAATAGTTCCGAGAGGCTATGTAGCAGCATTGGAGATTCAGTCAACACTAATGGACAAAATCAGAGAAGCCCAAAAGGCAGATAAGGAAGTTGCCTCTATAAAGGAGAAAATGAGCAAAGGAAAAGCTAAAGGATTTCGTGAGGACGAGCACGATACCCTATGGTTTGAAGACCGTGTTTATGTGCCCAATAACCCAGAGATAAGGAAGTTGATTTTGCAAGAAGCTCATGATTCACCCTATTCGATTCACCCAGGAAATACCAAGATGTATTTGGATTTGAAGAATACTTTACGGTGGACCGGAATGAAGAAGGATATTGCGAGTATGTAGCAGTTTCATATGTATGTCAGAAAGTAAAGGCAGAGCATCAGAAGCCAGCAGGATTGTTACAACCATTGCCGATACCCGAATGGAAGTGGGATAAACTAGGCATGGATTTTATCACATGATTGCCAAAGACTCATTCAAGATATGACTCGATTTGGGTCATAGTCGACCGTTTAACGAAGGTAGCTCATTTCATTCCAGTCAAGACTACCTATAGCAGTGCTAAGTTGGCAAAGATATACATGGCCAGAATTGTGTGTTTGCACGGAGTTCCGAGGAGCATCGTATCAGACAGAGGAACCCAATTTACCTCAAAATTTTGGAACCAGTTGCACGAAACATTGGGAACCCGATTGGAATTCAGTACAGCTTTCCACCCACGTAACCGATGGACAGACCGAGAGAGTCAATCAGATTTTGGAGGACATCTTTGAGAGCTTGTACCCTAGATTATGGATCTAGCTGGGATGATAATTTGCCGTATGCAGAATTTTCCTACAACAACCGTTACCAAACCAGCTTGAAGATGGCACCTTTCGAGGCTCTGTATGGAAGAAGGTGCAGGACACCGTTGTCATGGGACGAAACTGGAGATCGTCATTGTTTGGACCAGATTTGATTAAGGAGTCGAACAGAAGGTTAAGTTGATTCGAGACAGGCTCAAGGTAGCCCAGTCCGGACAAAAAGAGCTATGCCGATTCAAAGCGCAGCGATTGAGTATGAAGTTGGAGACAGAGTATATCTCGAGTATCCCCGCTCGAGGAGTTAAGCGTTTTGGAGTTAAAGGAAAGTTAGCACCCGTTTCGTTGGACCGTATAAGATTTTGCAACGCATGGGAGAAGTTGCTTATAAGTTGGAATTGCGGAAGGACTGTCGGGAGTTCATGATGTATTCCATGTTTCCCGATTGAAGAAATGTCACCCGAGATAGCAGAGAGGTACCGTTAAGAGACACAGTGCCACCGGAAGCAATTCAGTTGAAGGATGAGTTGACATATGAGGAAAACCGGTTAAGATTCTCGATTATGCCAGTGAGTTACCCATGACAAGGTTATCAAGTTTTGCAAAGTTGATTGGAGCCACCACACCGAGGATGAAGCCACACAGGAAAGAGAGGAAGTTTTGCTCAAGGACCACCCTCACCTATTTTCTAGCCAACCCGAATCTCGAGGGCGAGATTCATATTAAGGGGTAGGTTTGTAACATCCCAAATTTTCAATTTGGAATGTTATACATTAGGTCATCATGCATATCATATTTTCTCGCATTTTTTTCGATCCTAGAAAATTTCACGCAACTCAAGGACCCTCGGAGAGTGTTGGAAGTTTCATTATTTTCATATTTGGGATTTCCCAAATTTTGAAAATAGGATCATTGGATTTATTTAATTATCTTCATAAAATTTTCCTATAAAAAAATTAAGAGAGGGAATAATATGACTTTCCCAACATTTAGGAAACATGAAGATATTATAAATAAATCAAAATTTGGTTTTGGAAGATTTATCTTGCTTAGGCAAAAATGAGCATTTAAAAAAAAATGCATGTTTGCCGTTTTTAAAGTTCATTTTGTTCGACTCATTTTTAGGAGTCGGGGATAATTTATTTTATTAAATTCGGAGTTCGTTTGGTATTTTTTTAATCCGTATAGTTTTGTTTTGTTAAAAAACTGCGCCCCCCGCTGCGCCAAGGCCCAGCCGGCCTGCGCCTGACCCGCCTCCTCTCCCCTCGACGCGCGCATGTGGAGCCCGCCCGCAGACGTCGCCCCGCCGCCGGAGTCCGCCTCGACCCGCCGCCCCTTGCCCCTCCCCAAGGCGCCGCCACCCCTTCCATAAATACGGACCCCCCTCTCTCTCTCACTGCCCGCCGCCCCAACCCGGCGCGCGCCGAGGACGCCGCCCGCCGTTCCTCGCCGTCGCGGAGCACCCGCCGACCCGCCGCACCTCCCGACCCCCGAGACCCATGACCCCCGGAGCCCGCTGAGCCCGCCCGGCGAAGTCACCGGAGGTAGCCGCCCGCCCGCCGGTCCGGTTTTCTCTAAGAAAACCCGATCCGGTTTCTCGAGATGTTCGGTTTTTCAAAACCCTAGATGGTTTTATTTTTTTCTGTTTTCTTAATTAACAAGCGTTCACCGAACCGTTCGTTTCAATGAACGTGTTCGTTGGATTGTTCTGATATGAACTTCCGTTATTTAATCCGTTCGTCGTTTTTTTTAATCGGATTTAATCCGTTATTTTTCAGATTCGATCTCTGATCCGATTTTCAAATCTGTTTTATTTCTTGCTCGTTTATCGGAATCAGGTGATTCAAGCGCCTGGAGTTTCGTTACGAAACCGCCGTTCCAACTAACCTACTTACACAGAGTTTTGCTACTGTAAAATTTTGACCTAGTTTCCGATTGCTAAATCGAGTCATTCTCTCTCGATTTCGACCTTCGATGCTTTATGTGATTCGATTCTTTTGCAACCAGGGTTCTTAAGTTGAACTATCTGGTTAGATCTTTTATTCGAGATTTCCCCGTGCATTAGATGAGTACTTATTGTATGCTTGTTGTTTGTCTGCGTTAGATCACCCGGAGTTCGCCGCTTGTTACTTCGAATCTCTAGGTCTCGCGGATCATCAGCAAGGCAAGTAACACTTGATCATACCTTTTCTACTATCCAGTTTTATTGCATTAGACCAAGCCCTCAAACACTTGCATGATCAGGATCTAATTAAATTGTGGGATGGGAAGTAGATGGAGGTAGTACCTATTACCTGTTTTACTTATGAAACCTTGGGAGTTACTTCTACGTTTGCTTATTATGCCATGCTATGCTAGTAGACGTGGATTGGGTGAGTGATATCCATGACAGATGTGAGATTGTTAATTTAATGGTTTATTTAAGGTGGCAACTTAAACACACATCTAGGTGGATTGAGGCACCTGGTTTCTATCAGGACTTGCCTGTTTTTCTTTGGACCGCCACCCAGGCTCTAAGGGATCATAAGATTATTCAAACTGGAAACTTCCGTGTGCAGCCACAAGCCAATTATGGGCTCTAGCATAGTTGAGCAAGTCGTGCGAACTCTTATAGTGGTGGACTAGCAGATGTAGGGGATGTAGGTGTACCGGTCCACCCATCGTAAGGTGCTAGCGCTTCTGAATGACTGTGTCTCGGTCATCCATCTCTCAAACACCATGTAGTGCGAGAACCAAACGGAGGCGATCGAGTCTTGTAGGGAAAAGTGCGCAAACCTCTGCAGAGTGTACAAACTAATCATGGTTAGCCGTGTCCCCGGTCATGGACAATCTTGAGTATCTAGTACTTGAATATCATGTGAATCTCAACATGTTACTTCAAATAAATGTTATTGGGTTTTGATGAGTACTTTTAATTGGGATTGAGGATGCTGTCAACCATTCTTAATGTTTAACAACCACCATGATAGTTAAATAAAATTATTCCTTTGTTGTAGGGAAAAACTAGCTTTTCGCAAAAACTATAACCATAGAGCTTTTCCACCAGCCATATATGCATGTAGTATAGGCTTATTCCTTCATTGCTCTCTATGTGTTACATTGCCAGCATATTCCATGTGCTGACCCGTTTTCGGGCTGCAACTTTCACGTTCTGAGACTTTTCGCATTTGACAGTAAGGTGTTAGGTCGTGGATCTATACTCAGTGATGCCGATGGAGTTGATGGACTCAGTATTCTTCCAAGTCTTCCACTGTTATTATTAGATGGCCTTAAGCCATATTATTGTATTAAGTTCCCTTGTGGACAACGTTGTAATAAATGTGTGATTGCTACTCTGCTATAAATCCTTGAAATCTTGTGTGGTGTCAGCATTACTGATCCAGGGATGACACCGAGCACGAGACTTGATCCATTTGGGTCTGGTCGCTACTGCTTGTCTTCGTAGCATGCATTCCCATACGTGTTGCAACTGATTCGGTAAGCTACGTGTCCGGTGCACGGAAAACTGCCTTGGTCTCCCAACCTTACTCATGGCAACCTTCCGGCCGTAGCGACCTATAACGCTAGTCACTACTCCCACTGGGGCTAGGAAGTAAGCCCCACAACCCAAAGCGACGAAGAACAAATAGAATTTGCTACAAAAGCCGGCTAACGGGGGTATTCCTGCGTATGAGAACATTGTAATGGAGAAGGTCATAGCCGAAATAGGATTCGTTTTGGCTAGAGCGCCCAAATCCGCTATATATTTGACACGGGTTTGCCGTAATGCTGGAACTATGGTGAATGCACCTATCGTCATTGATGCATAAATAAATATACCAATTAGTAGTGATTGAATTCCTTCTATGGTTCCACATGAGAAACCAGTACGAATATAACCTACATGTCCAATCGAACTATGAGCTAGAGGTCTTTTGACTTTCGTTTGGGCCATGGCGGCCAGTGCTCCTAAGATCATAGAAGCAATGCTGCAGAAAAAGAAGATTTGTTGTAATGTACCCCCATAGGAAGAAACAATAGAAACACGTGACATATTTGCAGAAATAGAGATTTTAGGCGCAATAGAAAGGAATGCTGTCACCAGGGTGGGTGAACCCTCATAGATATCAGGTGCGCACATATATAGAGTCAAAAGAGAGATTGAGTCCGAGGGAGAGGGGGGTTTTCTTGGGGCTTGAGAGATTGCATAGATAAGGCCCCACAAGTTGTTAATTCGCCGCTGGGGAATTCACACAAAAGGGAAGGACTTTTCTCAACGAAAAAGTGCTCTCTGAACCGAACGTGAAAGTTGTTTTCCATCAGACGGCTGTTCACGTAACTCCACTCTCGGCTTGGATTATATATCCATTTGGTCCGCTCTCGGCCATTCCACACGCTGCCTAGCAGAGACGTGGTTATCTGAAGTGGATTCTCTCTTTTGTAGTAGATGCCGAACCTGCTGCTTTCGGTGGGCGGGCGCAGCAGCTACATGGACCCCTTTCTTTATGTTGTTGCCAGCGCTTTCCCTGGCCGAGCCGGAATTCTTTATTAGAACGTCGGCAGGCAAAGCCTGAAGGAAGGCTGCTATCCCCTCGGCCTTCTTCCTTTTGGATGAAAAACAAATCGACATCTCAATCTCCGAAAGTGTTTTCCTTACCCAGCTAATATCCCCCCTTCATCGAGCCTTTCCTTTAGTGGTAAGGGATATGCACCTTATTTGAACATCGACAGGCATTCCGGAATTCTCCTTTTTTGGCCCCGGGTGAACATAGGCTCAAACATGATTGGAGGGGTCCTAGCTACGCCATGCGTTCAATAAAAAAAAGCAAGCCTCTGGGAAGCTGCAGGGATTACAAAAAGAGGGTGCTTTCCTGTGTTGCAGTAAAAAAAGGACAAAGGAGAAGACGCTCTTCGACTTTCTTTCTTCCTCCCGCGCCCGCCTAAGCCCAACCCGCGTTAGAGGGGAAGATTAGCAAAGCGGAAAAAGACAGAGGGAGGGGGAGCTGCATCTTATTCTCTTCACGAGAACTTCAGGATTGGAGAAGCATTCGGAAGGGGTGAGGCCTTCATTTCGTTGGCAGAAGCAGAAACGATCCAATCCATTGGGGGCTTCGGGGAACCCAAAAACGAACTCTGTTTACTTTTTTCATAGATAGATGATATATATAGGAATAATATATACATCCCTTTACTTTAGATGTCTATGTATCTATTTTGGAATCATCTCCGATTCTCTTTTTTTCTAATTGCACTGCTCTTTCTCTCTAAATTGCATCAAAGAAAATAGAGAGAGAGAGAGCAGATGGATCCTATCCCCTATAACGAACACTCATTCCTATCTATTGATAGAAAAGAAAGATCTTAAATCACGGACTTTTTCTTTGTTCTTTTTTAGATTGGAGGAATTCCTCATATCCAAGGCAGCTCCCCACAAACACCCCACCCATATGACTATGCCCCCTTTTGAATCGACAGTAGATTGGGCTTCATCGCTACTTTCATTCTAAAGACGAATATTAGTCAATAGGCAGGCTTCTTTCAGTAGCAAACATATTCATTTTCACCGGGCTCCGCGCACCTTTGGTACTTCTGGAGGGCAAGCAGTTTTATAGTGACTTCTTTCTTAGGGTAGGGCGACGAATACTTCCAATTCGGAAAGGTCATTGGGTCGCCTTTGGAAGCTAAAGCGAAAGTTGTAGAAAGCCGTGAGAAAAAGCGAAAGCTTGCTCGAAACGGCCTATACCCTAACCCTCGGAAGCGAAGACGCAAAGCGTCACTTTTTTCAAAAGGAAGGACTTTTTTCTGACTGAATCCATCCATAAAGCCGCCAAGGAAACGAAGTTCGTTCTCTTTCATCAAGTGGGTAAGGTAGGCAAACCACTTAAGCTTTGCCTTAGACTGACGGAACAAAGCTAAGAAGTAGGCTGAATGGAAAAGGAAAGGGACAAGAGGCGGTCGTCGCTTGGCGCGAAGACTGCTGGTTCGATGCAGTACTAAAGGTCCTCGGACTTCCAGGCGGTTTTTCTTTTGGGCTGTTGTGAACCCTTGGATCTCGCCAATACAGCCTCCTATGGTTTTTGTTACCGAGATATCTTTTCTTTTTTCCCAGGGATTTTTTGGGTAATCAGCTCCCATGCTGCAAACAGTCAAATCTGAACCTTGTCGCTCTTCTTTCCTCGTGGGCAGGAAGCACACCAACACCGTGCGTTGCGTGATTCCACTGTGTTTTTTGCACTTGACTGGGTGGACAGTTGACCGGAAGATAACCCGATTCGCCCGGCCAGCAGGCGGGCGGCGTGCTTATCTTGTGTGACAACACTACAGAGCGAGTAGCTCTTCTAGTCGGCAGCTGTGTGACAACACTCCTAAGAAAGCGGCGCTTTTGTGTAACATGCTATGGTCTCAACGCCCTTACGAGGTAGTGATGAGTTTCACGCGCTCTAAGCCCGGCCCGTGCAGTTAGGAGGATTGGCCGCTATCTGAGCGGTACCACCCACCCTACCCTACTACCTATAGGGGGTCGTCCGTCCTACAGCCGCCCGAAAAGGAACTGCAGTAATCTTGAATAGGAATCCTACAGCGATAAAAAGAATCCCCATAAAAATACCACTAGATCGAGCACCAGTGATTTCGTATCCGGTCAAAATCTTGGCTAATTGATCGAAGTGGGTAGCTCCATGAGACCCATAGATCATGGAACAAATAGGGTGGGTAGGCCCAACCACCACACTACACGTATAGACGCGAACCCCCTCCTTACCGTGCGTGCGACTCTCACCGCATACGGCTCGCAGAAAGACTCCAAAATCCATCCCGAGCTTTTTATTCCACCTCTCCCTCCTCTCCAATCCTCGATCAAACTAGCCTTCCCCAGCAAGAAAACGTATCCGCTTTAGCAACAAAGCGCTCATCCCTTGCTTGTTCTTGAGCGTGCAAGGCGCTCAAGACGGTGATTCTTGCTTAAAAAAGGGCTAAAGCACTACAGCTTCGAAGCTGGAGTTTGCAACTTCAAAACTACAGGTTTTAGCCCTCCTGCTGGGTAGGCGCTTCCTTCGTCTATCGTATGTCTCACTTGGCTTCGTCCCGAACCAAGGAGGCATGATGGCGGGCGCGTGCGTGTGCCGACTGCAGAGACTACAAGCCGACGCCAGGCGACTCGCTTCTATTCGCGATTGGATATACATGGGGAATCTCTATAGATCGTATTTTTTCGACAACCTCTCTAAAACGCATACGAGAAAATGGCACTTCACGGCATGGCAAAAAAAAAGAGCTTCGCTCGGTTGGCCCTCCTAGGCTTCCGCCTACTTTCTCTTCTCTTAAGTCTACAACAAGTGGGAGAGGCAGGATTCGAACCCACGTGAAAACCTTCAACAGATTTACAGTCTGTCGCTTTTGACCGCTCGGCCACTCTCCCCTTCCCGGGGATACGCCCTCCTCAAACAAAGGGTTCCTGAATAAGAAGGATGGCGGCCTTCGTTCTTAAGTTAAGAAGAGCAGATGGAACTATTAGATTTGCTAGCGTTCCGGGAGAATAAATAAGGTCATTTAGTAAGTTCATAACAATTTATGTAAAGCAAGGGGCAAAGCTTCTACGACAGCTTCCCCCTCATTGCCATCGTCGGCCTTCCTCAGCTCCCCTCCTTCGTCTCTTCTGGCTAAGCATCTTTCGGCGGAGGAAAGGAGGCGACTAGTCGCTTCTGGCGAAGCAGCGAGTTCATGAGCAAGTGAATGAACGAGCAGCGAGTGAAGTGCAACAGTCGTAAGTAAGGCTCGCCATGTTCCTAAAAGGAGTGACCATCTTTTCTTCCCTTCTATTGACATTGAGCGAGCAGCAAGCATAGGCAATAGTTTCCGTAGGGGTGGGGCGCAAGCAAGCGTTTTCAGGCTCCGCTAGCTAGCGTACTCTTCTGCTATCAATGAAACCGAAAGAAAAAACCAGTGCCCTTTCATATAGATCGAGACGCAGTACTTTTTCTTTACTTCTTCCATACTAGGAAGAATGGAAGGAAATCCTTCGATAACATTTCTTCCTTATTTGAAGAAATGATATCCGACGCCCGTGGAAACTCTTTCATTTCAAAAAAGTTCTTCTTCTTAAGAAGCAAATAGCATTTCCTATTGATTTGTCCCCTGTACTAGACCTATGTAGATTCGAATTATCCGTCGCCACGCTGTTCCCAAGGACTAGCAAAATCGAAATAGCGAAATTCTTGGGTCATCTCAATGGGTTCAGAAACCACACGCTTTCTCTGGATCATCATAGCGCATTTCCACATATCCACTCAGAGGAAAGTCTTTTCGTAATGGATGACCCTCGAAACCATAATCTGTTGATATACAGCGTAAATCCGGATGATTGATGGAAGAAACACCAGACATATCCCATACTTCTCGCTCCCACCGGCCGGCTGATGGAAATAGACTGACTACCGGAGATATTCGTGTTACTGCCTGCACTTGTTTGTACACGAATGCGTGAGTTATACCGAGTACTCAGTAAATTATGGACAACTTCAAATCTTCGTTTTCGAGAGGGATGATCCACTCCGCAAATATCGATCGAAACTTGAACCCTTATATAGGTATGCCATTTTAGAAAGCACAACAATGGAAATGGGTAGTAAGTATTGGTATAAGATCTATTCCCATGTTATGATCTTTTCATTTTATGTACCCATTTCTTGGGTAAAATCTCCCAACTATATTGGAAAATGGATTGGTTATCCATAAATGAAAATAAAGAAAGCTTTATTTTGGTTCCGCTTCTTGCTCTAAGCAGAAAGACTTGTCGGAAATCGCCGGTTGGGTTGGTCCGACCAAGAAAGGCATGGGAGTGGAGAGGCAGAAGTGAAAGACTGGCTACCAATAAAGATCCAAAATGGCACACTTTATATAGTTATGTATCCAGGATCGGTTGCATGCTCTAGTGTTGAATCGGGTATAGAACCCAGGATGCTTGGTTACAATTCCGAATCCGCTAAACCATTGCTCGGGGAAAAGTATTATACAGAGCATTAGTACTTATTCTGATCCTTTCCTTATATTTAGATTCTAGTAGTTTATTTCAGTCGTATTCGTATCCTTACTGCGGTTTAGTAAGGGTAACAAATAAAAGTATGCAGGTTCTATTTTATTGTTCCGAGACATATGATGATAGCATTGAGAATGAGAAATCTTTGCAAAATGCACGTATTATTAAGGAGTTACTCGAACGATTACTACGCTAAGCTGTTGGATATTGACAAAACAAAAAAGACTTCTAATGTTGATATGTATCAGGATGATGTTAGAAAGTTGTTGATTAATAAAAAGAAGAATCAAAATGGTGTGTTTTCGATACTGAATTAATAGATTTACAGAATCAAATTGGAAATTGCACAATGAAGTTCGATGAGGATAATCTATTTAAAGTAACTCCTAACATAGTAAAGTTCTTGATTAATAAAGACCAGCCTAACGCTAAGCAATATCTAAAGGGTTGCCTACCAAGTAGCTTACCTATGCTTAAGATGTTTGGTATCTATACGCTTGAGGCTATCATGATTCATGTACTAGGCTTGGTATTCAACACTCTTCAGGAATCATCCGCAGTTAAGGCAGCTAGATTTATAGATCAACTTAATTCAATTGTATGAGAACAAGCAAGGTTTCTACAATACAAAGCACTAGGTAGTGGTAAGGTGGAAGCAGTACTCACTAGTAAGGTAGAATCAGTTAAGGATGTTGTTCAGCCCAAAGGTGCTAGCAAAAAAGAGAAAAAGAAAAAAATGCAGTGTCATTATGATATCGAGAAATACTTGCTCCAATTCATGATTGAAAGAAATTTTCTACATATATCAACAGATAGGGGAGTAACAAAATAAGATCCAGTGCTGGTTCTTAAGAAAGATCAAGGGTATATAGAGAATTCTTGTTATGTTATGTGCAATTTGAACATAAATCTGCTCCCTATCAAACTCAATCTTACGATGCTTTGCAAACCCTTGGATTGGCAACCAGCAGAGAGGGGTCTGATCCTGATACATTATCGGATCTGATAGGAGGTTACTTATGCAAACCCATGGGGATATCTAGAATCACTTTCGGCTATTAACTTCCCATGACTTAAACCACTTCTATATAAAGTTACATAAAAAGAATACAAGCAGATGTGTGATATTTTGAATGGGCTTCAGTCTCAAGCGTTTGAAATAAACAAAAGGCTCTTGAGATTTCTGGAAAAGAATCGTCAATGTTTAGTTGAGTGTGGGCTTCTTTTACCAAATGCTCAGCTCGCGTGAATCCGACAGAATCCTCCGGACATATTGAGGGAGTGCTACTTCAATAACGTCAAAGGTATTAAGAATGCTTGTAGCTATAACATACTGTGAAATAAATTATGAAAACAGGTGCAGCAGGCTAGTTATGAAGATTTTGTAATAAGACTTGCGTCAGCCTCTGAAGGTTATCAATTCTATTTGCCAGCATTCATGGACTTCCGTGGTAGAATCTACCGTTCAGGTGTATTGCATTTTCATGAGCGTGATTTGTCAAAAAGTTTATTACTCTTTTCTGCCGATCATCCTCAACCTCAAGCACAAAACCACCTGTCGGAAAAAAAGAATCTCAGTCAACACTTAGCATGTGTTGCAGCCTTTAAGTATCAAAAGTTCTCGAACTTATATGATGCCCTTAAATGGTATAACGAACACCAGACTGAAATGTTTACTTCGGACAAAAGTTTCATTCAATTTGCTGCGCAAGCTAGTGATCCATTTTTTTCATAGCCAAGATCCTTTCTCGGGATGAAGGAGTGAGTAATTCTCATGAGGTTCCAGTGACCCAAGATGCGAAAAGGAAAGTGCATATCAAATTATGAGTTATCTCTTGCTTAACTTAGAAATGGGTAGGAGAACGAATCTTCTTCCATCTTAAGACGGTAAAATCCAAGATGTGTACATGTGCTTGCGGGATGAGCTTAATAAATTCTTGGATACCAGATTGAAAAATGTTAGTAGTAGTAATTAGAAGAAAAAACTCATAGATTCTATGTTAACCAGAAAGTTCGTCAAAGGATTGTTTATGCCATCTCCACAGGGGTCCGTCCGGTTCTTCCTCAAATGGGTTGCCTCAATCTTTATCAAAGTTTTGGTATCTAGCTTATCCAGCTACAGTATAGTATACTCCTTCCTTGCTCGATAGAGCTCTTTGAATCCGCTTCAACTAAATGCGTAAAATAGAGTAATTTCTTCAAAAGCCAGTTTCTTTCGAGAAGGCAGGAGGCCCATAGCGAGTTACAATAGTGCCAGTTCTTGTACGGAAGGCCGTAATTCCGGTAACCTCGACTGCTCTAAGAATGATTCTGGCTAGCCGGGCACATCACATCAAAGTTAGGTCATTTGTCAAAAACATGGCAAATAGCTCAGTTGGTTTGGTAAGGGAGCTATTCTCTCACTTAAACCACTCCCATATTAGGTATTCTATCTCGTCTTAAAGTTCCCCCGCATTACCCATAACTTACCACCTGTATCTCCGGAACTCAAATCGCAAAATGACAATGCTTTCGATAGTCTGTACTAAATTACTTTGTACGAACGCACATCTCGGCCGTCGGGTAGCTGATCACCATTTCAAAGTCTATATCTGTGGTTCAAGAAATGGAATTGCTATTCTCGATTCAGACAAGACACTGATTTGTTTACGAAACGCTCTTCATTTTATAGGATCTCCCAGTCGTCAAAAAGGACGTTCCTTCTTTTTAAAGACCAATCATTTATTAATTTATGAGATAACGGAAGAAATGGCGAGCTATTTAAGAAGCTATTTAAGAAATGTGAATTCTCATTGTTTCGATGATTCTCAATGGAAGATTGGGGCGTTTTTGACCAATTCTTTTGCAAATAAAAAATTCCGTTCAAGAAAGAAGAAGATCAATTTTGGGTTGAACCAACAACCTGATTGTGTGGTTATTACTGAATGCAGATAGAAAGTCTTCGGTCATACAGGAAGCTGATCGATCACAAATACCTATTCCATCCTTAGTTGATTCTACGATCCCATGGGAATCCTATAAAAGAATCACTTATCCCATCCCAGCGAATGATCCTATACAGTTCGTATATCTATTTCGTCATTCGATCATGAAAACAGTGATTCTTGAACAGAATGCGATTAGTAGAGAAGCGCAATCTCTCAGAGTCACTTTGAGTACGGGGATGTCCGCAGGAAGGATGAGATCCGCCTGCTACTCCACCTCTTCTTCTTCCCCAATAGACGAAGAAGAAAATAGGGCCAAGGCGCTATTGGAGATGCGCAAAAAATATCCATCGGGAGATGGCGCTGACGCTGACGCTTAACGCCGCAAGGCGGTTTTGCAGGCAATTTCTAAAAATACTTTTTTTTCGTTGAGCTCATAACCCGGTTTGGGCCGATTGACTCGAGAGCGATTGAGGGGTCGCGGGCTCACACCTTGCTTTTGCGCATAGGATCGAAGAGATCCTAGAATTTAATGGAAAGAGCAGCGGCTCTCTGAAAGACCTCATTGATCTTAAATTGGATTTGGAAGAGGCCTCTAAAAGAGAGGAGATTCTACTTCCATATTTTTCCTCCAAAAAAGAGGCAAAGTCCTAGCGTGATACAAAAAGAAATAATGGGCAAGGGCGGGGAATGATAGGTTCATAGATGTGGAGTAATCAGTTCTTCATTTGAAGAGTTAGTTGGCTGGCCTAGCGGCCCGCAGATGTAGAGAGGTTGCCCCCACCATCCTCTTGAACTGCGAAATCAAAGCGATTCCTGTTGATGGAAGAAAGGCTAATTTTGTTTGATCCGATCCGCCTATGCCAGTTCGAGTCTAGCGAGTCGCTATCATCTGTTGCCCTAACTTTTTCTATTAGCTCATCTTGTCCGTAGTGATATTTTGGAGAAGGAGCAATTACCGGAGTGAGAAAGGTAGAAAGAAGCAATCACGAAAGCTAGTTCTAGTTGTGGCTTTTTGTACTAATCTTGTTTGTTCGGTAGCTCGCATCAGCAGCTTTAAAAGGAATAGAAAACGAGGCTTTTCCCACCACACCAGGGGCGGGCATTACGCTCAGCGGGGAAGTCAATTTGACTGCTGCTTTGGAGAACCTGTTTGAACAAGAAGAAGTAGCATGGCTCCGGGGCAGAGCCAATTGGCTACGACATGGTGACCGAAATACAAATTTTTTCCACCACTTTGCAATTGCAAGAAAAAGAGGAATCTGATCAAGTACTTGATGAGCGATCTTTGGAGATCGAATAGAAGGTAATGACTTACTCGATGCACATATTTAGGGCTATTTCTCTCATCTGTTTAATACGCAATTCTCTTCGATAAGAAGGGTTCTCTTGTGTTCCAGGGTTGATTAAGCGTCTGGTGGAACAGGGATACATTGTGTGAGGCCAAATTGCTGACGAATTGATGAATATGGCTCAATATAGACTGGTCCAGGTATACCGGTCAGTCTTGAGCCACCAGGATTGCCTTCCACATATCATGTTCCTCCCTTGAGTGGTAACTCTTTTCTAACCTTAGAATCCTGAACCAATTTGCTCCAAAGACTCTGTCATTGAAAGGAGTCCATAGGTTGATAAAATAGGTTTTCATGAAAACCACACGTAGATAGAAAAGGTAAGAGTTACACGTGCTGTAAGCGAGGAATACCGCTCGGAAGCCCGATTGAACCTGTCCTCATTCACTGCTATCTCCATATATTTGATGCCAAGCTTGAAAGGGTAATGATCCGAGAGGATGGGGCCGTAGTCTTCTATTACGCACGCTACGCAGACGATATGGTCTTCGGCTTACCGAGAGGGGATAAGTCCACGCGAGTAACCCAGGGTCTCAAAAAGGTCTTAGCTAGAGTCCTTAGGGAGCTCCTACAAGGCTTCACTTCTACTGAAATTTCCAGAAAACAACCAGGGAGGCTACAAATTATCGGCTTGCCCCTATCTCTAAAAAGTGAAGGTCAGCTCCACGTGGGTATTCCATCCAAACGATGGGAGAAGAGGATGACACTTGTTCGTATTGAAAACCGGAGACGAAGGGAAAGAGGTTTGATTGGAACATGTTCTACAAGAACTCCTGTGTAGAACACGCCCGTATCTATTCTATGGGCTGGCTTCAGGCCAACCCTACTGCTGAAGTAGAAAGCATCATATTCGGTTTTTCCAACACTTGATCGTGAACCGGGCGCAGAAATTCCTTGAAGAGAAGGGGATGCCTACAACCAATGCCTAAATAAAGGCATATGTCGAAAAGTGCAACTACTAATAGATTCAGTAAAGGAAGGCCGGAACGGGCTGAGCTACTGCCCGAAATAGAAGAGGACGACTAGAGTAGAGGAGCCTAATTCCAATCCAAACAATTGACGAGGGAGTCTAATTATTTTCCCGTTCTTGATTGTTTCAGTTGCACTTTCTTCATTGGAGGGTTGTTTGGAAAGTGCGATAGTTACGGCGCTTGGAGTATACGAATTGAATTCTTCCTTCTTCTATAGGTCTTTCTGGGCGGCGAGGCGGAAAAAAGGTGTAGAGAGGGAGAAGGTACATAAAAAAAAGGATTTCTAAGGTAGAAAAGAGGCATCCACCAGTCATTGAGAACAGCTAATCCCGGAATTAGCAGGCCGGTATGCGAAGAGAATTCGGTATTGAATCCGCGAGGCCAGGTGAAGAAAAGTCCAATATGGGTGGATTACCTTTTTCTGAAGGATAAGTCTCTGGGACTGACTGAACCGAATGTATAGCGTCAAGATAAGAAGCACGGTAGTCGAAGATGTACCTTGTGGGGTGGGGTACGAGTAGACCAGACCAATGATGAAAAGCATCTATACGAGCATGGCCTCCCTGTCTCAAAAGCAGGCCGCCAAGGGTGCTCGCATGAAGCATTTCTCAGTCACAAATAAGTAGTTATCACAAATTTAGAAACATGCTCTGATTTCTCTTATCGAATTTCATTCAAATTTTCCAGTATTCGGGTTGCTTGGGAAAAGGTCTAGTCAGGGTCGGTTCTGTTCGGAGTTTCGGGTTGATCGGAAAAAAACACCCTAATTAAGACTTTTGTATAGTTTGTGTCAACCTGAGTTTGGTTAAGTGCCCGCCCGCCTAGATAGATACATAAGTGTCAGTTTGAATGAAGTCAAGTGTAAACCGTGTCAACAACGAGAAATTGAAGTGTAAATCTGGATGGTTTGAAGTGGAAACCTTAACATGCAAAAGTGTCTACCTCATTAGAAAAGCAAGTATCTACCAGCGATATATTCATTCGAGTATCAACCGGCGGCAACCAGTTGTCAAACTCCAAATATTTCATTCGTAGGGGCATGAAGAAGTTGCTAAACCGGTTGTAAAGTGGCTCTGATAAAAACCATCATTTCTTTATTTTGTACTTTTCATCTAGTAACGTGCATGAATGGATATGGTGGGTAAGATTTGAAAACGTTTGACATCAACCGGGCTCTACTTTGCTTTTACTTTACTTCACTTGCCAGGTCATTGTTGTCGATATTGAGGTGAGGACTCTCTCTTTATTCTCGTTTTATTTCTCACTAAATGATCTAACAAACGCATGATTTGATTACTAAATATTGAGTCATTGAGCGAATATTCGAGTAAATTCACCTTTTTCTATGAAAGCAAGGATTGGGCTGGGTTGCTTATTCGTCATCACGGAGCAACCCGGTACCTTTTCTTAGGCGGCGACTGAGACGAGAGCTTTCAATTATGCCGCTTTTGGTCAAATCCGGGCTCTTTCTGATTTGATTAAATACTTCTATGTTGTATGATAATAGAAAGTCAAGATCTCACTCGCTTTTTCTGCTTTGTTTCTCGGCTGTTGCCTTTTTCCACATCGATTGCTATAGGAGTTCCATCCTCAACCTATGTATGCTCAAAGAACTGGATCACGGAACTCTCAGCCCTTCTTCGCCCCAAGCCTAAAAACGTTTCTACTCCCTTTCCCTTCCCAACGTCATATCTTTCTTCGACAAGAAGGAAAGATCACTCTCTATCTAAATGATAGAACCACGGCACGGTACCTTTCACATTGGTAAGTCAAATCCTGGTGAAGACATCACGAGCAATGACACGACGGCATCATCTCCACTTCAGAGCCCATCGGTCTTCATTCATTGAAGCCAGGGCATTGGCCGACTTTCAGCGATCGCTATAAGAAAGACATAAAAAAAGTTCTCCTAAACCTGTCCCTTTCCGTTACTACTACTTGGAATTGGAAGTCTAGGAGCAGGACTAACCTTTTTCTTTCGTTTAAATAAAGTCGGGATGTAGCTTTCTCTATCTCAATAAATTATTCCACCTCCATTCATTGGAGAACAAAGTGTTATCTGATTAGATCCTTGCTTCAAACTCAACCGAATCAAGTTTCCAAAATAGATGTGGAAGAGGCAAAGGGAAGAGCGGGGTTGCCGAATTGTTTCTCCGAGCCGGACGAAACATCTATCTCTATTTACAATACCCTTACCCCCAAGAAAACTTTGTCAAAAAAGCTTGTCATCGTAATAGGGATTGCACCTCAACATGGCAGCCCTCAATTCTGCCAATTGTGTGTGACTTGTACTCTTCTAGGCTTCCTCTTTGCCTCAAGTGATTAAACTCATCAACTACACCAACCAGATTTCTTACCTCAAACCTCTCTACAATCTCTTGAATTCACTCTTGCCAAGATACTTGTCCCCTATTCACTAAGAAACTGTTGTACCAGCTTTCAGCTCTCCCCCTAAGGTGCATAGCCGAAAGTTCTACCTTGTACCAATCCGTAACTTGGTACACCGAAAAGTAATGTTCACACTTTTGTATCCAAGACCTGGCCCCTTCAAATATTGGAAAATAAACTCTAGGAGGTTGATGTATCTGCTGCCCATATTGATATTGATTTTGCGGCCTTTGTTCTTGCGGTATTGGTGCAGGTCATGCTGTTGAGTTGGAAGCGGTTGGTTAAGGTAAGTATATATTGGAACTTCTGGTTTCATGGAATTTCCAGCATAGGGCAAAAGTATTGGTTGGGAAAATTGGATATTTGGTATTGAATTGGGTCTTGGTTGTGGTGGTGGAGGTGCAGGATTAGGTCTAATATTATCATGTTTTGAGCTGTGAGGAAGGCCATAGGTGGCTGGAAACAAGTGTTCGTGCCAAGGTTTTGAGGGGATAGAGAGGGTTATTTTGTGATTGGGTCTTTTAGTTGCTTTGCTACTAGAGGTCTAGGTGGTCAGGGGTTTAAAGGTCTGGAATAGGTGTGAGTTGTGGTCGTATTCAGTACCAATGGTACGGTAATTGGAGGTTCAAAGTGTTCAGGCCTAGGATAAGAGCTAGAGGCTTGTTGAGGGGTAGCCATGGTTTCAGCTTCACTGGCAACAGCTGGTAGGGACATTTGTTGTGGTGTTCTAGGAAAATGAACCATATTGCCCCTAGTTGTGTTAATCGAGCTATGCTCTTCTTCAACGCTCCGCGCCTTCCAAAAAGTAGTTTTGTTGCTTGCGCTTTAATTTAGGAGTTTCAACTTAACTAGCATATCTGCATTTGGGTTGTTGGCATATGTCAGCTACATACTGGATGCTTTTCCATCATTCTTCGACTTGCACAGAAACAATGGGTCCCTTCTGGTTTATTTTTCTCCTCCAAGTTTGTTCTTCATTGTAATGTGTGTCAACTCAACAAGAGTGAGCACACCCTTCCTGCTGGTCTTCTTCAACCTTTGTCTGTTCCATTACAACCTGGGTCTTCTATTTCAATGGATTTTCTTGAGGCACTCCCCAAGTTTTATGGTTATAGCTCAATACTTGTGGTCGTGGACCGTTTCACTGGCTCATTTCATTCCTCTATCTCACCCTTTTAGCTGTATACCCTATCTTGTATCCAGTAGTAAGTCTACTCTTCTTACCCCCTCTCCTCTACCTTTTGTGGCCCATCTATTAGCTTTTTGACCATCTTTGAGTCATAGCGAGACGGCTCTATCTCTTTTCACAAGTACAGCTGTAAGTACAATTGCGGGCGTCAACGATCAGCAGTACTGAGCTACGGAAAGTCGATCGAATTATAGCTACGGAAAGTCTATTGAAAGGACCTAATCAAAGGCTACTACAGCTATAACTGACCCGCCTATGGAATCTATTGGCTCGGCTGAACCGACATGAAATGAAAGAGAGGAAGGCGGAAGCTATTGGCAAATAGAGGGGATGTTCTCCGTGTCTTTTAGCCCTCACTAGATGACAACTTGCTTACTTTTCACTTCTTCTTAAGCTTGGCAGACTAGTTCTGACTGACTTGATAGTGCAATGAGCTTACTTGCTCTAGTTCTATCCTCAGGATTTACTTACCTGAGTACCTAGCACCGAGGATCGATGTAATTGACTTTCAAAAGATCTTGTTGATGCTAACACGCATATAAATAGATGTTCCCCACTGCTTGCTCCCTCTTACCCGAATGGGGTTATATGCCATAGTGAAACTCAGGGTAAAGTGGCAGAGGTATGACCTCGGGACGAAAGAAAGATCGAGGCGGGAAAACGGGGTTCGAACCCGCGACTTCTGGCGTGATGCATCAGACCAGCACTCTAACCAACTGAGCTACTTCCCCTTTCAGAATTCATCGTCGATTCAACAGTCACCTACCGGTTACCTTTGTAACTATACCAAAGTAGCTGTACAACAGAATCCCTTCGCCTTTAGTACTTTTCTTATATATATTATGTTATATACAAAATGTGTCAAAGGAATAGAACTTATTGAAAAAAAAAACAAGCCCATCTTTCTCAAAAAGGAAGAGAGGGTGCGCCCCCCCAGAGAGAACCCCATTCTTTCAAGAAAGTTCTAATTAATTATGTAGAAAAAGAAATAAGGAAAATAGGAGTAAGCGAGTAGGGTCAACAAGATTCTAAACGAATACCACAAGTGACGGAACCGACGATGATGAAGAGATAAGGGCGAAGGATATTTTTCTATTATTCCAATTCTTATTTATTGATTATCTAATTGATTTAGATCCATATTCATTTTCATTTGCAAATACAAACTCTCTTTCATTTTCTTTTTACTTTTGCGCTAAGGATAAGGGAACTGAGAAAAAAAAGAGCTGGCTTGGCACTTTCAATAGAAAAAATTAATATGTTTGTATTTTCTTTCAACAGTGACCAATAAATCAAGATGGAGGTACTACCCCTGTTTGAGAGGCAAATTGAACCCTTTAAGAGTCGCAAGAAGGACGTCATTATGCTTAGCCACGTCGACTGGTAGGACAAAAAACTCGAGCTAGCAAGCGGGTTGGGCAGGAGGCGCCTCACGAAGGAAAACCTCACCCGTCCCATCCTCGGCCGCAGCCACTCCTCCCCTTCTCCGCCGCCTCCCCTTCCCGCCTGCCTCCCTCCCTCCCCGCCTGCCTCTCCCCTCATCTCTGCGCCATGGTGAAGCAACACGGCGACTCTCCCGAGCCGCGCCTCTCTGGCTGGCTCGGGCCCGACGCCTCCACTCGCCGCTGCACTGGATCTGAGCTCGCGCTTGATCTTGGGGTAGGAAGGTCTTGGCGCTGCTCGTTCCCACGGCATGACGGCAAGAGCTAGAAGGCGGCGGCGGCACGAGCTCTCGTCCCGAGGATGCAGCAGGAGGACAAGCACAGCGGTCGTCGTCCCCAACTCCGCCGTGGCAGGCCCCAAAGACATGGTCGCGCTACCCCCACCCCATGATGTCGTCTGCGTCGATCTGAAGCCCACACAGGATGGGAACAAGGTGGGGATGGAGATGTGAGTCATTTTCTTTGGATCTCCTTCGAAGATTTTGAAGCTTTCTCGTCCGTGTCAAGGATGTCCGGTCAGAGGAGGATTTTTGCCCTGTGAGATCACGATATCATGCATCCTCTTTCCTATTTATTGCTCAGATCAGCACAATGCTTTAGTCCTTTGGTTATTGGTGTTGACCTGATGATAATACACCATGCCTTGTTATTTGCTTCATGTGTATTCTCGACAGGAGAAAAGAGCTCATGGCACTTTCAAGATATAGAGAAATCAAATGTTAAAAATAGGTAACTATCGATCTATTTATTTAGTGTATGATGTTATCTAAAAATTGTATCTTTATCACAGCCAACATCTAACTCTTTGTGCTTCTGTTTGTATTCACCATAACAAAAATAGTATGTAACTATTATCCGAGTGATGCTAACAGTTTGGGTCCGGCTGAACTCCTGTTTGCTTCATTTCACTCGACCTCTTGCCATGTTTGCAAGATTTTGTGGGAGTATTTTGTTTTGCTGGTGCACACAATATGTTTTTTCGAACGCCTGTGTGCAAAGTATTTGGTAGTAATAGTATGAAGAAGTTAGCACTCTCATATTTTCATATCCATTTTTCAAAGTGCAGAACTCCAGCCTATGGACTCGACTCCATTTATTTGCACATTACAGATTGCTCAAAAGAAGTAGAGACAATACAATCGATATACCCAATTCTACTTGAATTTTCATCTAGCTTTAAAGGACCACGACACGGAATGTGTATTAGCTACCTGTAGCATGCAATGGTAATTTCAGTTCAGTCCACAGAGTTCTCAAGTGGCAACCATACAAGAATCATTCATTGACACTCCTTCCAAAAATAACCTTCTTCCTAACCATGAAGAGTCAGTTGAGGAGTTATTTAAAGAGCCATTTATCAACATGTATTATCTAAATGATGCTTTGGATGGATGATCTGTTTTAGTCTGATGATGATCCATGAGATATATGTACGCTTTTGGGTTCATGTTGTTAGGTTGATTGCTCCTGATCAACTTCTGAATGCTATTTGTCATCCTTAGGTGAAAACAGTAAAGCTGATGCTGATCTAGAAAGTTTTTCTGATATTGATGATGTGGAGGTACCTTCATACGTCCATCTTTGAGCGTGTTTGAGTTCTCATGGCAATTGGCGGCAAGGTATAGTGTTGTATATTAGCACATATGTTATGACTGATGGATTTATTTATTCTTTTGTCAGCCTTGTTTTACTACTATAAGCAAGAGCCATGTGTCATCTCCCTTGGCGAACAAGGTAAAAAAGAGGACCTTACTATTGGTTACATTATTATGGTTTGGTCTTGCTCTCTGCTTACATGTGATACCCTAGATATTATTCAACTTAAATAGGGAATTGATAGTTTTACGAAAGCACTAGGGGTCATATCCCCACCGAGAAACCGATATCCACTTACGCTCACTCCGTCTACTCAGATTACCGTCTTCACAGATGTTTATTAGAAAGGGAACATATTCTTCCATATTTTGCTTTGGAAGTTAGAATAGTTGTAGTAAAATCCTAATTGCACAAAGCTAAATATGATATGGAAATTAGTTCTTGGTGATATGAGATATTTCACATTTTGATGTCCATGGCGATTATTTTTCTTGATGTAACTGGCCACGGATTGGTGTACAATGGTGTAGTTGTTGTTTCTGGACTGCTATATAATTTTGTATTATTATAAAACAAATCTGAATTTCTTAAAAAAAGCCTTCATGTATTAGTCAAACTGTCCTAACAATTACTAAGGTTCCCTATAGTCCCAGTGATGATAGCATAGTCTGAACCTAGCTGAATGTTTTGGGTCTCCTGGTGATTATTTACCTAAATCATTTTTATCATTGGTTTGATTGTTTTCTACCATTCATTTGGATTACTGTTGCTAGGAAATTGAAGGGGGGAGGTGTTGAACCTAATTTCCTTGATAGCAGTTATACCTTACATGGTGGAGAAAACATTCGCTCATCGGCGGTGGAAGTATTTGGACGCATAATTCACTTCTGGGCATATGTTGTATGTGATAGGTTATTTGTTATTTGTTATCTCTAATTCTCCATTCATTTTGTAGGTTGACGGGTATCTTCACAATGAGGAAGAGACACATTACGAAAAGATAATTTTGGAGGAAATGAACAAAGAATACCTAGGGGTAGGTATTGTAACTCTAGCAACATGAGGCGCTTCTTATTCTCACAATAGCGTGTAGTGTTACAGACTGCTGCTTTTTTTATGGAAACAACTCAAGGCAGGGTCGCCTGCCACAAGTAGTCAAGTATTCTGACTGTTCTTGCATATTTCCCATGACACAAGCAAGAAAGTGAAAGGGTGCGTCCCGACCTGGCACTGCCCTAACTTCTTCTTAGGAGGTTTGTCTGCACTTATTGAGAACAAAATCTTCAGGTGTCCATGGTGGCCTTTCCCCTGCTATTATGAGATCAGATAAATTATTCTCGCGTGTTATATTTTGTAGTTTATGCATCCGATTTCTAATATTTTATTATCATGTGCCCCCAGCAGAATAATACTCAATGATGGTGCCATGTGTGAAATTCTTTGATCTGATTTGGAGGAAATTGTAGATGTCTGGGCATTAAGTCCTCGACCGGCCCAGCCGCCACACTGAAGGCGGCACCTTTGTGCATCGTTTACCTTGCTGGAGGATTCGGTAGGATTCCTCTTCCTTCCACCCCGTCCAAGAGCTCAAAGCCTTAGGTCCCCTTTTCCTGGCGACAACGGCATTTTGGTGGCGTGTTCCTTCCTGAGGGTGTCATCCTGGGATGGCTCGAGTGATGGTGGAGTTGGGTGTGGTTCGAGGGCGGCATGTGGTGGCCTGATCTCATCATCGGCATCCTTCTCCGGTCCAGTGCGGAGGGTTCCAGCCATTGGTACGAGGGGATTGGGGCACCTGCCTCCATGCCGGGCGTAGAGACCTACGGCGTGGCGATTCCTATCCTTGATCGGGGGCATTGTGTCGCATCCTTTTGGCCTTCTCACGAGGTTTCAGCGCCTGCGTCCGATAACTCTCGTTCGGTGTTTTGCCTTGCTGCTGTCAACGGCGGTGTTTGGGTGGTCGGTTCTCCGTTTCATGTGGTTTTGTCCCTGGTGCCTAAACCTAGGCAAACGTCGGGCCGGGCCGGGTTTCGGGCCGGGCTTATAAAAGCCCGACCTTCATTTCTCAAGCCCGAGCACGGCCCGAAGCTCGAAATACTCCATATTTTCAAGCCCGAGCACGGCCCGAAATCAAGCCCGAAGCCCGAAAGCCTGGCCCGAATGCTGTTTTTTAGTACGCCAAGACGTGCAAGCCCGCCCGGCCCAAAGCCCGGCCCGAATGCTGTTTTTTAGTCCGCGCACGTGCAAGCCCGGCCCGAAGCCCGAAAGCGCGGCCCGAAATACGGAAAAATTGAAGCCCGAGCCCGGCCCGAACTATCTTTCGGGCTGCAAGACAAAGCCCGAGCCCGGCCCGAACTATCTTTCGGGCTGCAAGACAAAGCCCGAGCCCGGCCCGAATGTCAAGCCCGGCCTGGCCCGGCCCGGGTTTTTCGGGCCGGGTCGTCGGGCCGGGCTGCCCATGCCCGGGTTTACTTGTGCCTCTCCTTTGGCAGCCGGGGCACTCTGATTTGGGTTCTAGGGTGAACCACTCCGTCGGCCGGCGGCACCCGTCGAACCTGGGTGGTAGGGTAGGGGCCCTTTGTGGTGGCGGAGTCAGATCATGTTTGCCTGTCGATCCTTTGGTGGCAGCCAGCGACACAAAACATGAATGGTGGTGCCCTCCTCTGGCGCCTCCATAGGTTTAGCTAGTTTTTGGCTTTTGTGTCGCTCGATGGCAAGAGTGGTGTATGCTCTTTGCCTTGAGTTGTTCTGCTGAGCACATTGTATCTTTTTTTTCCGCTTTCTTCGTTCTTGTTGTAAGTTGCAGTCTTGTACTCTTGGCCGGTTGATGGCTTTGTTAATTCAAAGCCGAGCTCTTCTTGACCCTTCGTTCAAAAAAAAAGAGGATGGTGAAGAGATGACATGAGGACGGGAGGTGAACAAGGGAGGTGGGGTAGGGGGAGCCCCGGTGAGGTGAAGATAAGAGGAAGAAAGTAACCGAGCGAGGGATGAGGGTGAGAGGTGGCGGAGGGGCGGATCCCTGCTCTCATACTTGTTGTCGGAGACGAAGGAGGAAGGTCCGCTGGGACGGAGCGGCGAAGGACGGGACTGCTTGCACGACAAGGCTATTTTTTTGGCGGGTGAGTACGGCTAGGATATTAACACATGATTTCCCAATAGTCTATACTAGCGGGTAGTGCGCGGCGGCACGCCGCGCCACATGGATTGATATGCTATTTGGTTTTTGGTAATGTTTGGTAAGTCGTCTCAAGACTTAATTAGTTGCACTGTAGTCCATACAACGAAAGGGAATATTCAATTGGTACATGCATAAGTGGTATATGATAGGTGATGATAGTGGCTACTGCATACAATATTGCAAAGCTCTTGTTCTTTTCTTACACCTGAGACGTTTATCCTCCAGTTGGGTTTGTCTCTGTGGCAACTATGGACGCCTCGCTTGAAAGGAGAAACTTCCCAACTATTTATTTATATTTT
The DNA here is from genome assembly GCA_021605145.1 of Aegilops bicornis. Classification (NCBI taxonomy): domain Eukaryota; kingdom Viridiplantae; phylum Streptophyta; class Magnoliopsida; order Poales; family Poaceae; genus Aegilops; species Aegilops bicornis. The sequence continues at coordinate 788,209,843 of CM038671.1, read as the reverse complement.
ATAGAGTAATTGTCTTGCATAAATTTAGACATCGATGCAACGGTGTCCAGATACTATCACTACACTGTAGTCGGATTTGCTTTCTGTAGAGTGCGCCTAGAGCTGCGGCCTGGACCTGCCGGCAGGGTTGGCCTCGGCGCTGAGGTGGTACAATGCGACAGCTAGCTCATGTGCATCTGTTGGCCGTGTAGATGATCTCCCTGTTGTTGATAAGAAAGAAATGATGTACAATTAACAGGGAAAGGACATAACTTTCATGAAAAAAAACTACTCCCTGAATAGGGCAACTACCTGTAAAGGAAAGGCAAAACAAAGAAGAGAAGCATCGGTTAAAAAGGAAAGGCAAAAAAAGAAGAGAAGCATCAGTTAAAATTAAGTTCAATATATCTGTTTTCTACTTGGAGTTCAACATTTACAATTACATCCCTTGATTTAAAATCAACATTTCCGTAAGTGCAAAACTCGGATAAAATGCATGCTCGATGTAATGTAACGTAGAGATTATGTTTCCTTTTGCACGCATGCATCCATGTAGACATGGATGACAAAAAAGACGTTTCTTCTTTGGATGAAGAAGAATCACAGATCTTCGATTTGAGCTTAAGTTCATAATTTCTATTGACCCCAGCCAATTAAAACCTATACATGCATATCAACCAGTGGAACTCCTCACTTGGCGGAGCCGAGGCAGGCTGTCCCACTCTCTCTCTATTGTTTGTAGCAATTCAACTTGTAGTATGAATAATATGAACTTGTATCTGTATCTATATGTTTTATGTCCCCATCATCTTATGTTTGGATAAAATAATTACTGAATAAAATAGCATCAAGAAGAAACAAGAGGAACATATGATTAAAATGTGCTCTCTTAGTGTCTTGATATGCATCTTTGGTGGTACTTTTGCTAAAAACCGAGTTCCTAAAAGTAAGTGCAAACAAGATAAAATTCGAGCATCATATACACAGCCTAAAAATATACTACAAACTTCATTGAACCCTGCTGAAGACAAAAACATGAGGCTGGATGGAGAAGCTGCTCCACAGTGCTCAAGGTTCTTTGCCAGAGACCAAAACTTAGAGCTTCATTGAGAAATTGCATGTCTGAAGATTGTAGTCATGCTCACCCAATATCTTTGGGTCGTTGGACTAATCTTTTGGTGGGAAATTATCTTTCATTTTAGATAATGAACGCAATATTTATAACTGAATTTGCACATATTGACTCAAGTTGATGGCCATGAACTGAGCCAAAGAGACCTTTCAGAAATGTAACATGTCACTTATAAAAAAAATGTGCATCTCCATGAGACCATACTCTGCTACACAAGAGTTAGCACATACAATCTTAGGGTTCGGACTCACTTATGAAGGCATCAAGAAGGACAAAGGGTAATCAATAAGTTTTACACCGAGTATATTATATCTACAGTTCTACAATTCAGAAAAAAAGAAGTTATCAGCGATGCAATCTTTTCTTCATCTCATGATATCAAAAAGTAGCATCATTGATGATACATTCCTCCCTGCAGAATAACAATGGTTTTTGGCAAAGCATAGGAAGGAACAAAACATAACTATCTAGAGAAAGAAAGAGCAAAATTTGTTGGGGAACGTAGTAATTTCAAAATTTTATACGCACACGCAAGATCATGGTGATTGATAATCCTCAAGTGCAAGGAATCATCGTAGCACTTTCCAAAGGTGGAAGTGATAAGTATGGAGTGTCGAACCCACAAGGAGCTAAAGGTAAGATCAATATTCTCTCAAGCCCTATCTGCCACTGATACGACTCTGCGTGCACGAACGTTTGCTTCCAACTAGCAACGAGAAATAAAACTACGTTGTGGGTATGAAGAGGATAACTTTGCATAGTATCGGAGAGCTAAAATATAAAAGTAGGTGATGTTATCATAAAGTTAGAATATATTACTAAATAATATAAATAGCGAGTGTGGAATAATGATGGATCGGTGTGCGGAATTGTCCTAGGCAATTGTTAACAAGACCGGTAATCACTATTGCAGTTTCATATGAGGGAGAGGCATAAGCTAACATACTTTCTCTACTTGGATCATATGCACTTATGATTGGAACTATAGCAAGCATCCGCAACTACTAAAGATCATTAAGGTAAAACCCAACCATAGCATTAAAGCATCAAGTCCTCTTTATTGCCATATGCAACAATCCCTCTTACTCGGGTTTGTGCTTCTGTTCACTCACCAACCCACTATAAGCGAATCATGAATGTATTGCAACACCCTACTGCGGGAACCCCTCACGCTTGCGCGACACGGAGGGCACCATAGGACATCACCAAAGTAAAACATACAACTCATACCAATCTAGATCATCAATCAACCCAAAGACAAATGATATCTACTCAAAACATCATAGGATGGCAACACATCATTGGATCATAATATGTGGCATAAAGCACCATGTTCAAGTAGGGGATTACAGCGGTGTGCGGGAGAATGGACCGCGTAAAAGAGATGAGGATGGTGATGATGATGGTGATGTTGATAAAGACGATCACCACGGTGATGATTCCCCTCCCGATGGCACTCCGGCACCACCGGAAGAGAGGAGGAGAGGTTCTCCCCCTTGTGCTTCTTCCCCCATGGCCTCCACCTTCTGGTCCTTGGCCTTCGTGGTGATGAAGACCCCTCCGGGATACTCCTCCATGGCCTCCGGTGATGATGCCCCCCCCCCCCGGCAGGGTGCCGGAGAGGGCCTAGATTTATTTCTCGTGGCTACAGAGGCTTGCGGTGGCGGAACTTCTGATCCAATCTCCGGTCTGGAAGTTTTAGGTCACGAGAATATATATGGGTGCGGGAGGTACGTCGGTGGACTTCCGGGCTGGCCACGAGGTAGGGGGCGCGCCCCAAGGGGGTGGGCGCGCCCCCCACCCTCGTGGGCAGCCTGGGACTCCACTGGTGAGCTTCCGTTACTCCATGGGCTTCTTCTGGTCCAAAAACAGGTTTCGTGGAGATTCAGGTCTTTTGAACTCCGTTTGATATTCCTTTTCTTCGAAACACTGAAATAGACAAAAAAACAGCAATGCAGGCTGGGCCTCCGTTAATAGGTTAGTCCCAAAAGTAATATAAAAGTGGAAAATAAAGCCCAAGATAGTCCAAAACAGTAGATAATATAGCATGGAGCAATCAAAATTATAGATACGTCGGAGACGTATCAGGCATCCCCAAGCTTAATTCCCGCTCATCCTCGAGTAGGTAAATGATAAAAAAGATAATTTTTGATGTGGAATGCTTGTAAGTGCTTAAGTTTGATCAATGATAATTCCAATCACTTTTTCTAGCATCATTACATATCATAACAGTAGTTCATCTCATAAAACTTTTCATGACCAAGTAACAAGAAATTCACAAGTTTAAAGTATGGATCATAAACTTCCTTGAAAACTAACAAACAATATTCCCGGTCATCAAACAATTGCAATTCATCCTATTTTCAGGAAGAGTCTTTGTCTGAGCTTTGATTCAGCAAACTTCACATACTGAACTATCATTTAATCTTTCACAATTGCTAACACTCACGCAATACTTGTGGTTATGGAGTTTTAATCGGACATAGAGAAAGAAAGGGGCTTATAGTTTTGCCCCACAACCTTTTACCTCAAGGGTAATGTCAATAATAATAACTCATGCTCCCCTACATCCAATTAGATATATATATCATGTTCTTTCCAACATGCTGGGCTTGCCAAAGGTTAAAATGAAAAAGTAAAGGTGAAGATCACCGTGACTCTTGCATAAGGTAGAAGATAATAATAAAAGATAGGCCCTTCGCAGAGGGAAGCAGAGGTTGTCATGCGCTTTTTATGGTTATGCATAAAATCTCAATGTGAAAGAACGTCACTTTATATTGCCCCTTGTGATATGAACCTTTATTATGCAGTCCGTCGCTTTTATTACTTCCACATCACAAGATTGTATAAAGCTTATTTCTCCCACACCAATCAATCATACATATTTAGAGCAATTTTTATTGCTTTGCACCGATGACAACTTACTTGAAGGATCTTACTCAATCCATAGGTAGATATGGTGGACTCTCATGGCAAAACTGGTTTAAGGATTTGGAAGCACAAGTAGTATCTCTACTTGGTGCTGAGAATTTTGGCTAGCATGAGGGGAAAGGCAAGCTCAACACGTTAGTGGATCCATGACAACATACTTTATCTCAGATATAAGAAAACATAACTCATTACGTTGTCTTCCTTGTCCAACATCAACTCTTTAGCATGTCATATTTTAATGAGTGCTCCCAATCATAAAAGATGTCAATAATAGTATATCTATATGTGAAACCTCTCTTCCTTCAATATTCTTTCATGAATTATTCAAGTGACCAATTCTACGTTTGCTAACTTTCAATAAGTTTACTACCTATACTTATTATGTGTGAAGTCATTACTCCCCATGTTATAAGCATATGAAACATATATAAATTCAGGTTTATGACATTCAATTAATTCAACCATTTACTCATAGGATATACATGAAGCACATGAGCAATTGACAAACTACTCCAAAAGATATGAGTGAAGAACACTAAGTAGTCAAATAATTAACTAGCTATGGGAGGATTATTTTTCATTTAGTATTTAAGATCCAATTATTTTATTCAAACAGCAAGTAAAATTTAAAACACGCTCCAAGCAAAACACATATCATGTGATGAATAAAAATATAGCTCTGAGTAAAGTACATCGATAGTTTTGAAGACGAAAGAGGGGATGCCTTCCGGGGCATCCCCAAGCTTAGGCGCTTGAGTCTTCCTTGAATATTACCTTGGGGTGCCTTGGGAATCCCCAAGTTTAGGGTCTTCCCACTCCTTATTCTCCTCATATCGATATCTCACCCAAAACTTGAAAATTTCAATCACACAAAACTTAACCAAACTTCGTGAGACAGGTTAGTATGATAAAGAGCAAACCATGCACTTGGGTACTGTCAAAGACAAGGTTAATAATTGTTCTCACACAATGCCTACTGTACCATATCATTTCTACAATTTATACCGAAGAATATAAGCCATCGAAACTAGAAAACAAGCAAACTATGCAATGAAAACAGAATCTGTCAGAAACAGAACAGTCTGTAATGATCTGAACAATAACCATACTTCTGCTACTCCAAAAATTATGAAATAAATTGGTGGACGTGAGGAATTTGTCTATTAATCTTCTGCAAAAATAATCAACTCAAAAGCACTCTTCTGTAAAAAATGACATCTATTCTCGTGAGCGCATAAACTAAAGAAGCATAAGTAAGAATGCTATTTGCATTATTATTGAACAATTATCAAGAATTAGATGGGGAATCTTTTGAGATGAATTACTTTTCTATAGGCACTAAAAATATCTAAAATATTTTACATACAAACACATTTTTGATATATTCGGCCAAATTCACCAATATTGTAAACATTTTACATACAGAAAATTCATATGCGGTGGAATATATTTGATGTAATGTGGGAACAAATCTATACCTACTAATAAAAGAAATAGGTATTCTTAGTCCATCATGTTATTTTATGGAAAAACCCTTAATGTTTCTGACATTAAACCATAATACATATCAAATGTTTTTAAAATACTCATATCTTTTAAACCGTAACTCCAAATTTAACATGTTATATATGAAGTTTACCTACTAATAAAATAAATAGGTATTCTTAGTCCGTTATGTTATTTTATGGAAAACCCCTTAATGTTAAATATGTAGAATATGAATATGATGTTATTTTACCTGTTAAGATTTTAAATTATACTATCTAGGCTGCAATGTTAATCGCCACACCAACGCTTCCTCGCCTCTGGCTATCAACTTGTCGCGTCGTTTACCATCTCCGACGGCGGTACGATCTTCTACCTTTTCTCGGTAGGTGCGGTGCCAACATCAGCAAACGACCCAGTAGCCTACCGGCGCGTCACCATCGGCCTATTAGATGAGCGCACCACAACCTTTGCTGAGCCCCTCCTCCCTGTAGGCGGCGAGTTCTGTGCACCACAAGATCGTTTGTTTTTGTCATTTTTCTTTACTCACCCATAAAAACACCTCATCCCGAACATGACATGAATAAATGCATGATCACTTGTTTGTTTCTATGTAATGGATTAAATCTGCATGCAAGCCTTGTTGAAATAGAACAGATGTAGCATCTTAAACTACGCTTTTATAGGTTAAGAACATCTTTGTTTGGGCCATAGCTACAAATTCTCAGATTATAGACCATCTTTTATAAATTAAGAGCATGTGGTATTTTTTTCTCCCGTTGCAACGCACGGGCCTTTTTGCTAGTACATATAATGGTGGAAACTTGCTCCTATACCATAGGATGTCTATAATATGTTTCCTTTAGAAGTATATATTTCTATTCTAGTTTTTCTTATAAAGGACCCAAGTCTTTACAATGATTGCTTATCTACTTCGATTTTTAACTATTACAACAATGGCATGCATTTATGTATAAGGTATTCTTTGCAATGTGGTATTTTCATAAGCCGCTACTTAGATTTTTTTTGTCCATATAAAAGATATTTGAAACAATACAATAAATTGGCAACAAATTTTCATAGATTCCAAGCACCACACATTGCTTCCATGGTTAGTAAAGATTTTTTTAGAACCTACTTCATATATACTGAGCCTAAAAGACCCTATGATGCTACCCATGCTTGGGAAAAGTCCGACTTCTGAACAATATAGTTCATTTCTCCTTTGAAATAATTATTGTGTTTAATAATTTAAAACCACTATAATCTATGTTTATGTTTCGTCCTCTTCGGGCTCTGGGTTAGGCATTTGAGAAAAAAAAATGAGCCCGGGCCCGATAATTTTGGTACAAGTTGTCCATGAAAATGTTTACCATAGTGTATGAGGAATCAAATTCAACGTCTCCGATCATATATCGTGGCTATCTTTGTTCACAGGTTCGATGTGTTCCGATTTGTATTACAGAGAGAAGAGTCTTGAGACAAAAAAACCATTCTTCCCTATTCTCTCTCCACTCCCACAACCCTATGTGTCCCTACCCTACTAGTTGAATATGCCCTTATAGTTTGTGACCGCCCACATTAATGGCCCTCATTTTTACCCCACTATCGAGCTCATCACCCCTGTCCCAAAATGCAGGGAGCGGAGGAGGAGGCTACTCCCCTTTATGCGTAATGTCTTCACATCTTCTTACTTGTGGGCCTCAAATCTACTTCCAGCCATAATTAAATATGGTTGGTTATTTGAATCTTATTTGGCGATTTTCCTAACATACAAAAGATGTCTAAGTTGGTATAGATTTTCCTTTATTGTTTGGTATTGGACCCTTGTTGCTCATTTTGATGAAAACTAAGATATTTATTGAAGCTTATTATAAATCGTTACATGATAATTGTCGTACTATCCTTGTGTTCATGTATGGTCAAGAGATAAATTTCGTGAAACTAAATGGAACCACGCGGTCATCATTTGAAATTTCATGGTTAGTATGTAAATATATACTAGCTTTGCCAATTGATTTCACAGTGCCTACAAATGAGGAGGCAATATGCGAAGAAGAGGGCATTAGTTGGAGGGGTACTCCTCTTCTCCCTTTATCTAGAAGCGGGGTGTCACGTGTGGCGTCGGAAATGAAGGACATTCTTGTAGGTGGGCTCCTAACCATAAGGGAGGATTCAACTACGTAGGTATGGAGAGAAAGGGCTTGGGCAACTGAGAAAAGAAAAAGGAAGAGTAGGATTTCTTGTCTAGATATAGTTCACTCTTCCTATATTGATTTGAACACATCTAACTTGTGAACACAAAGAGTTTTGATATATTCGAATAGTAATTAGAGGGCATGTCCATAATTATTACTAGGGAAAACTGATCTAAACATGTTTATCATTGGAACATAAATGGTTAAATATATTTGAATTGGAATTAAATGATTTGATATGTTTAGATCATTCTCCAAGACATTAAGAGAAGTTGACCAAATAAAAATTGGCATACTTTGCAACCACACCTTGATTGATTTCTTTTTTTCTTGTAGTAGAGAGATGGTGAGTGAAAGCATGTATATAATGTTACCAAGAAGACATATGGTACATACACGGACTAGCAAGGACATGCTATATAGGTGCATAGAAAACCACGTGAATAAATGATTAACCATGAAAATAGATTGTTGCATGACGTCCCTAAAACATAAACGAGCATGTCAACAATATAAAGTTGGGTGGGGGTTTAATTATATTGAGGATTTTCAACTGCAAGCAACATATGATTGGCTAGAAATGATATATACTAAATTGTAAATTATGCCAACTCCTATAAGATCTAGGAAATTAAATCTGTGGTATTCAACCTACAGGTCATACTATAAAACATAGAGAAAATATGCATCTGAGTTCACAAGAGTTAAGACCCACAGAATAAGAAAGCAACAACACCATAAGTTGTTTGAAATAACTATATAAAGTTGGGAAACAAACTATTTATCTTATTGAAAAAAAGTTTTACTTACACCTCAGCTAATTTTGCGCTCCTTTGAATGTTTATATTTATCGTCCCTTCCCAGCCCAGAGGCTTGAGCAATACATAGTTTATCAATCATCAAAAACTTGACTATATCCGTTGGATCATCAAATCTACCTCCAGGCTTCCACCCCATGGACAAGTTAGCAAAACATAACTTTTCTTCTTTTCTCCCAAATTTATTCGTATTTAGTTTTGCTAGGATTAAGTCTCCATTTCAAAAAGTCATGAGAAGGCAAATATTCGCACATGGTTTCAAAAAATCACCGTTGATAGATATGTTGTGCAGTGTGGTTATTAAGTGAAATGGATACTTATTCCTACGAAAATGAAATAAGAAGAACTTCAAAAGAAAATTGGACAAATTACTTTTTGCGAACATGTCCATGGGTAGAAAACCTAGAGCTACATCCAATGATGTAGCAGATATACCTCAAGATGATGGCAAGCATTGGGTGACTGATAAGACAATCATCCTACAAGACCCTCTTGGTGACAAAGGACTATAAGTATGACAATGAAGGTAGCACCAAATTTGCTGATGAGTTGGTAGTACTCTTTTTATAGTATCATATTTAATTTGTTCCTAGCTTTATCTAGTTATTTCTGAGCAAATGATGTAGCCGTCAATTTCTTATCTCGTGGATATTAACTCTTGATAACTCAAATGTATACTTGCGCTATTTTTCTAGCATGAGCAGTAGGCTGAATACCACCAATTTAAGTTCCTACCGCTTATGTGACTGAACATAACTTACAATTCAGTATACATCATTTCTCGTTTATGTCTTTATGATATATCACTTGTAGTAGAACATCTTCAGTGCAGTTAAATCCTCACAACTTAATATTGTTGGCATGCTCTTTTATGTTTTAGCGGCATTATGCTATAAATACATGGATGATGGTCAATCGGTCATTCCAGTGGTGTGCTATGCACACATATAATTGTACTTGCGATTCTGTATTTATTTAATGACTTCTTGGTAAGATTCTATATACATGCCTTCAGGGTACTATATCTCTCCTACAAGAAAAATAATAATATCAATAATGGTCGAGTTCCCAAAGTATACGAACTTTATTTTGGTGGATTTCCTTGCAATATCACCAGTTTCTTAGGTGTATCAATGCCCATACATAGTTTTACATTCATCTAGCATGTGGATACTTGCATCATAATGGTATACTGTTATGATCGGCCAGGTCTATGGCTGCAGGAGGCTCACTGGACAAACTTAGCCCTCAAGTTATGTTAGTTTTATTTCATATCGTGGTTATATATACGACTTGTAAGACTATTTTGAGAATTACGCAATAAGACTATTCTATTGCCCGGCTCCCAGAGGAGCCGGAACCCTAAAACCCTAGCCGCCTCCTACTTGCGCCGCCGCCGCCCAAACCGCAAGGACGGCGCCTCGCCGCCAGCCGCCCGCTGGCTCAGCCTCGCCCACCTCCCGCCTTCCCCTATAGTCTCGGCCGTCGCATCCGGTGGGAGGGCGTTGGAGGCACCCCGGCGTCGCCTCCGCTCCAACTGGCCGCGGCCACCACTGAGGCCGAGCATCCGCTATTGGATAACCTCCTGCAGCAGCACAGTGATCTCTTTGCGGAACTCCAGGGCCTTCGCGGCCTGGGTCTCGACCACCGTATTCATCTCTGCCGGGCTCGGCGCGGTGGCGATTGGGCCCTACCGGTACCCTCAGTTGCAGAAGGACGAGTTGGAGCGGCAGTGTGCACTCATGCTTGCCGCGGGCATTATCCGGATCTCCACATCACCATTCACGGCGCCGGTCCTCCTCGTTCGCAAGTCGGATGGCACGTGGCACTTCTGCATCGACTACCGCGCCCTTAATGTTCTCACAATTAAGGATAAGTTTCCTATTCCGGTGGTTGATGAACTCCTGGATGAACTACATGGGGCGCACTTCTTCACCAAACTGGACCTCCGGTCGGGGTATCATCAGGTGCGCATGCATCCATACGACATCGCCAAGACGGCGTTTCGGACTCATCACTACCACTTCGAGTTCTTGGTGATGCCCTTTGGCCTCTCCAACGCACCGGCGACGTTTCAGGCCTTGATGAACGATGTCCTCCAGCCCTACTTACGTCTTGTGCTCGTTTTCTTTGATGACATTCTTATCTACAGAGCCTCTTGGGCAGAGCACCTCCAGCATGTGACCATCGTCTTCAACGAGCTTCGGGCGCATCATCTTCATCTTAAGCGCTCGAAGTGCTCGTTCGGGACACCTTCGGTCGCTTACCTCGGCCACGTCATCTCGGCCGAGGGAGTGGCCATGGACGCCGACAAGGTGGCGGCCGTCGCCGCCTGGCCAATTATGCAGTCTCCGCGGGCTCTTCGCGGGTTCCTTGGCCTCGCGGGTTACTACCGGAAGTTCATCCGGGAATTTGGCCTAATCGCGGCCCCGCTCACGCGTCTTCTCAGTCGCGACGCCTTCTCTTGGGATGAGGAGGCCACTACAGCGTTCGAGGCCCTCAAGGGGGCCCTCACGATGGGACCCGTCCTGCAGATGCCGGATTTCGACCTCCCCTTCACCATCGACTGCGACGCCTCCGATGCGGGGTTCGGTGCGGTCCTTCATCAGGGCGATGGACCCCTCGCTTTCTCCAACCGCCCCTTTGCCGCACGCCATCTTAAGCTGGCGGCGTATGAGCGTGAGCTCATTGGGTTGGTACAGGCAGTACGCCATTGGCTGCCCTATCTTTGGGGTCGTTCCTTCCGGATCCGCACGGACCATTACAGCCTCAAGTTCATGCTGGATCAGAGGTTCTCGACGGTACCCCGGCACCAGTGGATCAGTAAACTCTTTTGCTTTGACTTCACCGTCGAGTACCGGCCGGGTCGCCTTAACACCGTCGCCGATGCCCTGTCTCGGCGTGACGCCGATGTGGACGACGGTGCGGCGGAGGGGCGGCCTTCTGCATCATCACCGGGCCCTCCTTCGCTATCTACGCCGACATCCGACGGGCGACCGCTGCCGCGACCGACTCCCTCCTCCTGCAGCAGCAGCTAGTGGCGGGAGAGCTGGAGGAGCCGTGGCGCCTCGCCGATCACCTGCTTCTCCATGGGCGCAGGGTCTTCGTTCCGGCACACGACGATCTTCGCCAGCAGGTGCTGCGCCTCGCCCACTCGGCGGGCCATGAGGGGGTGCAGAAGACACTCCATCGTCTCCGCGCCGACTTCTACATTCCCGGTGATCGTGCCATGGTCCGTGACTGGGTACGGTCTTGTGTGATGTGCCAGCGCAACAAAATGGAGACTCTACGGCCGGCTGGCATGCTTCAGCCCTTGGAGGTCCCATCTCAGGTTTGGGCGAACATCTCCATGGACTTCATCGAGGGCCTTCCCAAGGTGGGCGGCAAGTCCGTCATTCTCACGGTGGTCGACCGCTTCTCCAAGTATGCTCACTTCATCGCACTTGGCCATCCATATTCAGCGGCGTCTGTCGCGCGGGCCTTCTTCGATGGCATTGTCCGTCTCCACGGGTTACCTTCTTCGATCGTCAGTGATCGGGACCCCGTGTTCACGGGACACGTGTGGCGTGACCTTTTCCGGCTGGCGGGCGTGAAGCTATGCTCGAGCACCGCCTTCCACCTCGCCAGACGACCAGTCCGAGATCGTTAACAAGGTGATTGCCATGTATTTGCGTTGTGTTACAGCTGATCGACCTCGCGCATGGGTGGACTGGCTCTCGTGGGCGGAGTACTGCTACAACACCTCTTATCACTCCGCCCTCCGTGCTACGCCCTTTGAGGTGGTGTATGTCCGGCCACCCCCGCCGATCCTTCCGGTTGATCCGGCCTTGGCACGGACCGAGGCAGCCGGGGCTCTTCTGAGGAGCCGTGATGAGATGCTCGCGGAAGTGCGGCAACGGCTCCTACAGGCCCAGCAGTTGGCCAAACATTACTATGATGGCCACCATCGCGAGGCAGAGTTCTCGGTGGGTGATTGGGTCTGGCTGCGTCTACTTCATCGCTCTACGTAGTCCTTGGACCCACGCGCGAGGAGGAAGCTCGGTCCTCGCTATGCCGGTCCCTTTGCTATCCTGGAACGCATTGGGAAAGTGGCTTACCGTCTTCAGCTCCCGGCAGGTGCGCGGATCCATGATGTCTTCCATGTCGGGCTGCTCAAGCCATTCCGCGACGAGCCACCCGCGGCACCACCGGCACTTCCACCGATCACGGACGGGCGTCTCCTTCCTGAGCCAGAGAAGGCGTTGAAGGCTCAGCTGCGACGAGGCTCCTGGTACGTGTTGATTCAGTGGACTGGACTACCAGAGGAGGACGCTACTTGGGAGCAGCGCGAGGAGTTCCGCCAGCACTACCCCGATTTTCAGCTCGAGGACGAGCTGTTTGCGCAGGCGGGGAGAGATGTTATGACCGGCCAGGTCTATGGCCGCAGGAAGCCCACCGGGCAAACTTAGCCCTCAAGTTATCTTAGTTTTATTTCATATCGTGGTTATATATACGACTTGTAAAACTATTTTGAGAATTAAGCAATAAGACTATCTATTGCCCGGCTCCCAAAGGAGCCGGAACCCTAAAACCCTAGCTGCCTCCTGCTCTTGCGCCGCCGCCGCCAAAACCGCAAGGACGGCGCCTCGCCGCCGGCCGCCGCGCTCCAGCCCTCGCCCACCTCCCTCCTTCCCCTATAGCCTACGCCCTAGGCAGGGAAAACCCTAGTTCCTATCATATGCACTAAGCTATACAATTACTGTCAAAATTATTACATTGTTATATTTGGATCACACAATTATATTTATAAACTTGAAAGATGACGGTGTACTTTTAGATAGATATTTTACATTCCACATATAAGACATAATGTGAAACTTATTTATTACTGTTGCTTCTATAGTCTATTTGCCACCTCTGCTTGAAAAAAGAGTTACTAAGTCACAGTTGTAAGCGGAGGATGGAGAGAGAGCTAGTCGCCAAAGACCATAGGTGGTGCGGGCCTGGACAGGCCTGTGGGTTTTTTGTTCATCAGACGGGCAGGGTAGCCCGTCAGTGTAGATAACAGGTCAGTGTAGTGTTTAGAATGTCATGCATGCAGATACTCCATTCCAAACAAACTAAGTAAATACTTGCACCCATGTTTGTTTAGTATCTTCTTCTCTTTTTGTTTTTGAGAGTCGATCTTCAGAAAAAGAAATCAAAGTTCCAAATGTAGCCCGTCTGAAAGAAAAGCTGCCTGAACAACCACTTGGAATTAAGCTTTGAGTTAGTGTTGAAAATTATACACTTGGACCCTGAAGCGCTAACCATCTACCAAGCAGATAATTAGAAAAACAATTGATATGCTATCTGAATTCATTGACGATCTCAACGGCAAAATGCAGACTTCAAGTGTCCAGCAGTTGCCTGAGGATAGAAGCTATATAGAAGCAAACTGAATGATTGGCCCATCAACTGCAGCTACAATTAAGAAACGCTAAACACATTGTTCTCGGAGAACAAACCGACTGCGCTGCAGTTCTAGATGAAGAACAAATCATACAAGGTATGGTTAGAACTGATGTTTCAGTAGTTCATCCACAACAACTGTTCTCTGCTTACTGTTGCGGCAGTAGAAGGACATTTTGAGCTCCTGATAGTCGATCTACTTCTCTGGTTCGGTGATCAGGTCGACACATGCATTCTCTAAACAGGATAAAATCCATGTAAATGTAGTATGAAAAGGTACATAATCTACAATACCCTTGTACAAACAGCAACGGCCAACTGCATGACAAATATTTATAAGCAGAGAACATCTTTAGTTTAGTTCTTTAACAACGACATTCATGCTGCAGATTGTGTTTCTTTAGTAATGCCCATAAATGCAACGAACAAACTATCGTACAAATGCAATTAGTTCAAGGGACTCAAGCATAGACGTATCAGAGCATTACAAAAATAGATGAAAGATTCCTTTCATACCCTGTTGTATGCCCAGGCCACATTGTACAGCAGCTCGACAAACCGTCAGTAAGCAAATCTAACACCATTTCTTGTACAGTACATGACATTGCAAAGATGGTTCCATTGAAAGAGAGCAAAATCCAGAAGTTCACAAACATTGGGCCAACATTTACTACTGCCAGAAATTAAGCACCACATTGCATTTGCTAGGAAGTAGTAATACAAGAGAAGAACTACTGGACACATATAAATAAGATAGTGTCCATCAAGCACGATATATAATAGATGTCGCATTAGGTTGATACCAAATAGTACCAATTAAGACATCAAACTGCACTTCCACTAAAGGTGATCTAACATAGAATCTACCTGTTTCTTACTCTTAACCATGCAAGGCATAATAACCATAATAACTAAATGATAGACTAGAAGGGAAACAAGAAGAATTACTTAGCAAATGCATAGCCTTCTTGTCGGATCGAAATCACTGTCCTTAGGAATTAAACGAAGATCTGCCGACAACTTATGGAATCTGTTGCAAGGCCAGTTGAGAATCCGGGTTGTTGATGGTGTAGCTGGCCAGAAGGTGGATGATGGTGTAAGGACGGTCAGCGACCAGGACAAACTTCTTGTCCTGCTTCACAAAATCAGCAGCTTCAGAGATCCTCCTCATTTTGTTATCCTTGATGTTGCACTTGCAGATATGAGCGGATGAACCCAAATGTTCAGTGTAGTACACACAGTCTGGCTCAATTCCTGGGAACTCATCAACATCGACGGAGAAGCACCTGTGGTCACCGATGAAGATGGCATATCTGTCTGGGGTCTTCAGACAGCAGAGCTTACTTGTCTCGGTGTCATATTAAAGAGCAAAGAGAGCCAAGACTCCCTGTGGATTCAAGATCTTCATGACGATACATATATGCCCATGCAAATCCACTAGGAAACACCGCATGTCGTACCCATGCCCAGGAAGATCAAGGGAGAAAACCTCGGTCACAGGAGAATGATTAACCGGCAGAAATTTGCCTAAGCAAATAATCATCTCACGAACTACGGATGCTTCAGAAAAGCTTGCGTAGACACCACCCACAACCGCCTTCCGGAAGAAATCGTAAGCTGCTGGCTGCTTATGGTTGTATCTGACGAAACTTTCACTATGAGGAGCCGCCGAGTAAGCCTTGCGAGATGAGTCGGAGAACACGGCGAGCCGGAGAGAAGAGCCGTGGGGGAAAATGACATCAGCGATTCCAAAATCGGGGGGCATGGGCGCCGCGAAACGGATCACGACGCCGGTGAGAGGGTTGAGGACGCGAGCGGCATGAGGAGGGCTTTTCTCCGCCAGGACGAAGTAGCCGTCGAGAGTGGTGGAAACGATGTGGTAGTCGCCGAGCTGCGGAAAATTCTTGCGGAGAAAGCGGCCGTTGTCGGTGTTCAACAGGAGCAGATTCCCTTGGCTGTGGAAGGCCTCGTCGAGGACGATCCACCGACTCGGGCGAAAGCGGGGGTCGGAGGCGTCGCTCCTTGGGTCGTCGATGGCGGCGCGCCAGCCGATGAAGACGGCGCGATAGTCCATGTACCAGTCGAGGTTGTTGTCGGTGAGGAAGGAGTCGGCGATGCAGCGGACGATGTCGCCCGGAAGCGTGGACCACCCGTCTTCGGCCGCCATGGCTGGGACCGCCGGAGAGGATTCTGCAAAACTCGGATCTTTCTTCTCCCGTTTAGCAGCAGGCGGAATCTCGCCGGACGCGGCCGCCATGGCCGCACGCTCCAGTTCCTGCGACATGAGTGCGCCACTCCTTCTAGATGGCCTGTAAAAAAACAAGGGAAGATGCAGCATGAAGGAGACTGAAAATGAAACAACAGCTGCATAAAGAAATGAACAGACTAGAGCAAGGATTCGGTGGTTATCAGATCTATCTGCGGAGGAACACAGCAAGAGCGGCGGCCGAAGGAGGAGATGAGATGAGGTAAATCCGAGGAGAGTGTTCAAATGGAACGGAAGAGGGGGAAGGAGAAAAAGGTGCCTCCGTTTCGAAATATAAATTTTTACTAAGATTTCAATATAGACTATGTATAGATGTATGTGGACATATTTTAGAGTATAAATTCACGTTTTACTAATTTTAGAAAACTTAGCAACGAAGGGAGTAACAATGAATGCCAGCTCTAGAAAAACTCACGCACGCCACGCCAGCAGGAGCAGCTGTATGCAGCACGCGTCACATCCCCACCGAGCCGGAACCCTTCGGTTTGAAAAAGGCCAAAGTTATTTTCAAGGATGAGTGGGAGATAGTACAAAATCTCAAAAGGTTAGTTTTCAAATGTGAAAAACTAACTGAAACGTGCACGAGCATTTCTCTCTCTCTCTCTCTCTCTTCCACCTTCATTGCCGCTCTGGTCGAGTTCCTCTCTAGGGCCCAGTTCTTTTGGCTCAATTCTTGACAATCATGATGTGTAAAATCAAAAGCTCAAAAGAACTCGATCATTGTCCAAAATTATCTGAGATTCGTTAGAACCGGTAGTCCAATGTAAAATCATCTGGAACTTCGGTTCTGGCGATTATGGGCTCTCCTACAAAACAAGCCGTTTTGATTTAAGGGGGTACTACGTCAGTCTTGGTTTATTGGTCTTTTTTGTAATTTGTCTTAAATTTTGACCAAAGATCTAACTAACAAATTATTAATGCATGTCAAGAAAAATTATATCGTTGGAATCATATTTAAACGTAGTTTTTAATGATATAATTTTTTATGACATGAATAGTTTATTACTTAAATTTATGGTTAAAATTTGACACAGAATATAACAGGGACCAATAAATCAAGACCGAGGTACTACCCCTGTTTGAGAGGCAAATTGAACCCTTTACGAGTCGCCAAGAAAGGGCGTCGCTTGCGCTTAGCCACGTCGGCACAGGTAGGACAAAAAACTCGAGCTAGCGAACGGGTTGGGCAGGAGCGCCTCACGAAGGAAAACCTCACCCGTCCCTTCCTGGCCGCAGCCACTCCCTCCCCTTCTCCGCCGCCTCCCTTCCCGCCTGCCCCTCCCCTCACCGCCCTGCCTCTCCCCTCATCTTTGCGCCATGGTGAAGCAACACGGCGACTCTCCCCGAGCCGCGCCTCTCTGACTGTCTCGGGCCCGACGCCTCCGCTCGCCGCTGCACCTGGATCTGAGCTTGCGCGCAGTGCGGGGGTAGGAAGGTGCGGCGCTGCTCGTTCCCACGGCCGCGACGGCAAGAGCTAGAAGGCGGGCGGCGGCGCGAGCTCTCGTCCTGAGGATGCAGCAGGAGGACAAGCACAGCGGTCGTCGTCCCCTACTCCGCCGTGGCAGGCCCCAGCACATGGTCGCGCTACCCCCACCCCATGATGTCATCTGCGTTGATCTGAAGCCCACACAGGATGGGAACAAGGTGGGGATGGAGATGTGAGTCATTTTCTTTGGATCTCCTTCTGAAGATTTTGAAGCTTTCTGTCCGTGTCAAGGATGTCCAGTGCAGAGGAGGATTTTTGCCCTAGGTGAGATCACGATATCATGCATCCTCTTTCCTATTTATTGCTCAGATCAGCACAATGCTTTAGTCCTTTGGTTATTGGTGTTGACCTGATGATAATACACCATGCCTTGTTATTTGCTTCTTGTGTATTCTGACAGGAGAAAAGAGCTCATGGCACTTTCAAGATATAGAGAAATCAAATGTTAAAAATAGGTAACTATCGATCTATTTATTTAGTGTATGATGTTATCTAAAAATTGTATCTTTATCACAGCCAACATCTAACTCTATGTGCTTCTGTTTGTATTCACCATAACAAAAATAGTATGTAACTATTATCTGAGTGATGCTAACAGTTTGGGTCCGGCGCTGAACTCCTGTTTGCTTCATTTCACTCGATCTCTTGCCATGTTTGCAAGATTTTGTGGGAGTATTTTGTTTTGCTGGTGCACACAATATGTTTTTTCGAACGCCTGTGTGCAAAGTATTTGGTAGTAATAGTATGAAGAAGTTAGCACTCTCATATTTTCATATCCATTTTTCAAGCGTGCAGAACTCCAGCCTATGGACTCTGACTCCATTTATTTGCACATTACAGATTGCTCAAAAGAAGTAGAGACTATACACTGATATACCCAATTCTACTTGAATTTTCATCTAGCTTTAAAGGACCCTGACACGGAATGTGTATTAGCTACCTGTAGCATGCAATGGTAATTTCAGTTCAGTCCACCTGGAGTTCTCAAGTGGCAACCATACAAGAATCATTCATTGACACTCCTTGCAAAAATAACCTTCTTCCTAACCATGAAGAGTCAGTTGAGGAGTTATTTGAAGAGCCATTTATCAACATGTATTATCTAAATGATGCTTTGGATGGATGATCTGCTTTAGTCTGATGATGATCCATGAGATATATGTACGCTTTTGGGTTCATGTTGTTAGGTTGATTGCTCCTGATCAACTTCTGAATGCTATTTGTCATCCTTAGGTGAAAACAGTAAAGCTGATGCTGATCTAGAAAGTTTTTTCTGATATTGATGATGTGGAGGTACCTTCATACGTCCATCTTTGAACGTGTTTGAGTTCTCATGGCAATTGGCGGCAAGGTATAGTTTTGTATATTAGCACATATGTTATGACTGATGGATTTATTTATTCTTTTGTCATCCTTGTTTTACTACTATAAGCAAGAGCCATGTGTCATCTCCCTTGGCGAACAAGGTAAAAAAGAGGACCTTACTATTGGTTACATTATTATGGTTTGGTCTTGCTCTCTGCTTACATGTCATACCCTAGATATTATTCAACTTAAATAGGGAATTGATAGTTTTCTGGAAAGCACTAGGGGGTCATATCCCCACCTGAGAAACCGATATCCACTTCTGCTCACTCCGTCTCTGTATCAGTTACCGTCTTCACAGATGTTTATTAGAAAGGGAACATATTCTTCCATATTTTGCTTTGGAAGTTAGAATAGTTGTAGTAAAATCCTAATTGCACAAAGCTAAATATGATACGGAAATTAGTTACTGGTGATATGAGATATTTCACATTTTGATTTCCATGGCGATTATTTTTCTTGATGTAACTGGCCACGGATTGCTGTACAATGGTGTAGTTGTTGTTTCTGGACTGCTATATAATTTTGTATTATTATAAAACAAATCTGAATTTCTTAAAAAAAGTCTTCATATATTAGTCAAACTGTCCTAACTATTACTAAGGTTCCCTATAGTCCCAGTGATGATAGCATAGTCTGAACCTAGCTGAATGTTTTGGGTCTCCTGGTGATTATTTACCTAAATCATTGTTATCATTGGTTTGATTGTTTTCTACCATTCATTTGGATTACTGTTGCTAGGAAATTGAAGGGGGGAGGTGTTGAACCTAATTTCCTTGATAGCAGTTATACCTTACATGGTGGAGAAAACATTCGCTCATCGGCGGTGGAAGTATTTGGACGCATAATTCACTTCTGGGCATATGTTGTATGTGATAGGTTATTTCTTATTTGTTATCTCTAATTCTCCATTAATTTTGTAGGTTGACGGGTATCTTCACAACGAGGACGAGACACATTACGAAAAGATAATTTGGGAGGAAATGAACAAAGAATACCTAGGGGTAGGTATTGTAACTCTAGCAACATGAGGCGCTTTTTATTCTCACAATAGCGTGTAGTGTTACAGACTGCTGCTTTTTTTTGCGGGAAACAACTCAAGGCAGGGTCGCCTGCCACAAGTAGTCAAGTATTCTGACTGTGCTTGCATATTTACCATGACACAATCAAGAAAGTGAAAGGGGTGCGTCCCGACCTGGCACTGCCCTAACTTCTTCTTAGGAGGTTTGTCTGCACTTATTGAGAACAAAATCTTCAGTGTCCATGGTGGCCTTTCCCCTCCTATTACGAGATCAGATAAATTATTCTCGCGTGTTATATTTTGTAGTTTATGCATCCGATTTCTAATATTTTATTATCATGTGCCCCCAGCAGAAAAATACTCAATGATGGTGCCATGTGTGACCTTCTTTGATCTGATTTGGAGGAAATTGTAGATGTCTAGGCATTAAGTCCTCGACCGGCGCAGCCGCCACACCGAAGGCGGCACCCTTGTGCATCGTTTACCTTGCTGGAGGCTTCGGTAGGATTCCTCTTCCTTCCACCCCGTCCAAGAGCTCAGGTGAAAGCCTTAGGTCCCCTTTTCCTGGCGACAACGGCATTTTGGTGGCGTGTTCCTTCCTGAAGGTGTCGTCCGGGGATGGCTCCAGTGATGGTGGAGTTGGGTGTGGTTCGAGGCGGCATGTGGTGGCCTGATCTCATCATCGGCATCCTTCTCCGGTCCAGTGCGGAGGGTTCCAGCCGCTGATCTGAGGGATTGGGGTCCCTGCCTCCATGCCGGCGGTAGAGACCTACGGCGTGGCGATTCCTATCCTTGACCGGGGGCATTGTGCCGCATCCTTTTGGCCTTCTCTGAGGTTTCAGCGCCTGCGTCCGATAACTCTCGTTCGGTGTTTTGCCTTGCTGCTGTCAACGGCGGTGTTTGGGTGGTCGGTTCTCCGTGTCATGTAGTTTTGTCCCTTGTGCCTAAACCTGGGCAAACGTCAGGCCGGGCCGGGTTTCGGGCCGGGCTTATAAAAGCCCAACCTTCATTTCTCAAGCCCGAGCCCGGCCCGAAGCCCGAAATACTCCATATTTTCAAGCCCGAGCCCGGCCCAAAATCAAGCCCGAAGCCCGAAAGCACGGCCTGAATGCTGTTCTTTTTAATGCAGCGACGCGTGCAAGCCCGGCCCAAGCCTGAAAGCCCGCCCGAATGCTGTTTTTAGTCAGCGCCGCGTGCAAGCCCGGCCAAATACGGAAAAATTGAAGCCCGAGCCGGCCCGAACTATCTTCGGGCTGCAAAACAAAGCCCGAGCCCAGCCGAATGTCAAGCCCGGCCCGGCCCAGCCAGGTTCTTCGGGCCGGGCTCGTGCCGGGTCGTCGGGCCGGGCTGCCCATGCCCGGGTTAACTTGTGCCTCTCCTTTGGCAGCCGGGGCACTCTGATTTGGGTTCTAGGGTGAACCACTCCGTCAGCCGCCGATGCTGCACCCGTCGAACCTGGGTCGTAGGGTAGGGGCACTTTGTGGTGGCGGAGTCAGATCATGTTTGCCCTGTCTGATCCTTTGGTGGCAGCCAGCGACACAAAACATGAATGGTGGTGCCCTCCTCCTGGCGCCTCCGTAGGTTTAGCTAGTTTTTGGCTTTTGTGTCGTTCGATGGCAAGAGTGGTGTATGCTCTTTGCCTTCGAGTTGTTCTGCTTAGCACATTTTATCTTTTTTTTCTGCTATCTTCGTTCTTGTTGTAAGTTGCAGTCTTGTACTCCTGGCCGGTTGATGGCTTTGTTAATTCAAAGCCGAGCTCTTCTTGAGCCTTCGTTAAAAAAAAAGAGGATGGTGAAGAGATGACATGAGGACGGGAGGTGAACAAGGGAGGTGGGTTAGGGGGAGCCCCGGTGAGGTGAAGATAAGAGGAAGAAAGTAACCGAGCGAGGGATGAGGGTGAGAGGTGGCCAGAGGGGGCGGATCCCTGCTCTCATGCTTGTTGTCGGAGACGAAGGAGGAAGGTCCGCTGGGACGGAGCGGCGAAGGACGGGACTGCTTGCACGGCAAGGCTATTTTTTGGCAGGTGAGTACGGCTAGGATATTAACACATGGTTTCCCAATAGTCTATACTAGCGGGTAGTGCGCGGCGGCACCCCGCGCCACATGGATTGATATGCTATTTGGTTTTTGGTAAGGTTTGGTAAGTCGTCTCAAGACTTAATTAGTTGCAGAGTAGTCCATACAAGGAAAGGGAATATTCAATTGGTACATGCATAAGTGGTATATAATAGGTGATGATAGTGGCTACTGCGTACAATATTGCAAAGCTCTTGTTCTTTTCTTACACCTGAGACGTTTATCCTCCAGTTGGGTTTGTCTCTGTGGCAACTATGGACGCCTCGCTTGAAAGGAGAAACTTCCCAACTATTTATTTATATTTTATAGAGTAATTGTCTTGCATAAATTTAGACATCGATGCAACGGTGTCCAGATACTATCACTACACTGTAGTCGGATTTGCTTTACGTAGAGTGCGCCTAGAGCTGCAGCCTGGACCTGCCAGCAGGGTTGGCCTCGGCTGAGGTGGTACAATGCGACGGCTAGCTCATGTGAATCTGTTGGCCGTGTATTTGATCTCCGTGTTGTTGATAAGAAAGAAATGATGTACAATTAACAGGTAAAGGACATAACTTTCATGAAAAAAAAACTACTCTCTGAATAGGGCAACTACCTGTAAAGGAAAGGCAAAACAAAGAAGAGAAGCATCAGTTAAAAAGGAAAGGCAAAACAAAGAAGAGAAGCATCAGTTAAAATTAAGTTCAATATATCTGTTTTCTACTTGGAGTTCAACATTTACAATTACATCCCTTGATTTAAAATCAACATTTCCAGAAGTGCAAAACTCGGATAAAATGCATGCTCCTGATGTAACAGAACGTAGAGATTATGTTTCCTTTTGCACGCATGCATCCATGTAGACATGGATGACAAAAAGACGTTTCTTCTTTGGATGAAGAAGAATCACAGATCTTCGATTTCAGCTTAAGTTCATAATTTCTGTTGACCCCAGCCAGTTAAAACCTATACATGCATATCAACCAGTGGAACTCCTCACTTGGCGGAGCCGAGGCAGGCTGTCCCACTCTCTCTCTATTGTTTGTAGCAATTCAACTTGTAGTATGAATAATATGAACTTGTATGTGTATCTATATGTTTTATGTCCCCATCATCTTATGTTTGGATAAAATAATTACTGAATAAAATAGCATCAAGAAGAAACACGAGGAACATATGATTAAAATGTGCTCTCTTAGTGTGCTGATATGCATCTTTGGTGGTACTTTTGCTAAAAACCGAGTTCCTAAAAGTAAGTGCAAAAAAGATAAAATTCGAGCATCATATACACAGCCTAAAAATATACTACAAACTTCATTGAACCCTGCTGAAGACAAAAACATGAGGCTGGATGGAGAAGCTGCTCCACAATGCTCAAGGATCTTTGCGGAGACCAAAACTTAGAGCTTCATTGAGAAATTGCATGTCAGAAGATTGTAGTCATGCTCACCCAATATCTTTGGGTCGTTGGACTAATCTTTTGGTGGGAAATTATCTTTCATTTTAGATAATGAACGCAATATTTATAACTGAATTTGCACATATTGACTCAAGTTGATAACCATGAACTGAGCAAAAGAGACCTTTCAGAAATGTAACATGTCACTTATAAAAAAAATGTGCATCTCCATGAAACCATACTCTGCTACACGAGAGTTAGCACATACAATCTCAGGGTTGGGACTCACTTATGAAGGCATCAAGAAGGACAAAGGGTCATCAATAAGTTTTACACCGAGTATATTATATCTACAGTTCTACCATTCAGAAAAAAGAAGTTATCAGCGATGTGATCTTTTCTTCATCTCATGATATCAACAAGTAGCATCATTGACGATACATTCCTCCCTGCAGAATAACAATGGTTTTTGGCAAAGCATAGGAAGGAACAAAACATAACTATCCAGAGAAAGAAAGAGCAAAATTTGTTGGGGAACATAGTAATTTCAAAATTTTATACGCACACGCAAGATCATGGTGATTGATAATCCTCAAGTGCAAGGAATCTCGTAGCACTTTCCAAAGGTGGAAGTGATAAGTATGGAGTGTCGAACCCACAAGGAGCTAAAGGTAAGATCAATATTCTCTCAAGCCCTATCTGCCACTGATACGACTCTGCGTGCACCGGACGTTTGCTTCCAACTAGCAACGAGAAATAAAACTACGTTGTGGGTATGAAGAGGATAACTTTGCATAGTATCGGAGAGCTAAAATATAAAAGTAGGTGCTGTTATCATAAAGTTAGAATATATTACTAAATAATATAAATAGCGAGTGTGGAATAATGATGCATCGATTATGCGGAATTGTCCTAGGCAATTGTTAACAAGACCGGTAATCACTATTGCAGTTTCATATGAGGGAGAGGCATAAGCTAACATACTTTCTCTACTTGGATCATATGCACTTATGATTGGAACTCTAGCAAGCATCCGCAACTACTAAAGATTATCAAGGTAAAACCCAACCATAGCATTAAAGCATCAAGTCCTCTTTATTCCCATACGCAACAATCCCTCTTACTCGGGTTTGTGCTTCTGTTCACTCACCAACCCACTATAAGCGAATCATGAACGTATTGCAACACCCTACTGCGGGAACCCCTCACGCTTGCGCGACACGGAGGGCACCATAGGACATCACCAAAGTAAAACATACAACTCATACCAATCTAGATCATCAATCAACCCAAAGACAAAAGATATCTACTCAAAACATCATAGGATGGCAACACATCATTGGATCATAATATGTGGCATAAAGCACCATGTTCAAGTAGGGGATTACAGCGGTGTGCGGGAGAATGGACTGCGTAAAAGAGATGAGGAAGGTGATGATGATGGTGATGTTGATAAAGACGATCACCACGGCGATGATTCCCCTCCCGATGGCACTCCGGCACCACCAGAAGAGAGGAGGAGAGGTTCTCCCCCTTGTGCTTCTTCCCCCATGGCCTCCACCTTCTGGTCCTTGGCCTTCGTGGTGATGAAGACCCCTCCGGGATACTCCTCCATGGCCTCCGGTGATGATGGCCCCCTCCGGCAGGGTGCCGGAGAGGGCCTAGATTTATTTCTCGTGGCTACAGAGGCTTGCGGTGGCGGAACTTCTGATCCAATCTCCGTTCTGGAAGTTTTAGGTCACGAGAGTATATATGGTTGCGGGAGGTACGTCGGTGGACTTCCGGGCTGGCCACGAGGTAGGGGCGCGCCCCAAGGGGGTGGGCGCGCCCCCACCCTCGTGGGCAGCCCGGGAGTCCCCTGGTGAGCTTCCGGTACTCCATGGGCTTCTTCTGGTCCAAAAACAGGTTCCGTGGAGTTTCAGGTCTTTTGGACTCAGTTTGATATTCCTTTTCTTCGAAACACTGAAATAGACAAAAAACAGCAATTCTGGGCTGGGCCTCTGGTTAATAGGTTAGTCCCAAAAGTAATATAAAAGTGGAAAATAAAGCCCAAGATAGTCCAAAACAGTAGATAATATAGCATGGAGCAATCAAAAATTATAGATACGTCGGAGACGTATCAGGCATCCCCAAGCTTAATTCCCGCTCATCCTCGAGTAGGTAAATGATAAAAAAGATAATTTTTGATGTGGAATGCTTGTAAGTGCTTAAATTTGATCAATGATAATTCCAATCACTTTTTCTAGCATCATTACATATCATAGCAGTAGTTCATCTCATAAAACTTTTCATGATCAAGTAACAAGCAATTCACAAGTTCAAAGTATGGATCGTAAACTTCCTTGAAAACTAACAAACAATATTCCCGGTCATCAAACCATTGCAATTCATCCTATTTTCAGGAAGAGTCTATGTCAGAGCTTTGATTCAGCAAACTTCACATACTGAACTATCATTTAATCTTTCACAATTGCTAGCACTCACGCAATACTTGTGGTTATGGAGTTTTAATCGGACACAGAGAAAGATAGGGGCTTATAGTTTTGCCCCACAACCTTTTACCTCAAGGGTAATGTCAATAATAATAACTCATTCTCCCCTACATCCAATGAGATATATATATCATGTTCTTTCCAACATGCTGGGCATGCCAAAGGATAAAATGAAAAAGGAAAGGTGAAGATCACCGTGACTCTTGCATAAGGTAGAAGATAATAATAAAAGATAGGCCCTTCGCAGAGGGAAGCCGAGGTTGCCATGCGCTTTTTATGGTTATGCTATGTGACTCTTGCATAATGTGAAAGAACGTCACTTTATATTGCCCCTTGTGATATGAACCTTTATTATGCAGTCCGTCGCTTTTATTACTTCCACATCACAAGATTGTATAAAGCTTATTTCTCCCACACCAATCAATCATACATATTTAGAGCAATTTTTATTGCTTTGCACCGATGACAACTTACTTGAAGGATCTTACTCAATCCATAGGTAGATATGGTGGACTCTCATGGCAAAACTGGTTTAAGGATTTGGAAGCACAAGTAGTATCTCTACTTGGTGCTGAGAATTTTGGCTAGCATGAGGGGGAAAGGCAAGCTCAACACGTTAGTGGATCCATGACAACATACTTTATCTCAGATATAAGAAAACATAACTCATTACGTTGTCTTCCTTGTCCAACATCAACTCTTTAGCATGTCATATTTTAATGAGTGCTCCCAATCATAAAAGATGTCAATAATACTATATCTATATGTGAAACCTCTCTTCCTTCAATATTCTTTCATGAATTATTCAAGTGACCAATTCTCGTTTGCTAACTTTCAATAAGTTTACTACCTATACTTATTATGTGTGAAGTCATTACTCCCCATGTTATAAGCATATGAAACATATATAAATTCAGGTTTATGACATTCAATTAATTCAACCATTTACTCATAGGATATAAATGAAGCACATGAGCAATTGACAAACTACTCCAAAAGATATGAGTGAAGAACACTAAGTAGTCAAATAATTAACTAGCCATGGGAGGATTATTTTTCATTTAGTATTTAAGATCCAATTATTTTATTCAAACAGCAAGTAAAATTGAAAACACGCTCCAAGCAAAACACATATCATGTGATGAATAAAAATATAGCTCCGAGTAAAGTACATCGATAGTTTTGAAGACGAAAGAGGGGATGCCTTCCGGGGCATCCCCAAGCTTAGGCGCTTGAGTCTTCCTTGAATATTACCTTAGGGTGCCTTGGGCATCCCCAAGCTTAGATCCTTCCACTCCTTATTCTCCTCATATCGATATCTCACCCAAAACTTGAAAACTTCAATCACACAAAACTTAACCAAACTTCGTGAGATAGGTTAGTATGATAAAGAGCAAACCATGCACTTGGGTACTGTCAAAGGCAAGGTTCATAATTGTTCTCACACAATGTCTACTGTACCATATCATTTCTACAATTTATACCGAAGAATATAAGCCATAGAAACTAGAAAACAAGCAAACTATGCAATGAAAACAGAATCTGTCAGAAACAGAACAGTCTGTAATGATCTGAACAATAACCATACTTCTGCTACTCCAAAAATTATGAAATAAATTGGTGGACTTGAGGAATTTGTCTATTAATCTTCTGCAAAAATAACCAACTCAAAATCACTCTTCTGTAAAAAATGACATCTATTCTCGTGAGCGCAAAGTTTCTGTTTTTTTTACAGCAAGATCACATTAACTTTCACCCAAGTCTTCCCAAAGGTCTTACTTGGCACTTTATTGAAACAAAAGCTATAAAACATGATTACTACAGTATCTTAATCATGTTGACACACAAAAACAGTAAGGATAAATATTGAGTTGTCTCCCAACAAGCGCTTTGCTTTAATGCCTTTTAGCTAGGCATGATGATTTCAACGATGCTCACATAAAAGGTAGGAACTGAAGCACAAAGAGAGAATCTCAAAGAATATGACTAGCACATTTAAATCTAACACACTTCCTATGCCTAGGGATTTTGTGAGTACACACTTATGGGAGCAAGAATCAACTAGCATAGGAAGGCAAAACAAGTATAACTTCAAAATTTTAAGCACATAGGGAGGAAACTTGATATTAATACAACTCCTACAAGCATGTATTCCTCCCTCATAATAATTTTCAGAGGCATCATGGATAAAAACTTTGTTCTCATACTCAATTAGAACCTCTTCCAAAATAGTGGAATCATCACTAGCTAAAGTTGACACTCTTCCAAATCCACTTTCATAAATATCACACTAAGATTCAACATCCTCCAAAATAGTGGGATCTCTAATTCCTAAAGTTGACACTCTTCCAAACCCACTTTAAATGATAGTATTATTCATACTCCAAAAGGTATAAGTGAAGTTCATGGAGCATTCTACAACTGACCAATATCCAAGCTCAAAATGTATAAGTGAAGCACACGAAGCATTCTATACACTACTAGGAAAAGGCCTACTAATGGCGCACCTAATTTGGCCATTAATGGCGCATTAGTGGTGCGCCATTAGTGCCATGCCATTAGTATATTTTACTAATGGCGTACCTCATATGCGCCATTAGTATATACAACAGGCGCCATTAGTATGCCTCCCAGGGGGCCATGTATACCCAGGTGCTTTGGCATACTAATGGCGCACAACAACAAGATGCGCCATTAGTAACTTCGGCATACTAATGGCGCACTGTTTAATGATGCGCCATTAGTATCCTTTGGCATACTAATGGCGCACTGTGATGTGATGCGCCATTAGTATGAATATTAGGTTTTTTTTTTCTGTTTTTTGCACAGGTTACAAAATGTATAATTGGACAAAATATAGACAGCACACATCAACAACAGATTCATCGAATACAATAGAAGATTAGTCTCTAAATACAATTCATCATATTAGTCTCCGAATACAATTCATCATATTAGTCTCCGAATTGAAAAGACCGAACAAAGATAGAACATTATATTACAAGTCTCGAGACCGCGAGTAGCGAGTTTGTCTTCACATTACAAGTCGATATCGATCATCTAAACTACCATCACATAGAAGAGAGCTGCGGTCATCACGATGAGCATCATCACGATTAAACTCGTCTTCATCCGGTTCCTCCAACGCTCCCTCCCCTCTCGCGCTAGATAGCGGGCGTATCTAGATTCGGCCTCGGCCCTAGTGGTGTACCCTTTGTAACTGTTACCGCTGAATCGGTGAACCTGTCTCCGACACTCCTCCCAGTCGTCGTAGATTCCGGGAACCTTACCCTTGTACACGACATACGACGGCATCGCTATGCACTAGCCAAACGAAACGTTAGTACCAATTCACAGACAATACATAAGCAATATATAAGTATGCAACAAAACGACCGGAAGAGAAAAGCAAGACATTAATATCATCGATTACATCTAAGTTGAACGACTCTCGAAACCAAAGAGACATACTACAAGTTCATTAAAGTTTAATTACAACATGAGCCAATCGATGTTTCAGAACTAGACACAGGATCACTGCTTTCGACTCGACTCAAGGGACCGGAGCATGGATGAAGCCGCCGTCTACCGTGGGAGTCATGAAATAACAGGCGTTGTCAGCCTGCATTTGTAGCATTGTGTCGATGTCACTGTTGGACGGTTGATTTCTGAGGTAGAACTGCCCCGAGGTACGAAGGACATCTTGATGGATGATTTCCGCAAACTCCAACTGGATGCGAAAGAATTCTTGTCTGATGTCCGCGTCCTGGATTGCCGACACGCTCACGGCCCAATCTTTGAGTTTACTCGGTAGCAGAAGTTGATGATGGTCCCGTACGATCGGCCGCATGTGATGGATGGCGTAGTAGGCACCCTTCTGACCGCCAGGCGGCTGCTTGACGCAGCAGAACGTCGTATTGTGGGAGAACACGTGCTTGTCGTACTTACGAATAGGCCTGGTGAAGGTGCCTCCAGATTTGGCGTAGCAGGGGAGAACATCATCAAGAACCTTCTTGACATTTGTATAGTCTACGTTCGACTGACGATCCGGGTCGAAATACGTGGCCATGGAATATTTGGGGCTTATGAGGATGAGCGTGCAATGTGTGTCACTGCAGAAAACACGGAATGTTAAAAGATAAATGATCGAATTCTAAGAATTCAGATGTTACGGGCGGTTGAGGGAGGACTTACTCGGGAAAGTAAGGCACGAGGAAGTTATCCTTATCTTGGTTTGCGAATGGCGCCTTCGAGGTAGGAACTCGCGACTTGCGGTCCCAGCGCTGCCCAAGATCTTGGCACGCATGTAGAAGGGGTCGACTATCACGATGTCCGGGTCTTGTCGCGAATGATCCGCATCTCCATACTCAGCGAAAATAGCCGAACGAAGGTGTAGTGCAGCGGATGAAGGTTCAACATAGCGTGGATGTCATCAAACCGCAGAACGATCGTATGCCCGATGGAGTTATCCACAAAGCCCTTGCCCTCTGGCACCTTGGCCACGAAAACTGGGTATGCCACATCCTTCTCTCTGAGACGCCGCTTTTCCAAAGAAAGAACACTGTCATGCAGACTCCGCATAGCACCGGTTGCAGCATTGAGCATATTTGTCGGTAGCATCGCCCTACCCGCCACATGCACCCTCCTCGAGATATCCTCAGGTGAAGGTGGCCCTCCTGAGCACGGATCGTACTCGGTGCCGGCTGGCCCGCACCCTTGTTAGTCTTTCTTTTGCGTGCCTTCTTCTTCTCCTGTAATGGGACCGAGCTCTGCTCACAGACCGCCTTCTTGAGTGTGTTGGGGCTGATAATATTTTGCACCTCGCCTATCTGAGGATCGGTGAAGTCGGCAATGGAGGCGTCTCTCGAGAGCTGAACGGCAGACGGCGCTGTTGCAACTTGGCTTCTCCGCGGTACCAGCTAGATCGCGCACGTCTTTTGTTGGGTTGGGTTCTTGAGAAGGAGGACCCATGAAGTCACCACCGTACCCATGATCGGCAAAGTACTGATCGACGTTGGCAAATGTATCTTCGTCGTCGTCGTTCTGATCCTGTGCCATATGCATGTTTGGATCCAGTGGCATAGGGATGTCCGGCACCGTTGCGACGGTCTTGCCATGGGGCCTACTTGGCGCCGGCACGACTGGCGGTGTTGTCTTTGGGGTGGTGTCCCAAGCCCCCAAACGAATCTGGCTCTTCGGCCAAAGCAGGGGCCAGCTCAGGCAGGCGCTGAGGGTTATCACGTCATCATCGTCGGCCCCGACGGGTCGAATCGGAGGTAACAACTCGTCGCAGCCTGGCAGCACCCGAACCAGTTGAACCCTAAACAAGTTGGGTGGCATCTGGGTACCGTGGAACAAGGGGTTGCCCGGTTGAACGATTTTGCCCTTGGCGACATCGACCAACTCGTTGTTCACGAAGTGCAGGAGAGTGCACGGAACATCCGCGACGCCCTGCGAAAACATGTAGGGCGTCAGGGATGCCCAGTCAAAGGCAAGGAGATGAAGTCCTCGGCCCAGGGAGGCTTAATTAGTTACCGTGATGATGGCGTCGAGCTCGGCTAATGTCGAGGCACCGCCAACGGCGGGCGCAGTAGCTGACGGAGGGGCCGCTTGCTGCAGAGGTGGTGGCCGGCGTACACCCGGGTGCATTAAGCTCCCGTGCCGGCGTCGGAGACACCAATGCCGCCTCCGCCGGAGACACCAATGGCCCCGCCATCGCGTTCAGCGAGTTGCTGGCTGTGAAGCTAGGAATCAGGGGCGGCCCCTGTTGTCCGCCCGCAATCCACGCACTCAACCCCTCGATCAAGGTAGGCACAATGGCGGTGATTGTCGCTCCGAGTTGTTGTTGCACTTGCTCTTGAAAAATCTCCGGAATCCGCGCCACCTGTGCCTTGAGTTCTTGAACCTCGCGCGCCTGGCTTTCCGAGCTGGTCTTTTTCTCCTTTCGCCCACCAGTGTTATAGTATGACGACCATTTTGTCGACAAACCTTTGCTGGCCACACGACCAGCTGACGTCGGCTTACTGTGCTTATCCTTGTTCTTCATTACATTCAACGCCCTATTTAGAGTGGTGTCCCAAGGGTTGCTCTTAGTCGACCCCGTGCTACTGCTTTCGATCGCTGCGGAAGGAATGTGAACCATTTAGAAATTTGGCTTCATTAATTAGAATGCAACCATATGGAGCTAATTACGCGGGGGTGTATTCCTTACGAGAACAAGCTCAAGCGCCCTGGTCTTCGGATCCGTGGTAAGCTGCTTTGTTTTCGGGTCCTTCTTGTACCGGGCCCTGACAAAGTTCCTGGTCTGCTTGTCACCGTATTTATCGAAGAGGGGCGGTAGGCCTTGCTCGGCACGGTCCGCCTCCTCCTTGTCCCATATAGGCTCCGCCACTCTGTAACCGCCCGGGACCGAGTGTGTGTTCCCCTAAGTTCAGCTCCGCATTTCTTTCCCCCATCGACTTGATTCGGAGTTTGCGGTGCTTGAGCAATTGATCTTGAAGTCGTTGTAGTCATCTTCGGTGATCGAAGGATTTTTCTCCTTGATCTTATCATAACTCTCACCTTTCTCGATCATTCTCTTCACATTGCTTTTCCAATTAGACAGGGCCTTGCTCATCTTCGTGAGGGCAGCATTGTTCACTTTATTACCTTTGAGGCTTGTGTTTTCAAATTCAGCGGGGAACTTGTATCGTTCGTGCAGCTTCGTGAAGAGGAGATTGCGCAAATTCCCTCGGTCAGGATGCCTCAGGTTCTCGGTGTTGATCGAGACGGTGCTCCGAAGAATGCGCCCGAGCTGAAGCGAGTACCCCTTGACTATTCGTTCGGGCGCCGTTGGATTCCCGTCTGAGTCCACTTCAGTAACTTCCTCCTTGAGGGTGCAGAGCACAGTCGAGCGCCGGTCCTTCCGTTGCCTCTTCGGTTGGCTGCCATCTGTGCGTGCGCCGCCATCATCAGTGGTGGCATCCTCGGCGGCACCATCAGTGGTGGCATCAGTGGGGTCATCCTCGGCGGTACCATCAGTGGTCTCAGGATCGGTGGGGAAGGCGGCGTCCTCATACAAGTGAGGTTGTTCCTCCATCTCCTGGGACAGCTCCCAGAATGCCTTGCCGCCCGAACCCCCGGCCTCATCGTTGTTGTCCATGTTTCTCTCTAAATAGGAACAAAGTTTGGTCAAAAAGTTGGTTATTGTGAAGGAACAAGATCATGGTCTCATCATTTAGGGTTTGTCGACACCGAGGCATCCTAAAAGCTAAGCTTTTATCATTGAGGGTTTTTCGACGCCGAGGCACCCTAAAAGCCTAAGCTTTCATCATTAGTCACAAGTACCCGGCCCATGCATTAGTCACAAGTACCCCATATGTCCTATTTTTAGCAAAGTCATGCTAAAATTCACGGAAAATTTCAGCATGACCTTTGCTGAAAATAGGACATATGGAGTACCCAATTTGCTGGAACGGAAGTTAATCGACATTCCAGCAAACTCAAGGGCCTCTCGGGTGGACAAGGCAAAAAGGCCTTCATCACAACATGGAAAATACATTGGCATGTGAAGAGGTGAAACAATATATGCATCTCCAAGCAGTATCATTCAACATTTTGGACAAACCACTACAAGCAATACTGGATCAGAATAACTTTGCTGTGTATTAGAGTTCTGCTTGCTTTTATTGTTTCCACCCTTTACTGTACGTGGTTTATAGTGTCCTGCAGAAAAGCTCTGCTTTTTGAGTATGTGTGAAGAGAAACTTTCCTAGTATTTACTCCCTCTGTTCCAGAACACTTGTCGCTGTTTTAGTTCAAATCTGAATTAAAACCAAGACAAGTATTTTGGAATGGAGGGTGTAGTAACTTAGCAAGTACTACCTCTGTTTTTAAATGTAAGACGTTTTGACAGTTTAGTTGAACTGTGAAAACATCTCATATTTAGGAACAGAGGGGGTGCCAAGTAAAGGAAGGTCATTCGTGTTCTGAGCAGACACAAGACAATGCATAATTGTGCTGGTAGTAAAACACAGAATCTTGCAAAACCAAAATACTTTCTTATTAACTGCAAGTGGGGTACACCAGGAGCAGAATTAATTGGCGGCTGCTCATGTCTAACAGCCCTCACGGCAGCTGAACCTGAAGACAGACAAGTCTCACCAGATGAAATAAACGGGTTTCTAATAAGTGTGTAAAGAGTGATGATTCTTCTAGAGACATAGTAGCAGTTTCTAACATATTACACTGACAACTGCTGTCACAAGTAAGAGACCTCATTAGGCTAAAAGCCAAAGCCCACAAGTACTTGTGAACTGAATCTTGCAAGTCCAAACCCATTGCTTGAATCCAGAGAAATAAAATTAGAATGCTCACAGGAAGAATAAACTCACACTAACACATAATTATTACCGATAGGCTAACACCACACATCTTCAAATAATTCCAATATAATGAGTTTGAGTAGAGAAAATGTCATTTCTATTACAACCAAATCCATTTACAGTACAAGTCTAAGAAAAGCTACAACACATCTTCTAACCATGAGAAGTAACCAACAAGCGGGGAGACAAGCACACTAAAAGGAGACATGTCAGAAAACAGCTCAAAATCCCCACAGCCCAACGCAATAAAACTAACATCGCCATCTATGTTACGGCGAAAAAGTGAACTGTGTAGCAGTACCAGTAAACAGCTCATAACTCCCCCATCGACATACTCTAGGACTGTTGTGTATAACTTTGCTCAGTACCAATCGATCTACTCCAGGGACTAAGCCTTCGCTAATTTTTTGTACGTGTACACGCACCATCTGATAGGACTGAACCTCTAGTACTATCTACTGTACAGGCTGCTTCTTGTTGCACTAGAACAATAGCCAACGATTGAAGACATCAGCGATAGAGTAGTCAAGCTTCCTAGGTGGTAATCTTAATTTTGTGGCTGCGGAAGAGATGGGTGAGGAGGACCGGAAGAAGATGGACTCGAGCAAGTGTTTCTCAGTTTACAAAAAAGAGGTTGAGACCTCTTTTTTAGATACAGCAAAAAAAACATGGTTTTAGATATACCACGGTTTGTAAAACTAAAGTATTTGTTAAAACCAAACACGTCAAAGTATTTAAAACAGGGATTTTTTCAAAAACCATGGTATTCTTTTAAAACTCCAAAAATACTGAGTAGCTAAACGCAGCCTAAGTAATCAACATATTTTTTTAATCATCAGAGGCCATAGTAAGACGATGTACTCAGTACCAAGTACAAAATTTAAATTGAATTAGCCTACATAGCTTTTGGAGCGTGCAAGAGGCAGTACACAAGGGATTAACTACTGAACACCAAGTGCTCTAATCAAAGTTGCGATTAAGAAGCAATATTTCGTAAGAGCGTCTTCAACTCTTTGGTTCCTATGCAGCACCCCCCCCAGGATTGGAAATCAAACTCTTTCCAAGTACTGAATTATTATTAACTCCTTTTCTTTTATCATTATTCCTATATCTCTTCCCATTAATTTGTTTTTCAGAGTCCCCAATGCCAGCTTAAATTTGTGTGCTTGCAGGAACGACTACTTCCAACCACAAGTAAGGAACTTGTGTGCTTGCACTTTTAAACTTGTTTTCTACGTCAACATCAATACCTATGACTACGAGCAGCCTCCTTCTGCTAGATGCATCTATGTCTCAGATTATTAATTTTTCTACTGACTTCAGTTCATCAACACTCTGTTCTCTTAGGACCTGACTAGTAGATCGATGCATTTGCCAGAGCTTACTGCTGCATATACATGGGCCACTCCTTGCTCTGAACGAGCACACAAGTATATCAGAGCAATACATTGCTAACTGAAAATCTGAAACAGATTTTGCAATTGTGAACAAGAACTAACTTCTCCAAATTTCATAAGTAGCCCCAGGATGCACAAACAAGACAAGCCGAATTGCACACACATCCACATCCAGCACATGCTCAACTTGGGTTCTCTCAAACAAAAACAAAAAGCACATGATCACCTTGGGTGGCCACAGAACAAGCTCCGGGGAGGTGGTCGGGGAGGAGCTCCGGGAGGGAGAGGTCGAGGGCGGCGTCGCGGAGGTCGGAGAGGTCGCTGAAGGCACTGGCGGCGACGGTGCCGGTGAGCCCCAGCAGCGAGAGCGCGGCCGCGCGACGGGCCCACGCTGCGGCGCCCTCGTCCGACGGCGGAGGCGGAGGAGGTGGAGGCGGAGCGGCCTTGGGCTTGGGCTGGGCGGACCGGAGGAGGAGCGGGGCGGGCGTCGAGGCGTCGAGGCGGCGTCGGGGCAGCGTCGAGGCGGCGGGGCAGCGACGCCGGAGAGGAGAGGGAAGGGATCGAGGCGAGGCGAGAGAGGGGATAGGTGTGGGCCGGGGAGGACGTATGGATGGGGGTGGCACAATACTAATGGCGCACCACACCTCGGTGCGCCATAAGTACATCCATACTAATGGCGCACCTCGCCCTGGTGCGCCATTAGTATTTTTTTTGATTTCTGCTCGAGCCAACAGGTTATCTTCCACCTGACCTGATCCACATCAAGCTCCCTCTACTAGCTCGACTGGTCAGCAGCCAGTTCTCACACCAGGAGGTCCTGGGTTCGATTCCCAGGCTCCACAATTTTTTTTATGCATTTAAAATGCTGTTTGATACTTATTTGTGTTTAAATATGCTCAAACTTGTTTAAATCATAACAGTAATATATATTTTATAAGACAGTAATAAATTTTTTAAAAATATCATCAAACAGTAATGCTGGTGGAGCGGGGGAGGGTGCGGGGGGTCGGCGGCAGCGGTTGAGTAGGGGAGGGGTGCGGGGGGTCGGTGGCGGCGGTTGAGTAGGGGAATCGAGGGTGCGGGGGGTCGGCGGCGGCGGCCGGTGGACCGGGGGGTGCTCGGCGGCCAGGGGGACCGGATCTGGCGAGGTGGGATAGCGATCGAGATGGAGGGGGATCGAGATCGAGTGTCCATGAAATTTAAAAATATTCATGATAGTTCAAAAAGTGCCCATGAAATACAATCGATAAATGAAGGCTACGATTTAAATACAATCGATCTTAGCTAGCTATGTGTTCACAATCTTCTTGCCCTTCTTTTTCGCAAATGGATTTCTTCTGTGGAACGGACGTCCTTTAGGTAGGGTGGTCCTGCTTCTTCTTGTGGTGTACGCTGCTACTTCATCATCGTCGTCATGTTCGATCCTCGGTCGCCCGTGCTTGTCGAAGTCTTGCTCATTGGCTACTCCATCCATTCCAATGATCTTCCTTTTTCCTCTCCTCACGACAACACGATTGGGCTTTGACGGGTCGGTAATGAAGAAGCATTGGTCAACTTGGGAAGCGGTACCCATGGCTCATTTTTAGCGGTGACGCTTTGCGCCCATGATCTTGGATTAACCCGGGTATAACCATGGTGGTGAAATACCGGTCTTCTTTTAGGACGCTCTTCGCCCATCGACACGGAACATCGGGACCTTCTCTCCAGCGTAGCTCAGCTCCCAGATCTCCTCGATCCTTCCGTAGTATCTGTCCTTGTCATTACCGGTGTAGGATTCCATCGTTACCGGAGTTACGATAACCATCGCTCTTCATGTCCTTGGCCTCGGTGTAGAATGTGTAGCCGTTGATATCGTACACCTCATAGGTCATCAGGTTGTGCCCGGCGCCATGTGACAAGGCGAATATGAGTTGTTCTTCCGCGGAAGAATCCTCATGTAAAGGGTACGACATAAGCTTCTGCTTGAACAAACGCGTGAAACATGAGTTGTGCTCTTTGATTATATCTCCGTCCGTCCTCTGTTGGCCTCGGTCATTGTACGTCTTCTTAATAAAGGTTTTGTGCTCTACCACCCAAGGATCGACCACGTCTATGTGTTGTAGCGCGACTAGGCTTGCTCTTTCAAAGTCAGCGAGTCGACCCTCTAAGTCGACATGCATTTCGCGGCGACCCTCACGGTGACCCCATCCAGCGAGCCTGCCGAGGTGCCTGTTGATGGGCAGACCAACGGGGTTCTCAATGCCTAGATAATTCGTGCAGTAGGAGATGCACTCTTCGGTCAGAAAGCCCCTGGCTATACTTCCCTCTGGACGTGACATGTTGCGAACGTATCCTTTGATGACACCATTCATCCTTTCGAACGACATCATGCTGTGCAGGAACGTCGGCCCAAGTT
Source organism: Aegilops bicornis (assembly GCA_021605145.1). Taxonomy (NCBI): domain Eukaryota; kingdom Viridiplantae; phylum Streptophyta; class Magnoliopsida; order Poales; family Poaceae; genus Aegilops; species Aegilops bicornis. The sequence goes on along the minus strand of CM038671.1, from coordinate 788,171,631 downwards.
GGATGATATCCTCCACTACATGGACTAGCAGATGCACCCATAACGTCGAAGAATGCGGGCGGGAAGTACATCTCAAGCTCGCATAGTATCACCACGATCTCTTCCTATAGCCTTCTGAGTTGCCTCACGCCAATCGACTTCCGAGAGATGACGTCGAAAAAGTTGCATAGGCCAAATAGCGTTTCACGGACGTGCGCGTCCATGATCCCACGGATTGCAACTGGAAGTATCTGCGTCATCAGCACGTGGCAGTCGTGAGACTTCATCCCACTGAACTTCTGCTTCGCTGGGTCTAGGTATCTGCTTATCTTCCCCATGTAACCGTAAGGAAGTTTTACTCCTAGGAGGCAGGTGAAAAACTGCTCGATCTCCTCCTGACTTAGAGTGAAGCACGCGGGAGGGTAGTCATTTCCGGTCTTCTTGGCCTTTTTGCCTTTGTGACGACTTTCATCGTGGTCCTGCTTCACCTCATCATCGTCATCATCATCATCATCATCATCATCATCATCATCATCATCATCATCATCATTAGCGTGAAGCTCCGGCCTGATGCCCATTGATTTCAAGCCTGCCCTTGCTTTCGGCCCATCTTTGGTCCTCTCTGGCATGTTGAGCAGGGTACCAAGCAGTCGCACACGTTCTTCGTGATATGCATGACATCAAGGCTGTGAGGCACACGGTGGATCTTCCAGTACGGCAAGTCCCAGAAAACAGACCTCGTTTTCCATACCTTCAGCAGCGGATCTGGCGCCTTTCGCTTCTTTCCCGGCTCTGGCGCCTTTTGCTTCTTTCCCGGCAGTGGGCAGTCTTTCCGATTTTTCAACAGCTTGTCTATTTCCTCGCCGCTCCTCGTACACGGGCGTTTTGAGTTCGGTTTCACCATCGAACAGATCCTTGCGTTTCCTCCACGGGCCATCGTCGCGAAGCCACCTTCGATGTCCCATGAACACGGTTTTCGAAGACCCGGGATCTCTATCTAGTTGGCGATACGTTGTGTCATCCATGCACCTTACGCATCTAGAAAATCCGTGGACTACCTGCCCCGCGAGATATCCGTAACCGAGATAGTCGTCCACCGTCGTGAGCAGTGCGGCTCTTATAGGGAAATATTCTTTCTCTGCGGCGTCCCACGTATTGGCTGGCGTTTTCCACAGCGTGTCAAGCTCCTCTTTCAGCAGCCCGGAATACAGATTGATGTCGGTCCCTGGTTGTTTCGGCCCTTCAATTAGCATACTCATGTGAATGTACTTCCTCTTCATGCACAACCAGGTGGGAAGGTTGTACATCCACACAAACACAGGCCAGGTGCTATGTGTGCTTCTCTGGCTGCCAAATGGATTGACTCCATCGGTCCTCGCGCCCAGCACGATGTTCCTTGGATCCTTCCCAAATTCTGGGTCTTCGAAGTTCAACCCTTGCCACTGGCTCGCATCCTTAGGGTGACTCAGCATCTTGTCTTTTTTATCTATCTCCGGATCATTTGCGTCATCTTCTCGCTTCTTCTCCTCCCTATCCGCGTGCCAACGCAGGAGCTTTGCTACCTTAGGGTCTGCGAAATACCGCTGCAGACGAGGAGTGATCAGAAATTACCACACCACTTTTCGAGGAGCTTTCTTCCTCTTCTTGTATCGAGTGACGCCGCACACCGGACATATGGTAGACTCCGCGTGCTCGTCCCGATAAGTGATGCAATTGTTCATGCACACATGGTATTTCACGTGCGGTAAATCCAGAGGACACACGATTTTCTTACCCTCCTCCAAACTGGTCGGGCACTTGTTCCCCATGGGAAGACGTTCGTGCCAGAATGACATGTTCTCGTCGAAGCATGCGTCGGTCATTTTGTGTTTTACCTTCATCTCCAGAGCCATGAGCTTTACTTTCAGGCGGGTATCCTCGGGCCTGCATCCTTCATACAATGGAGTAACCGCGTCTAACTCAAGTTGATCCATCTTGGCTTTCTCTCGGGCGGCAGCTCTTGCGTTATCCGTGCGCTTGAGAAGCAGCTCTTGAATATGAGGGTCCTGCACCCAGCCCATCGATGGTCCAGCGTCGTCTGCTCCGCCGGCATCATCATCTTCATGATCATGCCCGTCGTCTGCTCCGACATCTTCCTCATCATCATGTCCTGCATCTTCTACATGATGACCGTGTACAGCATCACCGTCGTGATCATCTCCTGGGGATTCTTCGTCTTCTCGCCCGCCCGAGCCGCAGTGGTTGTCTTGCTGCCCTTCCTCATTTCTTGCCCGGCCCCCATGGACGACTTCGTAGTCATCTTCCCGCCGCCGATAGCCATCCATGAAACCACGCAAGAGCAGGTGGTCCCGCACCTGCCCGGAATCCGGGTCCGCAATAAGGCTCTTTAGCTTGCATCTTCGACACGGACATCTTATCTCCGTCTCGTTCTTTTGAAGCATCTCGGCCTTCGCGGACCTCAAAAACCTATTCACGATGCCTTCGGTCATCGTGCGGACCATGGTCGCCTGCGGGGTAGAGCAAAACGATATTTTAGAACCAAGAAAAAATTGGCATGACTTTCCTAAAAATAGGACCAAAAGAATGCTTAATGCCAAAATTCTCGCTTGAAACGGAAATGAATCAACATTCCAGCAAAATATTGGCAACTATCGCATTTCAAATACCGGTACACCTCCCAACACAAACACATATGCAACACCACAAACATATGCAACACCACGAACATACATAGATCTAGCTAGGCCATAAAAAGTGCATGTGCACATTGTTGTAGGGAGAACAACATAAATATAGCTTCCCCTTACTTACCTATCAAAACAAGGTAATTTAACCACTTAATTTGAATGAATCTATGGTGGAAATGAGGTGAAAAAGAGGAGGCACCCGAGACAAGGAGGAGGTGGGGAGAATGAAGTGGGGAGAAGGTGAGTGTGGGTAGGGGAGAGGCTGTCCAAAATATCTTGTTGCTGCCCACTTACTAATGGCGCACCAACTCTAAATGCGCCATTAATAATCCAGGTTACTAATGACGCACCTTCTGGTGGGGCGCCATTAGTAGTTTTGCAAAAAAAAATACTAATGGAGCACTGTTCCACAGTGCGCCATTATTAGTTTAAACTAGTAATGGCGAACGGTGGAACAGTGCGCCATTAATAGTTTTGCAAAAAAAGGAATAAAAAATATAATAAAAAAACAACATTAGTGGCGCACTTTCCTACAGGTGCGCCATTACTAGTTACAACTAGTAATGGCGCACTGAGTCTGGATGCGCCATTAGTATGTTTGGACAGGCGCACTGGTTCAAAAAAAATTGATACTAATGGCGCACCTTGGCCCAGGTGCGCCATTAGTAGTTTCAACTCTAATGGAGTATCAGAAGGTGGTGCGCCATTAGTATATACAAATGGCGCACTGCTTGTCTGGTGCGCCATTAGTGTCAATCCCATCTATAGCCCTTTTTCTAGTAGTGATAAAACCATACTCAAAAGATTTAAGTGAAGCACAAAGAGCAATTCTATAAGATCGTACTTAAAAGATTTAAGTGAATCACATGAAGTATTCTATAAATCAATAAAGGGATATCTCATGCTAGCATGGTTCTTGAATAAAAAAGAAAAACACAAAGGACACAAATCATGTGAAGAAAACAAAACCTGAGGTATACCGATAATTGTTGAAGAAGAAAGATGGGATGCCCACCGGGGCATCCCCAAGCTTAGATGCTTGAGTATCCTTGGAATATTTACTTGGGGTGCCTTGGGCATCCCCAAGCTTGAACTCTTGTGTCTCTTTATTCTTCTCATATTGATAGCTCCTCGACCTTCGGACACTTCATTCACACAAAACTTTAACGAAAACTTGTGAGATCCGTTAGTGTAATAAAGCAAATCACTACCTTTAGGTACTGTAATGAACTCTTTCTTTATTTGTATGGGTGTTAAACCTACTGTATTCCAAATTCTCTATGGTTCATACCTCCCAATACTAGCTATAGATTCATCGAAATAGGCAAACAACACACGCAAAACAGAATCTGTTAAAAACAGAACAATCTGTAGTAATCTGGAAGTTTGACAAACTTCTGTAACTCCTAAAATTATAAACTAAATTTTACAATTTGAAATTTTTTTACAGAAGTAATGTGCAAAAAGAATCAGAACCATTTGACTTTCCAGTTAAAAATGTAAATTCATGCACTACAGCCAAAGTTTCTGTTTTTGTTCTGCACATAGCAAACAAGCAATCTAATCTTCCTAAAACCAAGCTTGGCACATTTATTTTTATAATACGATGAATATATACAAGGGGATAATTATTTACAGAGAAACTTCCATGAAAAATTCTACATTGTTTCTGTGAGCATGAGCACAAGTGCTCAAGGTCGACCCTCACTTCTTCAATGCAAAACCTTCCAATCACTTCTCTTTTTGAAAAACTTTTTAGGCATGAAAGGCATGTAATAAATTTTTTGTGTTTTCATTTTTAAATTTTTTTGTATGTTTCACCCACAACTAAACAGAAACAAAAAGGAAAAACAAAATCTACTTAGTGAAGAAAGAAAACAAGCACACACGAGAATATCAACCCCACGCTATTGCTCCCCGGCAACGGCGCCAGAAAAGAGCTTGATAATCCCCAAGTGCAAGGAATCATCGTAGCACTTTCCAAAGGTGGAAGTGATAAGTATGGAGTGTTGAACCCACAAGGAGCTAAAGGTAAGATCAATATTCTCTCAAGCCCTATCTTCCACTGATACGACTCTACGTACACCGAACGTTTGCTTCCAACTAGCAACGAGAAATAAAACTACGTTGTGGGTATGAAGAGGATAACTTTGCATAGTATCGGAGAGCTAAAATATAAAAGTAGGTGCTGTTATCATAAAGTTAGAATATATCACTAAATAATATAAATAGCAAGTGTGGAATAATGATGGATCGGTGTGCGGAATTGTCCTAGGCAATTGTTAACAAGACCGGTAATCACTATTGAAGTTTCATATGAGGAAGAGGCATAAGCTAACATTCTTTCTCTACTTGGATCATATGCACTTATGATTGGAACTCTAGAAAGCATCCGCAACTACAAAAGATCATTAAGGTAAAACCCAACCATAGCATTAAAGCATCAAGTCCTCTTTATTCCCATACGCAACAATCCCTCTTACGCGGGTCAGTACTTCTGTTCACTCACCAACCCACTATAAGCGAATAATGAACGTATTGCAACACCCTACTGTGGGAACACCTCACGCTTGCGCCACACGGAGGGCACCATAGGATAGCACCAAAGTAAAACATACAACTCATACCAATCTAGATCATCAATCAACCCAAAGACAAAAGATATCTACTCAAAACATCATAGGATGGCAACACATCATTGGATCATAATATGTGGCATAAAGCACCATGTTCAAGTAGGGGATTACAGCGGTGTGCGGGAGAGTGGACCGCGTAAAAGAGATGAGGATGGTGATGTTGATAAAGACGATCACCACGGCGATGGTTACCCTCCGGATGGCACTCCGGCACCACTGTAAGAGAGGAGGAGAGGTTCTCCCCTTGTGCTTCTTCCCCATGGCCTCCACCTTCCGGTCCTTGGCCTTGGTGGTGATGAAGACCCCTCAGGATACTCCTCCATGGCCTCCGGTGATGACGGCCCCCTTCGGCAGGGTGCGGAGAGGGCCTAGATTGATTTCTCGTGGCTCTGAGAGGCTTGCGGCGGAACTTCTGATCCAATCTCCGCTCTGGAAGTTTTAGGTCCCGAGAGTATATATGGGTGCGGGAGGTACGTCGGTGGACTTCCGGGTTGGCCATGAGGTAGGGGGGCGCGCCCCCACCCTCGTGGGCAGCCCGGGACTCCCCTGGTGTGCTTCGGGTACACCATGGGCTTCTTCCGGTCCAAAAACAGGTTCCGTGGAGTTTCAGGTCTTTTGGACTCCGTTTGATATTCCTTTTCTTCGAAACACTGAAATAGACAAAAACAACAATTTTAGGCTGGGCCTCCGGTTAATAGTTTAGTCCCAAAAGTAATATAAAAGTGGAAAATAAAGCCCAAGATAGTCCAAAACAGTAGATAATATAGCATGGAGCAATCAAAAATTATAGATACGTCGGAGACGTATCAGTGATGCATAGCAACGAGAGGGGAGAGTGTTGTCCGCGTACCCTCGTAGACCGAAAGCGGAAGCGTTAGCACAACGCGGTTGATGTAGTTGTACGTCTTCACGATCTGACCGATCAAGTACCGAACGTACGGCACCTCCGAGTTCAGCACACGTTCAGCCTGATGACGTCCCTCGAACTCCGATCCAGCCGAGTGTTGAGGGAGAGTTTAAATCGACCTGACGGCGTGGTGACGATGTTGATGTTCTAGCGACGCAGGGCTTCGCCTAAGCACCGCTACAGTATTATCGAGGTGGACTATGGTGGAGGGGAGCACCGCACACGGCTAAGAGATCAAACAGATCAATTGTTGTGTCCTTGGGGTGCCCCCTGCCCCCGTATATAGAGTAGCAAGGGGGAGGCCGGCCGGCCCTCTATGGCGCGCCCCCAAGAGGGGAATCCTACTAGGACTCCAAGTCCTAGTAGGTTTCCACCTAAAGGGAGAGAGGGAAGGAAGGAGAGGAGAGGAGAAGGAGGCGCCCCTCCTCTCCTAGTCCAATTCGGAATAGAGGGGGAGGGGGCGCTCGGCCCTCCCTGGCCGCCCCTCTCTCTCTCCACTAAGGCCCATCGAGGCCCATTAGTTCCCCCGGGGGTTCCGATAACCCTCCGGCACTCCGGTTTTATCCGAAACTTCTCCGGAACACTTCCGGTGTCCGAATATAGTCGTCCAATATATCAATATTCATGTCTCGACCATTTCGAGACTCCTCGTCATGTCCGTGACCACATCAGGGACTCCGAACAACCTTCGGTACATCAAAACACATAAACTCATAATAAAACTGTCATCGTAACATTAAGTGTGCGGACCCTACGGGTTCAAGAACTATGTAGACATGACCGAGACACGTCTCCGATCAATAACCAATAGCGGAACCTGGATGCTCATATTGGCTCCCACATATTCTACGAAGATCTTTATCGGTCTGACCGCATAACAACATACGTTGTTCCCTTTGTCATCGGTATGTTACTTGCCCGAGATTCGATCGTCGGTATCTCAATACCTAGTTCAATCTCGTTATCGGCAAGTCTCTTTACTCGTTCCGTAATACATCATCCCGCAACTAACTCATTAGTTTCAATGCTTGCAAGGCATAAGTGATGTGCATTACCGAGAGGGCCTAGAGATACCTCTCCGACAATCGGAGTGACAAATCCTAATCTCGAAATACGCCAACCCAACATGTACCTTTGAAGACACCTGTAGAGCACCTTTATAATCACCCAGTTACATTGTGACGTTTGGTAGCACACAAAGTGTTCCTCCGGTGGCGGAGTTGCATACTCTCATAGTCATAGGAACATGTATAAGTCATGAAGAAAGCAATAGCAACATACTAAACGATCATGTGCTAAGCTAACGGAATGGGTCATGTCAATCACATAATTCTCCTAATGATGTGATCCCGTTAATCAAATGACAACTCATGTCTATGGTTAGGAAACATAACCATCTTTAATTAACGAGCTAGTCAAGTAGAGGCATACTAGTGACACTCTGTTTGTCTATGTATTCACACATGTATTATGTTTCCGGTTAATAGAGAGAAGTGTCCTCTCTTTTGTCCGTGCTTGGTCGACGCTACGTACTATACATACGTATAGAGAGGACTAGCTAAACACGCTAGCTAGCTAGTAAGCAAACGAAGGAAACAGAAGATCGTCATGAACATATATGCATACAGAGGGAAGTGATATCGACCACCTCTCCTTCTCCGAGAGATTGGTCGAACAACAAGTTCTCGTATATCTATCCGACACTTTCGCCTACATACATACAATAATTATCTTTTACAAAAATAATCTCCTAACATACAGACGCGTGGTCCACATAGTATTCTCCGTCTTCAGCGATCACGTGGTCAAGAAAGAATGCCGCCAATTCCTCTTGAATTGCTCACAGGTGATCTGGTGCTAGTAGTTCATCCCGCATCCGAAACATCTAATTTTAAGAAGGGGGTCAATACATATATATATGAATGAATGAAACTCAACACAAATGATGGTAATAAAATAAAATTATGAATATTGTTATTTACACACTTCATATTGTTTGTCGAGTATCCCGCTCACAGTCGTGTGGCGATGGACTCGCAAATGTAGTATCCACAGAAATCATTCCCTTGTTCCTGCCACAACCACTTTACAAGAAATAGAGGTCAATCAAACTGATAATTAGCAAGCATGTTAAATGGTATTGATGAAACTAGCGTTTGAATCACTAGGAGATGCGTGGAATATGCTACTATAGTACTTACTTTCGGGTGTCTAAATTGCAGCTTCTTCGGCAGTCCCGGAGCTTTTTTGGTGAATTTTCTCCAAACCCTGCCATACAAAGAAAACAATTACTTGATATCAGAAATGAGCAAAGTTGCTGATATGGTTGATAATGATCGATTTAACTTACTTCTCGAGCATTTCAGTCATGTACGCATACTCCTTGGGATCTTTTCGTTTGGAGTCTAAGACAGTTACTACTCCCTGCTCAAGCTTAATCTCTAGGAGAATATAGTGGTACCTGCGCACGCATGCATAACTCATCAATATTACATTACTATAACCTGGACTAATAAGGGAAACCGAATATGCCACAAGACAGTAACACTCACTTGAAGTTGTAAGGAAAGAGTATTATATCCTTGTGTTCATTTATTACCAACGATTGTAGCAAGTTGGCCTCGGTATTTTCGGCATGAAATTCAACCTCAGTTGCATCTATGAGATATGTGTTAATGAACCCAATATCACCCACTTGTCTTTTCTTCAATTCAGCGATCTTCAATCTGCATAATATAGTGAGGATAATTATAAATACATGCAATGAAAGAGCTGAGTTATATAGAGAGACTTAATGACAGAAGTAGTACTACTTACAGATAGTAGCAGGTGACCGTTGCTTTATCGAGGGACAATTGATTGAAAAACTGATAGAATTCCTCAAATGGAATAGGCAACAGTTCAATTCCAATGAGGTCATGCTCCTTTTTAACTCTCACATACAAAGTACTCCTCCACTCAGACTCTCTGCAGGTTTTCATGTACCAATCATGCAATCTTTGCATCATCGCTGATAGAGATCTTTCATCTTTGACGAGAGGCTTCCCGTACTTGTATCTTTGTATCTGCACCTCCAAGAAATCATAATGTACATCGTCGGGCAGGTAATCTTCAGGATTGCCATAACCGGGCACCATCCTCGGATCGACGATGTCGTTAGCAGGCACCTTGAACGGGGGGCACGATTGCTTCGCTTGTTCGCCGAGCTGGGCAATTTGTTTCCTAGCTCGTCGTTCTTTCATTCTTTGCTCACTTTTAGTACTTCCCGACCTCTCCGCTTCGGCAAATGCCTTTCCAATAATGCGCTCATAGTTGCCTTTCGGCGGAGACTTGGGTGGTTTTGTCGGGGCAGCAGCCAGAGTGCGCTTCGCTTTCACCGGATCTACCTTCTCCTCCGGAGGTGGATGTCTCATTGCTTTCAACCCTTCAAACCAGTCATGCACTTCGGTCTGCGCGATCTTCGCGTTTTTCTCCTCGGTCCTCTCGTACGGCAACTTCTCTGGATTCTCCAGAGAAGGACCGAATATGTATCTCCTCCCGCCTTTGGCTGTACTGCTAGACGCCGGCAGAGCAGACGGAGCGGATGTCTTCTTTCCTTGCTTACGAGGCGGAGGAGAAGGACTACGATGCGCCGGAGCAGCCGGAGCGGCGGGTCTCTTCCGCCCTTGCTGATGAGGCGGAGAAGGAGGAGGCTGGCTGCTCGGGCGCGCCGGTGCAGGCGGAGAAGGAGGCGGAGTGCCGCCACGCGCCGGAGAAGGAGCCGGCCGAGTGCCCTGATCGTCACTCGCCGGAGGAGGAGGCGGTGGAGGAGGCGGAGTGCCCTGACTCGCCGGAGGAGGAGGAGGAGGCGGAGGCGTCCAGCTCGGAAGGTTGATGAGATCCTTCCGCCATAGGCATGGAGTCTTCAGAGCAGAACCCAGCCTATACTCCCCTTCACCGGTAGGGTGGTCAAGCCGGAGGTCCTCAAATCCCTCCGTTATTTCATCCACCATCACCTTAGCATATCCTTTTGGAATCGGCCGGCAGTGAAAAGTTGAGTCGGGTTTAGTAGGATAAACAGAGCCAACAGCCGCCTTGACCTTCAAATTGCTCCATTGCGCCATAAGGTGGCAATTTTGAGACTCTGTGATAGCATCCACGGGATAGCTGGCAGGAGCCGTCAAGGCATGCTCCGGCTGAAGCAGCTCGGTGGAGGCCACGCTGCTTCTCCGCTGAGATGGCGGGCTAGCTTCGGGGGAAGCTTCGGCAGGTCGTTTGCTCCGTTCTTCTTCTCGTTCCTTTAGCCCCATTACCCTTTCGTGCAGCGCCTTCATTTGGCTCTGCTCCAGTTTCTTCCTCCTCTCATGGGTTATGTAACCCCCTGCGTCCGGAATCCAGCCTTCCATGAAGCGAACTGGCGTGCCTCGTGTCCGTCCGGGGTGCTCAGGATTCCCAAGGGCCATTGTGAGCTCGTCCTTCTCCACATGTCTGGAGCGAACTTCCCTTGTTGCGCTGCTTTGATATATTGCTTTAGCCTCTTGACTGGTATGTCCAATTGATCGTCCGTCCAAATGCACTTCCACGTACAGGGTCAAAGGTTCCGCCAGCCTCGAAGAACCAAGTCCGGCAACGGTCTGGCCAGTTCATTGTCTCTGGTTCGATCCCTTTATCAAGCAGATCATTCTCAGCCCTGGCCCACTTAGGCCGGGCTATGAGGTAGCCACCTGACCACGTGCGATGGTGAAGCTTCTTCTTCGCAGCATTTTGCTTGTTTGTCGCTGACATCTTTTTACTCTTTTCCGATGTCTTGTGGGCACAAATGCGGGCCAGTCATCTATGATCTTCTCATATTTGCCCTTGAATTCTGGTGTCTCTTTTTTATCGACAAACTTATTCAGGTCTTTCTTCCAATTCCTGAATAGGTCTGCCATCTTCTTAAGAGCAAAAGACTTGATTAATGGCTCTATAACTGGCTTCTCCAGATCATCCTCTGGCGGTAGGGTGAAATTTGACTTCAGCTCAGTCCAAAGATCATTTTTCTGCAGATCATTGACATAAGACACCTCAGGGTCTTCGTTCTTAGGCTTATACCATTGCTGGATGCTGATCGGGATCTTGTCCCTAACCAGAACCCCGCACTGAGCAACAAATGCCTTCTTTGTCCGGATGGGTTCAATCGGTTGGCTGTCGCGCGCGATTGCTATGATCTCAAACCTTTCATCCGAGCTCAACTTTTTCTTCGGGCCTCGTCTCTTTACCGAGGTTGTGCTCGATCCGGAGGCCTAGAAAAAAATGAAACAAAGACGAGAGTTAATAAATATGTGTACATACCAAAACAATGAATGCATCAATTAGCTAGTCAGCACAGGCTTAACTTATATATATAACTGGCCGGACTCAGTTCAGTGATCACCGGAGCAGTCCTCACGGTCTACTTCTTTACCCTCTGCTTCTTCCACCGGCATTGGGTCATCAGAGCCATCATAATCATAGCCAGCTGCTTCTTCACCCTCTCCTTCCAGACCATCGGTGTCGTTGAGAACATCAACGAGCTGACGGCATCACTTCCTTCTGCGATTATGTCCATCAACAACGCTTCTTGTGCTTCGTCTCGGGGCGGGATGTCCATAGTTTCTACAAATATTTACAACATGGAAAATATTATTCAAACATGACAGATATGGATATATTAGTGGCAAACGTAGAACTAGCTAGCTAATCACAATAAGGAATCATATTAATTAGTGGCCTCGACGCTGCTTCTCTAGGGTTTCGGCTGGCATCGACAACCCTTCAAGGGTTAGGGGGTGGCCTCGAGAACGCTTCAAGGAGGGGGTAATATTGCCCCCCCCCACGTGTTGAAGCTATCGGGAGGGGGTATATCGACAACAACAACGACGACACTACATCTATGTCCCACAAGTGACGTGGGCATCGACGCCCGCGTCACTTGTGGGACGTGGATGTAGTGTCTGACACCGACGATACTTGCTATTTAATTAGGGTTTCCTCTACCGCTCGGCGACCCTCGACGACCCTCGTTCCCGATAAAAAAGAGGAAGAAGAAGAAAAAAGAGAGGAGAAGAACTCCTCTATTCTTTCTTCTGCTCTTTTTTTCTTCTTCTTCCTCTTCTTTTTTTATCCTCTTCTTCCTCTCAGGGTCAAGGGGTCGAGGATCACCGAGGGGTCGGGAGGTTGCCTAGTGTCAAAGGATTCAACAAAACCATGTCTTTATCATTAGGCGAAAGTAATAGGTGCATGATGGTACGAAGCTCTCCGAAGTTATTTTGGAACGGAGTCCCAGATAGGATAATTCGCTTTTTGGTACAAAGTTCAGCAAGAACCTTTCGAGTATCGTTATTTGGAAGGCCTTTGCTGAAATTCGTACAAAAAGGCAAATTATCCTATCCGGAACTCCATTCGAGAAATAACTTTGGAGGACTTCACCATCATGCTCTGTTACTTCCGGCTAATGACGGCCATGGATTTCTTCAATACTTTGACACTAGGAAACCTCTCACGACCTCGGCGATCCTCGACCCCTCGAACCCTCGACGACCCTGGAACCCTCGACCCCTAGACGACCCTGGAACCCTCGACCCTCGATCCCTCGACCCTATCGAACCCTCGAACCCTCGACCCTTGACCCCTTAACGACCCTCGACCCTCTACCCTAGTTCCCGACCCTCGACCCCTCGGCGATCCTCGACACCCTCGAAAAAAAAGAGGAGAAAAAAAAGGAGAAGAAGCTCCTCTATTCCTTCTTCTTCTCCTCTTTTTTCTTCTTCTTCCTCTTCTTCCTCTCCTCGTCTTCTCCTTCTTCTTCTCCTTCTTTCTCTACTTATTTTCCTTTTTCCTCTCCTTCTTTTTCTTCTTCTTCTTCCTTCTTCCTTCTTCCTCTTTTCTTCATTTTCCTTATTTTACTTTTTCCTCTACACTAACCTAATTAAAATGCACTAACCTAAATCGATATCTACTAACAACGTAAATAAAAAATTAATACATATATGAAAAAATATATATAAACAAAAAAATGCTATGAACATTATATTCATACATACATAGCCACATCCATTCATCATATAGCTACCACATACATATATACATTATATATCTGAAAAAAATGCAATGAACAAAAAATATATATAAACAAAAAAAATGCAATGATCAAAAAATATATATAAACAAAAAAAATGCAATGAATAAAAAAATGCAAGCACTGAACATGAGCCTCGATGGCGGCGGCTCATTAACGGGCGGCCGTGGCGAGGGCGACGGCGGGGCGGCGAGGCGCTGGCGATTTACCACGGCGGGCCGGGCAGGCGTGGCGGCGGCGACGAGGGCGCTGGGGCGATGGCGGGCGACGACGGGCGCGGGCGACAGACGAGGGCGTCGGGGCGGCGGGCGTTGGGCAGCGCTGGCGGCGACGGGCAGGGGCGATAACGGGGGCGTGAGGACGGCGTCGGGCGGCGCATGACGGCGTCTGGGCGGCGGGCGGCGTCGGGACAACGGACGGAGTCGATCTTGGCAGTCTGGCGGCGTCGATGAGCTCGGCGTCGTCGGGCGGGCCTGGGGGCAAATGGCGATGTGTTCGTCAAATTTTCCTAAGTGTTGTATATATAGCAAGAGCATTAGTCCCGGTTCGTGGCTCCAACCAGGACTAATGCACCCCTTTAGTCCCGGTTGGTGCCACCAACCGGACCACAATTACCGGCAGCCCAAAGGGCTGGAAGCGGCGACTTTTGGTCGGTTGGTGGCACCAACCGGGACTAAAGAGGTGCATTAGTCGGTTTGTGCCACGAACCGGACTACTGCTAGTCCCGGTTGGTGCCACCAACCGGGACCAAAGGCCTTGTGCTGCCCCGCGCCAAATGTTTAGTCCCACCTCGCTAGTTGTGAGGGCGCCGCACCAGTTTAAAAGGTGCGGTGCGCCTTCCCTCTCGAGCTCCTCTCTAAAGCAGGCTTTCGGGCCTAAACGTGCAATATGTGCCTGTGGGCCTATTGGGCCTCCCGCGGGCCTGAATCCTGGCCCATGGTAGGGTTTCTAGTCGTATTCAGTCCGTGGGGGCCCAGTAGGTGGCACTTTTTTTGATTTTTCGTTTTATTTGTTGCTTTATTTAGTTTATTTTGGTTTTGGTTTGTTTTTTATTTTGGTTTTTTGCTTTATTTTTTAATCCTTTTTTGCTTTTAGTTTTAGAAAAATTATAAACTTTCTGTTAGTGCCATTAGTTTTCAAATTTGGAAACACTTTTTTTGTTTTCTTTGTTGCTTTATTTATTTTATTTTGTTTCTACTTATAACAAAATACTTATTGTTGCTATTTTTAATTTTTTCCAGTTTTTTTTGTTTTTTTTCTGCATTATTTATTTTCTTTTGGTTATTTGCTTTATTTTTTAATTCTTTTTTGCTTTTAGTTTTAGAAAAAATATAAACTTTCTGTTAGTGCCATTAGTTTTCAAATTTAAAAACACTTTTTGTTTTCTTTGTTGCTTTATTTATTTTATTTTGTTTCTACTTACAACAAAATACTTATTGTTGCTCTGAAAAAGTTGGCATAGCATGTGCATGTACAAAACGGACAATGGTATCATACTAAATGCATTACAAAGTTGGCATGGTATCATCATTAATAGTTGCGGGAGAAAGTCTTCATTTTTTCTTCGCTTGTGTCATTTGCTTATTGCGTCGTAACCATGGATAATCTTCATCATTTATCAGGATGCTTGGGTCAGCCTTGACTTTGAAGGGAGGAATTTCATGACACTTTTCATACTCTTCAGACATGTCTGTCTTGCCCTCCACTCCCTGGATGTCCCTTTTTCCTGAAAGAACTATGTGGCGCTTTGGCTCATCGTATGATGTATTCGCTTCCTTATCTTTTCTTTTCCTTGGTCTGGTAGACATGTCCTTCACATAGATAACCTGTGCCACATCATTGGCTAGGACGAAGGGTTCGTCAGTGTACCCAAGATTTTTCATATCCACTGTTGTCATTTCGTACTATGGGTCTACCTGTACCCCGCGTCCTGACAGATTGACCCACTTGCACTTAAACAAAGGGACATTAAAATCTACTCCGTAGTCAAGTTCCCATATGTCTACTATGTAACCATAATATGTGTCCTTTCCCCTGTCGGTTGCTGCATCAAAGCGGATACCATTGTTTTGGTTGGTGCTCTTTTGATCTTGGTCAATTGTGTAAAATGTATTCCCATTTATCTCGTATCCTTTCCAAATCATTACAGTCGAAGATGGTCCCCTAGACAACAAGTACAGCTCATCACAAACAGTGTTGTCACCTCTGAGACGTGTTCCAACCAACTGCTGAAAGTCCTGATGTGTTCACATGTAATCCAGTCGTCGCACAGCTCCGGGTGTTTGGAGCGCAGACTATTCTTGTGTTCATCGACATACGGGGTCACCAAGGTAGAGTTCTGTAGAACTGTGTAGTGTGCTTGAGAACAAGAATATTCGTCCCTGCATATTATTGAGTCCCTTCCAAGCGTGCCTTTTCGGTCAGTCTCCCCTCATACCGCGATTTAGGGAGACCTATCTTCTTAAGGCCAGGAATGAAGTCAACACAAAACCCGATGACATCCTCTGTTTGATGGCCCATGGAGATCCTTCCTTCTGGCCTAGCGCGGTTACGAACATATTTCTTTAGGACTCCCATGAACCTCTCAAAGGGGTACATATTGTGTATAAATACGGGCCTCAGAATGACAATCTCGTCGACTAGATGAACTAGGACGTGCGTCATGATATTGAAGAAGGATGGTGGGAACACCAGCTCGAAACTGACAAGACATTGTGCCACATCACTCCTTTGCGTTGGTACGATTTCTGGATCGATCACCTTCAGAGATATTTCATAGAGGAATGCACATAGATTCACAATGGCTAAACGGACGTTTTCATGTAGAAGACCCCTCAATGCAACCGGAAGCAGTTGCGTAATAATCACGTGGCAGTCATGAGACTTTAGGTTCTAGAACTTTTCTCTGGCAAATTTATTATTCCCTTTATATTCGACGAGAAGACAGTCTGGACCTTCATACTGAGCAGGAATTCAAAGAAGATTTCTTTCTCTTCTTTCGTAAGAGCGTAGCTGGCGGGACCTTCATCTTTGCCGGAGGCATGCCCTCTTTTTCGTGCAAGCGTTGCAGGTCCTCCCGTGCCTCAGGTGTATCTTTTGTCTTCCCATACACGCCCAAGAAGCCTAGCAGGTTCACGCAAAGGTTCTTCGTCACGTGCATCACGTTGATCGAAGAGCGAACCTCTAGGTCTTTCCAGTAGGGTAGGTCCCAAAATATAGATTTCTTCTTCCACATGGGTGCGTGATTGTCAGCGTCATTCGGAACAGCTAGTCCGACGGGACCCTTTCCAAAGATTACGTGTAAATCATTGACCATAGCAAGTACTGATCACCGATGCGCATGGCGGGCTTCTTCGGTGATCTGCCTCGCCTTTGAAATGCTTGCCTTTCTTTCGACATTGATGGTTGGTCGGAAGAAATCGGCGATGGCCCAGGTACACATTCTTCCTACAGCTTCCCGGTATATACTATCGGTGTCAAGTAAACAGTGCGTGCATGCGTGGTATCCCTTGTTTGTCTGCATCACGAAAGGTTCTTGAGAGCGGGCCAATCGTTAATGGTCACGAACAACAACGCCTTTAGGTGAAATTCCTCCTTTTTGTGCTCATCCCACGTACGTACACCGTTTCCATTCCAGAGCTGTAAAAGTTCTTCAACTAATGGCCTTAGGTACACATCAATGACGTTGCCGGGTTGCTTAGGGCCTTGGATGAGAACTGACATCATAATGAACTTCCGCTTCATGCACATCCAAGGAGGAAGGTTATACATACATAGAGTCATGGGCCAGGTGCTGTGATTGCTGCTCTGCTCCCCGAAAGGATTAATGCCATCCGCGCTTAAAGCAAACCATACGTTCCTTGGGTCCTTTGCAAACTCATCCCGATTACTTTCTCTCGATTTTTCTCCACTGCGACCCGTCGTGGGTGCTCTCAACTTCCGTCTTTCTTACGGTCCTCAACGTGCCATCGCATCAACTTGGCATGCTCTCCGTTTCTGAACACACGTTTCAACCGTGGTATTATAGGAGCATACCACATCACCTTCGCAGGAACCCTCTTCCTGGGAGGCTCGCTATCAACATCACCAGGGTCATCTTGTCTGATCTTATACCGCAATGCACCGCATACCGGGCATGCATTCAGATCCTTGTATGCACCTCGGTAGAGGATGCAGTCATTAGGGCATGCATGTATCTTCTCCACCTCCAATCCTAGAGGGCATACGACCTTCTTTGCTGCGTATGTACTGTCGGGCAATTCGTTATCCTTTGGAAGCTTCTTCTTCATTATTTTCAGTAGCTTCTCAAATCCTTTATCAGCATGACATTCTCTGCCTTCCACTGCAGCAATTCCAGTACGGTACCGAGCTTTGTGTTGCCATTTCCGCAATTGGGGTACAACCCTTTTTTGTGATCCTCTAACATGCGATCGAACTTCAGCTTCTCCTTTTGACTTTTGCATTGCGTCCTTGCATCGACAATGACCCGGCAGAGATCATCATCATCGGGCACATCGTCTAGTTCCTCTTGATCTTCAGCAGCTTACCGGGTTGCAGCACCATCGTGCACATCGTCTGTTTCCTCTTGATGTTCAGTAGCATCACCGTATTCAGGGGGCACATAGTTGTCATCATACTGTTCTTCTTCGCCGTCTTCCATCATAACCCCTATTTCTCCGTGCCTCGTCCAAACATTATAATGTGGCATGAAACCCTTGTAAAGTAGGTGGGTGTGAAGGATTTTCTGGTCAGAGTAAGACTTCGTATTCCCACATATAGGGCATGGACAACACATAAAACCATTCTGCTTGTTTTCCTCAGCCACTTCGAGAAAATGATGCACGCCCTTAGTGTACTCGGAGGTGTGTCTGTCATCGTACATCCATTGCCGGTTCATCTGCGTGCATTATATATAATTAAGTGTGTCAAAAATCATTACAGAACATCATGAGTAGATAATTAAGTGACCAAATTAATAGAAGTTCATCCTGACATAAAAACCAAAGTACATACATAGTTCTCATCTAACAACATAAAGCTCTGCAGAGCATCTAAATTAATTAAACCATACATTGAAACTATGTAAAACATTTCAATGCGAAAACAAATGCGATCATAATCGCAACCAAGGTAACAACTGATCCAACGGCATAATGATACCAAGCCTCGGTATGAATGGCATATTTTCTAATCTTTCTAATCTTCAAGCGCATTGCATCCATCTTGATCTTGTGATCATCGACGACATCCGCAACATGCAACTCCAATATCATCTTCTCCTCCTCAAGTTTATTATTTTTTCCTTCAAGAAATTGTTTTCTTCTTCAACTAAATTTAACCTCTCGACAATAGGGTCGGTTGGCATTTCCGGTTCAACAACCTCCTAGATAAATAAAATATATGTCACGTTGGTCGGCATAATTTTCATAAAGAATAAATGAACCAATAGTTATGAAAAGATAATATATACCACATCCGAATCATAGACAGGACGAGGGCCGGCGGGGGCGGATACCAAAACCATCGCACTATATAAGATGCAATAATAAAAGTAAGAAAATAATACAAGTATCTATCTAAACATACAAGTAAGAATATTTTTCCTTTCAGAAAGAAGATAAGAACAAGAGGCTCACCACGGTGGTGCCGACGATGAGATCGGCGCGGGTGATCGACGGCGATGAAGACGGGGACGGGGCGTGACGGACAGCTAAACCTTAAGTAGTGTGGCTCGGGCATTCCACCGAACACCTTGTGTGCATAGGAGGTGAGCTAGAGCACCACCAAGCCCTCTCCCCATCGGCCAGAAAAAACAGAACAGTGTGCTTTGCTCTTGCGCGAGGGGGTATATATAGGCACCACCATTAGCCCCGGTTGGTGGCATGAATCGGGACTAAAGGGAAGCCTTTGGTCCCGTTTCAAGCCACCAACCGGGACCAATAGTGGTGGGCCAGAGCCAGACCATTGGTCCCGGTTCGTCCCACCAACCGGACCAAAAGGTCCGGACGAACCGGGACCAACGGCCCACGTGGCCCGGCCCCCCTGGCTCCTGACCGGGACAAATAGCTCCATTGGTCCCGGTTCGTGGCAGAACCGGGACTAATGGCTGAACCGGCCTGGGCCATTGCCCCCTTTTCTACTAGTGGGGGCCACACCACGGAGCCCCAAGACGGGCGTCTACGCATGCCAAATCACTATCACACATGCATTAGTACTCGTGCGATGTTTCGGTGCCATAGCTACACACCGAAGGCCACCCCGATTCCCCCTCTAACCAGATTCCCTCCATGTCGACCATTTCCCACCTTCGTGACACGGCGGCAGTGACGTCCGTGAGGGGGGCAATCGACATACCATCGGTATGTTTTTGTTTAGATAAGGCACATTTATGTTATGAAAAAAGAAAATAATAAATAATATTAAAAAATAAAAAAATAGAGATATGCCGACGGCAAGGCCGTCGGCATAGCTGCGCACACGGAGCTACGATGCCACGGATCAATGATGTGGCATTGCACGCAGAGGCCTATGCCGACAGGTATACCGTCGGCATATCTCTGCCACACCACGGGCCCTCTCTCCCTAGGACCGATGACGTGGAGATGGCGCGGATCGGTGATGTCAGCAAATCTATGCCGACGGCCGCTGATAGCCCCCGTCGGCGTAGCCACGACGCCGTCAAATAGTCGCCACTGACCGGTTAGGTGGGCCCATGCTATGCCGACGGCTTCGTCTATGCCGACGGCACCCGTAGGTGTATCGCCAGCTGTCCTGACGGCCGTCTTATGCCGACGGCCCCCGTCGGCATAGATCTACATATGCCAACAACTATTCTACGCCTACGGCCTGGCTTGGCCGTCAGCATATGTCTATCTTTGCCGACGGGGGCCATCGGCATAGATGAGGCCATCGACAACTAAGTAAATTCTGGTAGTGATGGTCGGGTAGGTCGGTGTAGCAAAGATCCTTCTTTGGGCAGATGGACCCTACGAGGATGGGGTTTGGTATTTTTTGGCTCTGCATGAAAGTTGTCCTTTTGTTTCCTAAGTCTGACTTAGATGTTGTAATATAGTAATACTAGCTAGCTGACACGCCTGTGCATCTCATATTCTGTTGATCTGCCTCAGCAGATATGGTCCCAAACAGTTATTTCACATTAACAAATTACGCCCTCCAGTCTTTGAAAACTTGGCGGTATGGACAAGGGTATAGTCAATCTCTAGGTACTTTGGTTACTTATATGTTTTGATATATATTTAAATTGGACTCTTGGGAATGATGTGCATTGATTTGTCTTGAATACTTCTATCATATAATACCTTTATCATTTTTTACAAATACATAATAAATAGAACTAGGGATCAATGTTATACATTTTGAATACCGTGTTGATGTCCAAATTGCCAAGCTTTTGAAGACTTGAGGCCTTGAGGGTGTATATCTTTTACTTTTATCACTGGCTTCGAAGTACAATTTAAGTTACTTGCATGCAATTTTGAACAAAAAATTTCAAACTTAAGTACAGTGAAGATAATTTCTTATCTTTCTTGTTTGGGGACCCAAATTTGGCAGCGAAGATGCTGAGAGTTAAGCGAAGAGCTAGATACTTAAATGGACAGCAAAAAAATGGTAAGAGCCTAAAGAAAGTATCCAGCATCTTGACTGATTGTAAAGATACGACGGAGAGCATCGAGCAAAAACTTTGTTGGACGGAACTCGGTTAAGAACTTGCTACCAAGTTTTCCGCAAGCATTGTCTCGCTTGCTTCGTTTGATGGTGATTATACTATTTTATTCCCAGTATTTTTTCCTGAAAATCATCAATTGACAATGACTGAAACAGTGATCTTGTGTAGGAGACAAGCTGCATTATAAAAGCACAGGCATAGTTGTTGAAAACAGTTTACGTAACACAATTATTCTCACCTCGTCAGCTTTAGTTAGCACATCAGATAGTGGACGTAGGTTCATCTTTGGACTGAAGGTTTGTGCTGCCTATTTTTCTGCGCCTGATTTGCTTATTTTAGATATTGGTGGTCATCTGGTAGTCATACTGTATTTCTGTGATGTCATTACAGATAAAATTGCGCCTTCCAAATAACCAAGTGGTCGATGGGTGGATACTGTTGGCTTCAATCGGTGAACGTACTAACAGCCGATGAGTTCTTCCGTCGGTACGCGCACGTACAGAAGGCTAGCCAAAGCACTGGATCGATTTTGGCCGGAGACTCACGTACGGGATAGCTAGCTAATTAGCTTTAAGCTAGCAATCAGTCTCGCCGGAAGCCTCACGTTTTACCTGACGAGAACACGGGACACCCTGGGTTGGCCAAAAGGCTCGTATCGAGCCTTGCACTTTATTGATTCAATTGATCTGATGTTTACAACGCGGGATACAGCAGTATATAAAGAAGCTAAGCTAGCCTACTCCAAATACTACTCGGATGATTGTACCAAGTCCGTGCCGGACTGGTCCACCTAGACGTGGTTGATTCCAACAATCACCCCCCCAACCACGATGTCCTCACTTCACAGCTTGGACGCCGATCCTTCCCCGCATCTCCGTGAACTTCTGTCGTCCTAAAGACTTGGTCAGGATGTCTGCAAGCTGGTCGCCGGTGCAAATGTAGTTGACTTCAATCTTCCCTTCTTCCACGCAATCTCGTATGTAATGATACCTTATATCAATGTGCTTACTTCTATCATGATGCACTGGATTCTTACACAAAGCAATCGTAGACTTGTTGTCAACATAGAGCACCACTCCTTCCGGTTCCTTGTCAGTGAGGTCACCGAGTAGCCTTTCTAGCCACACACCTTGACCTCCCGCGGTTGCAGCTGCAATATACTCCGCTTCACAGGATGATAATGCGACCACCTTCTGCTTTTGTGATAGCCAACTCACAATGCTTCTTCCCAAGAAATATGCCATGCCCGAGGTACTTTTAAGGTCGTCAATATCTCCTGCCAAGTCGCTATCACTGTAGCCAAGTAGCTCCACCATCTCCTTCCGCTTTTCTCTCAAATAGACACAACCGAAGTTAGTTGTCCCTTTGATGTACCTGAGTATTTGTTTCACAGCTGCCCAATGTTCTGTCATGGGTGCTTCCATGAAGCGACTCACTCATGTGGAATAGGCCAAGTCTGGTTGTGTATTCACAAGATACCTTAGGCTTCCGACCACACTTCTATATTCCGTTGCATGAACCGCGGGTGCTTGGCTCCTCTTGCTAAGTTTAAGTCGAGGCTCCATTGGAACATGACTTGGATTGCAGTCCTCCATGCTACATCTTTCAAGAATCTTCTTTGCATATGCCTCCTGGCATAGCGTGATTCCCTCCGGCTTTTGATGTACCTCGATCCCGAGATAGTAAGTCAAGAGCCCTAGATCACTCATCTTGAAAAGCTCCTTCATTTGTAGCTTGAATTTAGCAATGTCCTCCTCATCTGCTCCAGTTATCAAGAGATCATCAACATAGATGCCCACTAGAAGACGATCCTTGCCTTTACCTCGCTTGTACATTGCATGCTCCAGTGGACTTTTCTCAAAACCAAGAGAAACTAGTGTACGATCAAGCTTGATGTTCCACGCTCGAGGAGCTTGGCATAGCCATACAATGCCTTGTGTAGTTTCAACACCTTATGCTCCTCTCCCTTTTTGATGTAACCCGGTGGTTGCTTCACATATGCTTCTTCTTTTAACTCCCCGTTCAAAAAAGCGGATTTTACATCCATGTGATGTAGCCTCCAAGATTCTTGAGTCGTGAGAGCTATAACTAGCCTCACCGATTCCATCCTTGTGACAGGAGCGAACACTTCCTCGAAGTCTACACCTTGCTCTTGCACGTATACTTTGGCTACGAGCCTTGCCTGATGCTTCACCAAGTTTCCTTCGGCATCTTTCTTGACTTTGTACACCCACTTGAGCCCTATGATTTTATGGTCGTTGGGTGGATCCACGAGCTCCCATGTTTTGTTGTCTTGGATCGATCCCAACTCCTCGTCCATAGCACGACGCCAACACTCCTCCGTGTTTGCATCTTTAAATTTCGTCGGTTCCTCGACGCTAAGCAGACACTGCCGTCCTCTTTCTTTAATTTTCACAGGATTTATTTTTGGAAGTGCTTCCTTTGGATATAAATCCACCACTGGTCGAAGACGTACAGGTGTCGGCGGACGTTCCCTTCTCTCCTGTTCAGTCAAAGATGAAGTAACATCATCTGGAGTTGCCACACTTCGGTTTTCAGGCGATTGGAGCACCCTTGGGGGACATTTTTACTGTTTTGACCCGGTTGCTTAAGTTTAGCACGATTTGACCCTACATCAAAAATATTTTCAGATCTGACCCATTTCGAAACGCCATCAACGACGGCGTTTTGGTTACATTAAGGACGCCATAGTCTATGGCGTTTGACTCTGGCCCACACACACCAGCTGTCGCCGACATGGCAAAGGTAGACGCCACAGGGGATGGCGTCTGCCCAAAACGCCACTGCTCTTGGCGTTTGGCCTAGCCCAGTCTATAGCACAAATAGCAACTAAACAAATGATCACTGGACATGAGATGTGCTTGTTAGCGTATGCAACTGTATACTAGAATCAAAGGTTTTTGAGTGTTGGAAGAAGCGTTTTAATTATATGTTTTTTTTACTTGTGAACTAACTTATTATTTAATGTAATTAGTAGTAATGTTCGGTTCTAGCTAATTCCATATTGTTAGTCAACGGATTTTTTTTATTTTGACCTGTGAGCTAACTATTATTCATCGTAATTAGTAGCAACAATGTTTGGACTCTAACTAATTTAGTATTGTTAGTTGGCTCGTAATTAACCAGACAATATTACATAAGTTCAATTAAAATAAAAAACAACAATGAAACTACGCGAGGTACCGGATGGTGAGCTCATATACATGGCCTCCCTGGCGGTGGCACCTCCGTCGTTCTCTGATCCGCTGTCGTTGTCGGCGGTGCCATCATATGAGCCGCAAAAGGGCACGACGGCCCTGACTGGCTGCCGCCTGGTGGTCGCGATGCAGTCGATTGGCTTCCTCCACTGCCTGGACTAGTTCTCGTCCCAGGCCAATGCAAAGTAGAGGTCTGTCCGAACGCACTATAGGGTGACATTCGACGTCCTGGACGCCGCCATGAATTGTGCATTGCACCACTCCCGTCGCGTTGCCTCCTTGTCGGACGCTGTCACAGTGCTCTGCTGCAATGTGTCGACGCCTCCGCGGCTGAGGTAATAGAGGAGGCACCTGCATGTGTCCGCGGTCACCAGGGAGGGCTCCTCCTTGTTCATGGCGACCAGGCATGGATTGTGGTGCCCTCGCCTTGCCGCACTAGAGGTCCCGATTTGGTGCCGGTTTGCAGAAATGAACCCGACAACGATGGCAACGGCAGCGGACCGAACAATGAGGGAGGTTCCGCCAGCCAAGGCAGCCATGCGTACGAGCTCATCGTCCGGTCCACGCGTAGTTTTGTTTATGTTTTTTGTTTTAGTTAAACTTATGAAATAATGTCTGGTTAATTGCAGGCCAACTAACAATGTTGAATTAGGTAGGGGACAAATATTGCTACTAATTACAGTGAATAATCAGTCAGCTCGCATGTGAAAACAAAAATAAAAATAGAAAAACCACGGACTAACAATATGGAATTAGTTAGAGTGAAACATTATTACTACCAATTACACTAAATAATCAATCAGTTCACAATTCAAAATAAAAGTATAATTAAAATGCTTGTTACATTACTCGAAACATTTGATTCTAGTACGCAGTTGCACATGCTAGCAAACATATCTCAAGTCCATTTGATCATTTGTTTAGTTGCTAATTATGGGGTTGGGCCAAACGGCAAGAGAGTGGCGTCTTGGGCAAACGCCAGCTCCTATGGCGTCTAGCTTTGCCACATCAGCACCAGCTGTTGTGTGTGGGCTAGAGTCAAATGCCATAGGCTGTGGCGTCCTCTGTGTAACCAAAACGCCATAGTTGACGGTATTTTGAAATGGGTCAGATCCTGAAATATTTTTAATATAGGGTCAAATCGTGCTAAACTTAAGCAGACGAGTCAAAACAGTGAAAATGTCCCCTTTGGCCTGGCTACACGTCCACCAGTTGAATCACGTGAGATTGGTGTACGTGCAGGAGAACCAACAATCCCATGCACGTGGCCTTCTGGCCCTCCTGACACCCAACGTGAGGGCTACGTCCTGGGCTGACTTCTCTGGACTCTGGCTTGAGTCCATCTTCAGGTCCATCAGTTGGGCCACTGGATGGGCTGCTCCCCTCTGACACGTTCTTTCGGCCAGAGCAATCGCTACCAGGGGCGCTGCATGCGTTGCTGCTTGGCGTGCCGTACGCAGCTTCGTGCGCGTCGGCTGCCGCTGCTTCTGGCGCGTGCCTCGCGCCATCATTTTCTGCCGCGCCGCTCGTGATGCTCGAAGTCTTCGGTTGATCATCAATGTCTGCATGCTCGTAATCATCGTAAACAACGTTGAAAATTTCATCGGAAAACGGATATACCGGCTCGGCAGAGTTCCAATTCCATGATCTTGCTTCTTCGAAGACCACGTCGCGTCCACAACCACCTTGTTGGTAGAGGGGTTACGCACGGGTATGCCTTCGTACCTTTTTCATAGCAAACCAACACCATTGGAGTACTCCGATCTGCCAATTTGCTAGTATGCCCGGTCACTGTCTTCTCATGCGCCACGCACCCGAAAGTGCGAAGATGATCAACCGTGGGCTTGTGTCCATACCATGCTTCAGACTGGCGTCATCCCAACAACACTCTTGGTTAGAGCCCGGTTCAGCAAGTAAACGACCGTATTAACCGCCTCACCCCAAAACTTGCCCGGCATGCCTTTGCTCTTCAACATGCTTCGTGCCATCGCCACCACGGTTTGATTCCTCTGTTCCACAACACCGTTTTGCTGCGGTGAATATGGCGTCGTAAGATACCGCTTGATCCCTTGAGCCGCAAAAGTCCGTGAATGCACGGGACTTGAACTCACCCCTCGATCGATGCGGAGGGTTTCAGCTTGGCTTCAGATTCTACTTCAGCCGCCATTTTTATTATCCTGAAGGCTTGCAAAGCTTGATCCTTCGTCTTCAACAACACAATCCACATGAATCTGCTGAATTCGTCGACGACGAGCAAGAAGTATCTGTTTCCAGCAGGGGTGGCCGGTGTAATCGGTCTGCACAAGTCTCCGTGGACCAACTCAAGAGCTTTACTCGCTCTAAAGTTTCCCTCTCTTGGGAACGGGGCTCGCCTTTGTTTCCCAATGAGACAACCGTCGCACACTTGGTCGACATGATTGATGCACGGTAGACCACGTACCATCTCCTTTTGTCCAAGTTGCCGAAGAGCCTGGAAATTTAGATGACCGTAGCGCGCGTGCCATTCCATGCCGAGTCGTCCATGCTCGACAGGAGACATACCGGATCCACACGATCCAAGTTGAGGACGTAGAGCCTATTCGGTGACCTCTGCACCTTCATAATCAACATCCTCTGACGATCATACCCCCATAGAAAGCCATCTTCGAGCACAATCTTGCAACCACGCTCCTCGAGCTGGCCAAGACTTATGATGCTACTCTTTAGTTTGGGAATATAGTACACATCTGTGAGTACCTTGTGACAGCCATTCTTCAACTCAAACAGGACAGTACCTCGCCCTGCGATGTGAACGGTCCGTCCGTCACCGAACCGAACCGTGCCTCCCACCGAAACACTGAGCTCAGAAAACTGGTCCTTCTCGCCGGTCATGTGGTTGCTAGCGCCCGTGTCGAGGTACCACACGTGCCTCGACATGTTCATCCTCTTCTTATCGTGAAGATAAACTGCCTCCTCTATGGGCGTGACAACCTCTGTAGCCGGCACCTTTGGAGCTGGACTATCCTCATCCATTAGCTCGCATACTTCGACCATGAGCATCATGTCTCCATCATCGCCTCCTTTGGCCATGAGAGCTTTCTCCTTTGGTGGTTTCTTGCACTCCGACTTGAAGTGCCCCATGATGCCACAGTTGTGACACTTGATCTTGCGCTTGTCGAACTTCTTCTTCTTCGGAGCGCCATCGCCGGCGTTCTTCTTACTTGGTTCTTTTGGCGCACGATCTTGGCGAGTGTTGCTACTAGAGCCCTCGCCACCTCTCCTTGAGTCTAGCGCCAGCCATTGAGCCCGTGTGAGCATGACATTCTCATCATTCCTCCCATCCCCGAGACTGTACCGCATACGCTCTCCGTAAGGTTTTCACCAAGCGCGCGGATCCGATTGGCGAGAGTAGCCACCCGTGAAGCGAACACATCCACGGACTCATTGTCGCCCATGACCAAAGACTCATAGTTCCTTAGGAGAGTTTGGAGATTGGCTTGCTTGACGCGGGTGTGTCCCTCAAACATGAGCCACGCTTCCTTCGCCGTTTCTTTGGCGATCAGGTCACTACTAGGAAAAGGGCTATAGATGGAATTGACACTAATGGCGCACCAGACATGTGGTGCGCCATTACTATATACTAATGGCGCACCGTGTGTTGGTACGCCATTAGTGTCCAAATACTAATGGCGCACCACATCGCGGGTGCGCCATTAGTAAAAAAAAATTTAAATTTTTTTTGTCAAAACTACTAATGGCGCACCGTGGCAGTGGTGCGCCATTACTAGTTGAACTAGTAATGGCGCACCATGCCACGGTGCGCCATTAGTAACTTGGCCACCACTTCCACCGAATGCACCCCCCTGGATCGCCTTTTCAGTTTTAAAAAAATAAAAGAAAATGATGAAAATGTCAAAAAAATAAAAGAAAATAAGTTTCCCATGTGATATGTGGTCTAGTTGTTGGGAAAATTTACAAATATGAATTTCGACTTTATTTGCAAAATCTCTCTGGAAATTTGTAAAATGAGCATAAATTTTGCATACGAACTCGGATTAAAAAGTTTTTTATATGAAAAAATCTACTCGAAAAGTTACATCCGAATTTAACGGGGGAACCCCGTTAAACATTTTCAAAATCCTCAAAAACCTAACAGAAAAAAAGATACGGGGCTTTGAAGATCTGGAGAGGCAAAAAAAAGTAAAAAAAATTCAAACTCACTAATGGCGCACCTGCCCATGGTGCGCCATTAGTATCTTCCCGCCTTCAAAATTTAAAATAAGTCAAAAAAATAAAAATAAAAGTTACTAATGGCGCACCTGCCCATGGTGCGCCATTAGTATCTTCCCGCCTTCAAAATTCAAAATAAGTCAAAAAATAAAAAAAAAGTTAGTAATGGCGCACCTGCCCACGGTGCGCCATTACTATGTCGTATATATGGCTGGGCGCACCTCCTCCACTCCACCTCTCCTCCACTCCATCTCCTCCTCTCCTCTCCTCCACCCCATCTCCTCCTCTCCTCTCCTCCACTCCATCTCCTCCTCTCCTCTCCTCCACTCCTTCTCCTCCTCTCCGGCGACCTTCTCCTCCTCTCCGGCGACCTCCTTCTCCTCTCCGGTGACCTCCTCCTCCTCTTCGGCGACCTCCTCCTCTCCGGCGACCTCCTCCTCTCCGGAACCTCCTCCCTCCTCTCCTCCCCTCCACTCCCCTCACGGTTTCTCCTCCCTCCTCTCCGGTGAGCTCCTCCTCCCTCCTCTCCTCCCATTCCCTCATGGTTTCTCCTTCCTCCTCTCCAATGCTTCGGTGAACTCCTCTCCGGTGACCTCCTCCTCCTCTCCGGCGATGTAGGCGAGCGCCTCTCCGGTGACCTCCTCCTCCTCCTCTCCGGCGAACTCCTCTCCGGCAAAAGAACACGGCAAAAGAACGTACAAGATCCAAAAACAGGAACAAAATTTGAAATAATATCGTGCCAAAAAACGAGCAAAAAAAACTAGCAAAAAATGGGCAAAAAAATCACGATCCAGATCCAAATTCAGAATTCAAAAATAGCAATGGCGCACGGTGGGGGTTAGACGGTGCGCCACTACTATTTTCCCACCTTCAAAATTCAAAAATACTAATGGCGCACCGTGGCCTATACTAATGACGCACCAGTGGCCTATACTAATGGCGCACTGTGGCCTATACTAATGGCGCACTGTGGCCTATACTAATGGCGCACCAGTGGTGCGCCATTAGTATACCAGATACTAATGGCGCATCAGTGGTGCGCCATTAGTAAAAATTACTAATGGCGTGCTAGTAATGGCGCACCAGTGATGCGCCATTAGTAGGCAAAACTGGTGCGCCATTAGTAGGCCTTTTCCTAGTAGTGGGTGTTGGAGGACATCCATCGGCATCACCGAGTAAATCGCTGACGCCGCCTGCCGATCCTTCCGGTGCTCGGCTCCCTCCATCTTGAACGCGTCGCCTCCTGGGTCGACCATGTCCCATAGCTCGTTGGCGCGGAGACCACACTCCATGAGGGCCTTCCAGACCCCGAAGTTCTCGCGATCAAATCGTGGGTACGACGAACTCGCCGGAGCAGCAAATACTTTAGCCGCACCGGAGTACTCCGCCAACTGCTTGTTCTTCTCGTCGTCCGCCATGATCCTCCGTTACTAGAAGATCAACCTAGCTCTGATACCAATTGTTGGCTTCAATCCGTGCGCGTACCGACGGAAGAACTCGTCGGCTGTTCGTACGTTCACGGATCGAAGCCAACAGATACAACATTCTGTTTTGCCTTTCAGTATGGTTATGGTGGTCACTACATATTCCCCTGATCTTCGTACAGTATGTTTCAGTAACAGCGTGCAAGTTCAGCGGCATACTGATTTGTTAGCTCTCAAGCGTTGTTTCCAGTCAGGCAAGTTAATGCAAACACATGGGGTGCCAAGTGATGATCCAAGTAAAATTGACAGCAAAGGGCGTATGTTGTCCACATGCAAAATTACTATGGTCCGTTGAAGGTTTCTCTCCATATTTGTCGACTCATTATATGCACTGTCTTTGTATGCTTCAAAATTTACAATTTTCCTATGTACACATTTCATTCTTGTGCTAGGATGGAAGTGGTGGTCCACTTGTTGATCTTGATGGGAATATTGCTGGGATGAATGACTACCATGATCAGGAAGGAACTCCATATGTGCAAGGAAATAAGATTGATGAATGTTTGAGGGTTGCTCGGATAAGGTATGTTATCTAGAAATCATTTAATCATACTTGTATGTGTTATGTTCATGAAAAATCAATCATATTTAACTGTATGCATCATGATGCGATCACTACATTATGCAGTAGGGAGGAAATGCAACGAAATTACTGGCAAAATCTTTCCAGTGCTTTAAGGTGCCATCTAGAAGGTGAGCTAAGAATGGTCACTCTTTTAAGGCTTCTAAATTATGTGATAACATGCTATTCTTCCTCATTTTCCAATGTTACTTGTTTCATACTCTTCGAGATTAGTTTATGGTCTGCTAATCAATTCATGCTTTAAGTGAACTACTCCAGCATAAAACTCAATATTTTTCGTATCTGTCTCTTTTTTTATTATAGGTAGCTCCAATCAAAATGGCTGTAGTGGGGGAAATGAAAATAATAACCATAAACAAGTTTTATCTTCTATCCCTGAGCCACAAGGTGAATCACTTCAGAGTCACTTCTGATGTGTACTATCATGCAAGTTATCATAATCCACTGTCAACTTTCGGTCATTCCTGACACATTGCCATTAATGTCTTCATCTTCTAGCACTAGAATTCAATGAGGATGCACCTACACCAGAGCTCATTGATGACGAACATAAGCGTGTTCTAGCTCCTGGCCATCTAATGGTATGCTTTTCGTTTTGCTAATTATGACTTTGCATAGTCATGAACTGCTTCATCTTGTGGCAGCAACATTTGTATTTATTTTGCTTACACATTGTTATGAATTGCTTCACCTTGTCACACTCGGCCTTACAAAGATGATAAATGATCAATTAAAGTCGATGGTTATCCCTTACCAGTTTATGCTGATGGTGAGTTGCTTCTATTGATTGTGCTGAGTGCTAACAATTCCTCTCTTGTATCACATTATGGACTACTCTACTCTGTTATCTCATTTAACTGTTATGCCATGCTTATTTAACTAGGAGGCATGCGTTTGGAAGCTAATTTTGAAGAGAAATTTGGCACAGATATCTTGAGTGAACCTGCTAGAAGAATTACTTTAAAGATGTCTCAGAGTGTTGTTGCACTCGCTTCATTCAATGGTGATTTAATGTTATTAGCTTTTTATTTTCCACTTTTTTTGTTTTATATGATTACTGGTTAAGACTGAAATTACCCTTTGCAGTCAACAGAAGGCATTTTGCTTGCACAGGTGTATGTATAGAATTTGATGGATCGACATCCACCACAAGAGTTCTGACTTCAGCAAGCTTGGTTAGAACTTCTGGTGAGGAAAACAAGATTGTTGATAACCTAGAGGTTTGTAGTACTAGATTAGTAGTTACTTACTCTTTACTTGTTCATCAAGACACTGGTTAAGTCTCACTTCATCATTGCAGATTAAAGTGTGTCTTCCAAGTGAGCTGTGCATTACTGGAAATTAGAAAATATGATTTCTGCTATAATGTTGCTGTTATCAGCATCCCCATGTTTCGCAGTAATGTCGACCAGCAATATTGGTTGATGCACCTCAAACTGAGGTATTAGCTCTTAGCCATGTCTTTAAATCAGGCAAGATTATGGCTGCGAGAGGGGTTAGTGACTGTGAGCGATGTAAATTTTGTTGCAAAGAGCTTAAGATCTCCACCTGTAAAATCACCAAGGTATATTGCGTTGCTAGCTTACTTGATTTCTCTTCCAAATTTTTTTGCATGATGGAAATAATTAGTTTCTTATGAATAAGTGACTACATCAGTAGGCATACTACGAACATCATTTTTCCCTGTGTAACCATTGCTAAATGTCACTTCTGTTTTTTTCTGCTATAGGCTGGAATTGGAGGGCCCCTTGTTGATTTTAAGGGAATGTTGTTGGCATGAACTTCTATGACACGGAAGGAACTCCTTACCTGCCAAGTAAGATAATTATGAAAGTATTGAGGAGTTTCGATGCAGAGCGGTATGCCTTCTATCATTTTTGTACAATATTCAAGTGCTCCAGTGCTTTTCATGTACATAGTATTAAGGTGTTAGTGAAGTAGACTTGAGTGATCAGTTTGTTCCTTTCTAGTTTAATTTTGGGTCATACATCTTGGAGTGGACAATTGTAGAATTTGGGTTCAGTTTGGTTGTTGGTCGTATGGTAATTTTGAGATTTAGTTTCGCGCTGATGTGTAAGCTTTTTAGTTGATTTTGCACTTTGTCAACACGTTGGTAATGTTAAAAATATTGAGGTAAATATACCAGTGGTGCTTGAATTTGCCACTGATGTGCAGTTTAGTGCCTGAACTTGTAAAATATGTTGAACTAGTTCCATAACTTGGCATGGACGTGCATATACGGTTCAAAATGACGTTTGTATACGTCCGCGACGCTGATAAGGCGCGCCGGCATGGCATGGGACCCGCTGTCGATGACTGGACAATGGAGACAAGGGTGTGTGGCCTGGTTCTTTTGTGGAAACCCCTCCGAAATTATTTTTCGTACAATAAGGCCCTCGCAGAGAAACTGACAAATATGCTACTTCGTGATGATTCATAACCTTGCGCTATAATTATTTTTTGTACTATAATTAGAAAACACTAAAAAAAATTAGCGTTGTGGTGGTTAGAAACGGCGACCTACCAATCAAGTGCATGCTGGGCTAGCCAATAGACCACTTCACATTTACTGCTTCGTGATGATTCATAACCTTTATAAACTAGGCGGAACAACATAAAAAAAGGATTTTTGCGATAAAAGGAATTTAATGAACCAGTAAAAATAGTACAAACTATGTGGCTCGAACATCCGACCAAAGCTTATAGAACAAGCACGGATGCCACTACAACCAATGAGTTCTCCTATATCGAAAGTACAAGTAATCTTTATGACTGTATAACAACCATAATTTCAAAGAATGCAAAAATCTTTAAGTCATTTAAAAAATCACATGTTATTTTAAAGCATACTCATTCAATTGAAAATGTTTATGAATGATAAAAATGTTCATATCAAGTATTATTCATATGAGGATCCGCAATCTAAGGGTGCACTGGGCTTGTATTTTTTTTTTTTTTTGAAAACACACAAACTTCTATATATTATATAAACTTTCCAAAACAAAATAGTTTTTACTTAAAGCATGAACACATTTATATACTACATGAATATTTTATTCAAAATGTGGAAATTTTAAAATTATATGAGAATTTATTTACATATATGAGCGTTTGTAAAACTACTTTAATATTTTTTAATGCAAACATTTTTTCAAATTATAAGATATAATCTTAATTCATAATTTTATTACGTGTATTTTTGGTAAATTATTGCATTGGTATTTTATGAGAACTTTTCAATGTAATTTGTTTTAAATATATGTCTATTGTTTGTAACACACAATTATATTTTTTAGAAAATTTTGAAAAAAACAGACACGTTGAAAACTGAGCCACACTATGGTCTAATTTAGCGAGAGGGGCTTGTTATATGTTATAAACCTAAATTTATCATTTTTAACATTCGATGTCGTCAGTTGGAGTGGTATGTGCGCCCGCTAACAAATCAACACGGCTATATATATAGTGTATGAATCCTTTTATGACACTAAATTTGAGCCGGCCTACTGGCTAGCCACACTCACCTGCATGCGTCAGGTTGCTGTTTTGAACCCCGTACCCATTTTTAATTATTAATATATTTTTTATAATTTATCAATGCAAGAAAAAAATATTCTAGAGGGTTCTCCAGAAAAAACCAGGCTACACACACTGTCCCTGACAGCGAGTCCCATGCCATGATAACGCGACTCATCAGTGTCACGGACATATACAAATGAGATTTGAACCGTATATGCACGTCTATGCCAAGTTACGGAACCAGTTCAATGTATTTTGCATGTTCAGGCACTAAAGTGCACATTCGTGGCAAGTTCAAGCACTAGTGGTGTATTTACCTCAAAAATATTTATGCTCTAAATAATCACATGTTAGTTCTTGGTTCAAAGTTGAGGCCTCAAATCATGTGCTGGAGTTACCGAGGGTCAGGTGCCTCTGCTCTCAGGGTGTCTTATCCATTTTCCCCTCCTCCCAATCCTATGTAACTTGTCAAGCTATTGAACTACCATATCAGATTAGATTTTTGTAAAACACCAGATTAGACATTCATTTATCCTTAGATGTAAAACCATCCTTTGGTCTACCGTAGGCCTGTTGCTGCTGGTATTACAAAGAAGCCTATTTCTCGGTATGTTCTTTGTATAACATGTACCAATAAGTTTTGGTTACTTAGTTTTACATGGGTCCTTTTGCCTGATTTGTTTCTAAATTATGAAAAATGACAGTTGGCCGGTGCCGAAGCCATATTGGTATTACCCGAGCGAACATCGTCACCGTACAGTCGTAAGATTGAACCAATGACAGCTCAAGACGCACCCAAAGAGTGGTTTGTTCAAATGACAATGACATATATGATATCACAATGACAATCATAACGATATTACATTACACCGTTGTAACATGATATTGGTATTACGTTACACCGTGTATAGCCATATTGGTATTAGATTACATCGTTGTAACATTGATATCACAATGACAGTGACTGCTCAAGACATGCCCAAAAAGTGCTTTGATCAAATTTTATTCGAACAAACTTGTACTCCCTCTGTAACTTAATATAAGACGTTTTTTGACATTGATGTATTAGGCTATTTACATAGAGGAATGGAAAAACATCACAGAAACCGATGATAGGATAGTGGTGGTAGCATCTTTAATGATCTTTAATGCTTGGACCTGGGGAGGTATTTGGTCTCGTAAGTTTGGAATTATTGCACCGAACAGCAGGTGTTTGAACGGTAAATCCACCTCTGAAATTGCACCGGACCTCTGGAGAATATATGCTTTTTTGTGACGTAGGGACCTCTAAAGCAACAGGTGGGCGCCACTGGGAATGACTTGGTAGGACAACAGAGTAGAGGTGCAAGCAGCGCCCGCTGCAGCTCGCGTTGACTGCTCGTCGCAGCACCTGCACCCGTTGATGCATGTTGGTTGTCGGTGTGGATGGCCGTCAAGACAGTTGCCCCCTAGCACGAGTTCTTGCCCGCCGTGTCGGTTGCAGCTTGTTGTTCATGCTGCTCCCTTGCACTAGCCTTGCACGATGACACTTGTAGCATCAATCACCACTGCTCAACAACCCTGCGCGATGAAACTCCCAAATGATTGTTGTTGCATGTGGCGACGACATGCACTACAAGCAGTCAACGGTGAGGGCTTTGGTGGGGAGCACCTTCGTGCGACAACTCCAAGAGGATGGACAGCGCGAGGGTGTCTTTTGTAGCCCCTCTCGCCATGGTTAAAAGCATTGGCCACCATTGCTCGTAGTGCACGTTGTCACCACATGTAATAGCAGTCATTTGGGGGTGCGGCGGTGCATGTTGATGGTGAGGGCTTTGGTGGGAGCACCCTTGTGCAGCAGCTCCGAGAAGATAGATAGTATGTGGGCGCCTTATCTAGCACCCCTCGTAGTGGTTTCGCATGGAAAAGGACCCCCCCTCCTCGCAGGGACAACGCCAATAAAAAATATGTGGTCATATAGTGATGGGAGAAAGGATCAGGGGTAATAGGGAGAGCCATCGTGTAGGCCTCACTAGGGACATGCGGCGCACGGTAAATGTGACCGCAACGCGTCATATATTGGCTTGCTAATTTGAATCGCTTCCCTTCATGCTTTGTAGGGTTTGAATCCTTCATTAATTAAATTGGATGCTATTATATATTTTGTATTAGTTTCATAAGTTTTGCAGGCTTGAGGACCTAAATAGACATATGTATCTAAGGTTTTTAGTTTCAAGAAGTGTGGCACACCCAACATGTAACATTTGAATCTGAATTCTCTACTCCTATAAAAATTTCAGTTGGTGGTGATGGCGTGTACGCCTCACGGACAACGTGAGCCGTTCGATCTACTCGGAACCAATGGCTGACATGTGTGTGCATAGAGACATGGCCTTGCCACCGGAGGTAGCAGATATTTACCCACCTCTGCCACTGTATAAAATACGGAAGTACTCATCCCAGCCTCGTCTCCGTTATGGTTCATCTCCTTGCATTGTTGCCAGGGCGGCGAAGGTTCCTGAAGATGGAGTCCAAACTCTAGAACCCACTGCAACATTCTCCCGTCTCCTCCATAGGCCCTCCATGTCGGATGCTCCTCCACAATGCCCTGTCGTCAATCTCCCTGTAGAAATATTTAACAAACTTTGAGCCATGGCAGAGCTAATTTTATTGTGGTTCCGTTGCAATGCACAGACTCCTTGCTAGTTGTTAGAAAAAGTGTGGCCCGCCATGCTCCCCAGGGCTATTTCTCGCCTATTGCGAGACCGACGATAGCCTCACCTCTATCGCAGGGGTTCATGGGCTGACCCATTAAGTCGGTTTTAGAAAGGTTCTATAGACAGGTTTGCCCCGCTTTTAGAACCTTTCCAGCTCCTTTTTGTTTCTTGCGTTTCTTTTATGGTTTTACCGATTTTCTGTTGTTTTCTCCTTTTCATTCTTTTTTCTTTTGTCCTTTCCCATTATTCTTTTCTTTTTATGGGTTTCTGTGTCGGTTTTGAATGGTTTTGTCTCGGTTTTCAAGCTTTTTTGTGTTGGTTTTCTGTGTTTCTTTCTAAGTATTTTTTTATATTTTCTAACTTTTCTTATTTTTCGTTTTTTTAAGAAATGTCTAGTTTCATACACATTGTACATTTTTCTTATACACCTAAATTTTGTATAGAAATTTAATATTTTTTAAATACATAATTCATAATTTTAAAGATATATTTTGATGTCTATCTTCTTCAAACACACTATACATTTTTCGAATACATCAGGGACATTTTTTTATAAATTTTTAACAATTCTCTAAATACATGATTAATATTTTCGAAATTATACGTTTTTAACATTATTTCAAATACATTTTCAGCAGTTTTTTAATGATACGAAACCAATTTTTTCTACAACGTGAACATTATTTTTAAATTATATAACGTTTTGTTAATCTCATGAACACATGTTTTGAAATGCATGATTTTTTTTGAAAATATCATACATTTTTCTGAACCGTAAGAAACATTTTTTTAATTACACAAACATTTCTTTTACATTGTATAATTGTTTTAAAATATCACATACAGTTTTCTGAAATGTGGGAACATGTTTTAACATGAACTTTTTTGTATGTTATTACCATTTTCTAAAAGTTTTCTGACCACTTTTTTAACATTGTGTTAGCATTTTTTTGAAGCACAGTGAACTTTATAAAAGTTGTGTCATTTTTGTTCACTTAAGAAATACAGTTAAAGAAATAATAATATAAAAGAACATTCCCTAGAAACCCAACGCTCCTTCCACGTTGGGCTAGCCATTTAGACGGCAAGTTTTTTTTTTGAGAAACATTTATAGGGCACCTGAGGCGAGAGAACTGTACACCTTGCAGCAAGCGTGGTATAGGCGCTCCTCACCCTACTGCGCCCCGTGGGCTGTCCATGGAGCCGTCCTGGTGGAACTTTTTCTGTTGCTACTTCTTATTTCTTATTTAATTCCTTGAATTTTTGTTTCACTTTTATTTTGGTTTCTTTTGTTTACTCCCTATATTGTTTTACCTTTTATGTGTCAATACCGTAATGGTTTTTATATGGTTCGTTGGTAGAATTTTATCAGAGTCCATATATTGTAGAAACTATTCACTGTTTTCACCACCTATATAATTTTTTTCTGGTAGTAAAATGTGCGTTTGCACATAAACTAAAGAAGCATAAGTAAGAATGCTATTTGCAGTATTATTGAACAATTATCAAGAATTAGATGGGGAATCTTTTGAGATGAATTACTTTTCTATAGGCACTAAAAATATCTAAAAATATTTTACATACAAACACATTTTTGATATATTCGGCCAAATTCACCAATATTGTAAACATTTTACACACAGAAAATTCATATGCGGTGGAATATATTTGATGTAATGTGGGAACAAATCTATACCTACTAATAAAAGAAATAGGTATTCTTAGTCCATCATGTTATTTTATGGAAAAAACCCCTTAATGTTTCTGACATTAGAACCGCAGTACATATCAAATGTTTTTTTTAAATACTCATATCTTTTAAACCGTAACTCCAAATTTAACATGTTATATATGAAGTTTACCTACTAATAAAAGAAATAGGTATTCTTAGTCCGTTATGTTATTTTATGAAAAACCCCTTAATGTTATAAATGTAGAATCTGAATATGATGTTATTTTACCTGTTAACATTTTAAATTATACTATCTAGGCTGCAATGTTAATCGCCACACCAACGCTTCCTCGCCTCTGGCCATCAACTTGTCGCGTCGTTTACCATCTCCGACGGCGGTACGATCTTCTACCTTTTCTCGGTAGGTGCGGTGCCAACATCAGCAAACGACCCAGTAGCCTACCGGCGCGTCACCATCGGCCTATTAGATGAGCGCACCACAACCTTTGCTGAGCCCCTCCTCCCTGTAGGCGGCGAGTTCTGCCCACCACAAGATCGTTTGTTTTTGTCATTTTTCTTTACTCACCCATAAAAACACCTCATCCCGAACATGACATGAATAAATGCATGATCACTTGTTTGTTTCTATGTACGGATTAAATCTGCATGCAAGCGTTGTTGAAATAGAACAGATGTAGCATCTTAAACTACGCTTTTATAGGTTAAGAACATCTTTGTTTGGGCCATAGCTACAAATTCTCAGATTATAGACCATCTTTTATAAATTAAGAGCATGTTGTATTTTTTTCTCCGTTGCAACGCACGGACCTTTTTGCTAGTACATATAATGGTGGAAACTTGCTCCTATACCATAGGATGTCTATAATATGTTTCCTTTAGAAGTATATATTTCTATTCTAGTTTTTCTTATAAAGGACCCAAGTCTTTACAATGATTGCTTATCTACTTCACTTTTTAACTATTACAACAATGGCATGCATTTATGTATAAGGTATTCTTTGCAATGTGGTATTTTCATAAGCCGCCTACTTAGATTTTTTGTCCATATAAAAGACATTTGAAACAATACAATATTTTGGCAACAAATTTTCATAGATTCCAAGCACCACACATTGCTTCCATGGTTAGTAAAGATTTTTTAGAACCTACTTCATATATGCTGAGCCTAAAAGACCCTATGATGCTACCCATGCTTGGGAAAAGTCCGACTTCTGAACAATATAGTTCATTTCTCCTTTGAACTAATTATTGTGTTTAATAATTTAAAACCACTATAATCTATGTTTATGTTTCGTCCTCTTCGGGCTCTGGGTTAGGCATTTGAGAAAAAAAATGAGCCCGAGCCCGATAATTTTGGTACAAGTTGTCCATGAAAATGGTTACCATAGTGTATGAGGAATCAAATTCAACGTCTCCCATCATATATCGTGGCTATCTTTGTTCACAGGTTCGATGTGTTCCGATTTGTATTACAGAGAGAAGAGTCTTGAGACAAAAAAACCATTCTTCCCTATTCTCTCTCCACTCCCACAACCCTATGTGTCCCTACCCTACTAGTTGAATATGCCCTTATAGTTTGTGACCGCCCACATTAATGGCCCTCATTTTTACCCCACTATCCAGCTCATCACCCCTGTCCCAAAATGCAGGGGAGCGGAGGAGGAGGCTACTCCCCTTTGCATAATGTCTTCACATCTTCTTACTTCGGGCCTCAAATCTACTTCCAGCCATAATTAAATACGGTTGGTTATTTGAATCTTATTTGGCGATTTTCCTAACATACAAAAAGATGTCTAAGTTGGTATAGATTTTCCTTTATTGTTTGGTATTGGACCCTTGTTGCTCATTTTGATGAAAACTAAGATATTTATTGAAGCTTATTATAAATCGTTACATGATAATTGTCCTACTATCCTTGTGTTCATGTATGGTCAAGAGATAAATTTTGTGAAACTAAATGGAACCACGCGGTCATCATTTGAAATTTCATGGTTAGTATGTAAATATATACTAGCTTTGCCAATTGATTTCACAGTGCCTACAAATGAGGAGGCAATATGCGAAGAAGAGGGCATTAGTTGGAGGGGTACTCCTCTTCTCCCTTTATCTAGAAGCGGGGTGTCACGTGTGGCGTCGGAAATGAAGGTCATTCTTGTGGGTGGGCTCCTAACCATAA
The DNA here is from genome assembly GCA_021605145.1 of Aegilops bicornis. NCBI lineage: Eukaryota > Viridiplantae > Streptophyta > Magnoliopsida > Poales > Poaceae > Aegilops > Aegilops bicornis. Next base: position 788,131,082 of record CM038671.1, on the reverse strand, counting down.
GGGAGGATTCAACTACGTGGGTATGGAGAGAAAGGGCTTGGGCAACTGAGAAAAGAAAAAGGAAGAGTAGGATTTCTTGTCTAGAGATACTTCACTCTTCCTATATTGATTTGAACACATCTAACTTGTGAACACAAAGAATTTTGATATATTCGAATAGTAATTAGAGGCGTGTCCATAATTATTACTAGGAAAACTGATCTAAACATGTTTATCATTGGAACATAAATGGTTAAATATATTTGAATGGGAATTAAATGATTTGATATGTTTAGATCATTCTCCAAGACATTGAGAGAAGTTGACCAAATAAAAATTGGCATACTTTGCAACCACACCTTGATTGATTTCTTTTTTTCTTGTAGTAGAGAGATGGTGAGTGAAAGCATGTATATAATGTTACCAAGAAGACATATGGTACATACACGGACTAGCAAGTACATGCTATATAGGTTCATAGAAAACCACGTGAATAAATGATTAACCATGAAAATAGATTGTTGCATGACGTCCCTAAAACATAAATGGGCATGTCAACAATATAAAGTTGGGTGGGGGTTTAATTATATTGAGGATTTTCAACTGCCAGCAACATATGATTGGCTAGAAATGATATATACTAAATTGTAAATTATGCCAACTCCTATAAGATCTAGGAAATTAAATATGTGGTATTCAACCTACAGGTCATAATATAAAACATAGAGAAAATATGCATCTGAGTTCACAAGAGTTAAGACCCACAGAATAAGAAAGCAACAACACCATAAGTTGTTTGAAATAACTATATAAAGTTGGGAAACAAACTATTTATCGTATTGAAAAAAGTTTTACTCACACCTCAGCTAATTTTGCGCTCCTTTGAATGTTTATATTTATCGTCCCTTCCCGGCCCAGAGGCTTGAGCAATACATAGTTTATCAATCATCAAAAACTTGACTATATCCGTTGGATCATCAAATCTACCTCAGGATTCCACCCCATGGACAAGTTAGCAAAACATAACTTTTCTTCTTTTCTCCCAAATTTATTCATATTTAGTTTTGCTAGGATTAAGTCTCCATTTCAAAAAGTCATGAGAAGGCAAATATTCGCACATGGTTTCAAAAAATCACCGTTGATAGATATGTTGTGCAGTGTGGTTATTGCGTGAAATGGATACTTATTCCTACGAAAATGAAATAAGAAGAACTTCAAAAGAAAATTGGGCAAATTACTTTTTTGCGAACATGTCCATGGGTAGAGGCCTAGAGCTACATCCAATGATGTAGCAGATATACCTCAAGATGATGGCAAGCATTGGGTGACCGATAAGACATTCATCCTTCAAGACCCTCTTGGGCGGCAAAGGACTATAAGTATGACAATGAAGGTAGCACCAAATTTGCTGATGAGTTGGTAGTACTCTTTTTTCTAGTATCATATTTAATTTGTTCCTAGCTTTATCTAGTTATTTCTGAGAAAAAATGATGTAGCCGTCAATTTCTTATCTCGTGGATATTAACTCTTGATAACTCAAATGTATACTTGCGCTATTTTTCTAGCATGAGCAGTAGGCTGAATACCACCAATTTTAGTTCCTACCGCTTATGTGACTGAACATAACTTACAATTCAGTATACATCATTTCTCGTTTATGTCTTTATGATATATCACTTGTAGTAGAACATCTTCAGTGCAGCTAAATCCTCACAACTTAATATTGTTGGCATGCTCTTTTTATGTTTTAGCGGCATTATGCTATAAATACTTGGATGGTGGTCAATCGGTCATTCCAGTGGTGTGCTATGCACACATATAATTGTACTTGCGATTCTGTATTTATTTTATGACTTCTTGGTAAGATTCTATATACATGCCTTCAGGGTACTATATCTCTCCTACAAGAAAACTAATAATATCAATAATGGTCGAGTTCCCAAAGTATACGAACTTTATTTTGATGGATTTCCTTGCAATATCACCAGTTTCTTAGGTGTATCAATGCCCATACATAGTTTTACATTCATCTAGCATGTGGATACTTGCATCATAATGGTATACTGTTATGACCGGCCAGGTCTATGGCCATAGGAGGCCCACTGGACAAACTTAGCCCTCAAGTTATCTTAGTTTTATTTCATATCGTGGTTATATATACGACTTGTAAGACTATTTTGAGAATTAGGCAATAAGACTATTCTATTGCCCGGCTCCCGGAGGCGGAACCCTAAAACCCTAGCCGCCTCCTACTTGCGCCCTTGCCGTCGCAAGGGCGGCGCGCGCCGCCGCCCGCGCTCCAGCTCTCGCCCACCTCCGCCTTCCCCTATAGTCTCGGCCGCCGCATCCGGTGGGAGGCGTTGAGAACACCAGCGTCGCCTCCACTCCGGTGGCCGCGCGGCCTGCGAGGCCGAGCATCCGCTATTGGATAACCTCCTGCAGCAGCACAGTGATCTCTTTGCGGAACCCAGTGGCCTTCCGCCGGCCGGGTCTCGACCACCGTATTCATCTCCTGTCGGGCTCGGCGCCGGTGGCAGTTGGGCCCTACCGTACCCTCACCTGCAGAAGGGCGAGTTGAGCGGCGGTGTGCACTCATGCTTGCCGCGGGCATTATCCGGATCTCCACATCACCATTCACGGGCGCCCGGTCCTCCTCGTTCGCAGGTCGGACGGCACGTGGGCGCTTCGCATCGACTACCACGCCCATAATGCTCTCACACTTAAGGATAAGTTTCCTATTCCGGTGGTCTATGAACTCCTGGATGAACTACATGGGGCGCACTTCTTCACCAAATTGGACCTCCGGTCGGGGTATCATCAGGTGCGCATGCATCCATACGACATCGCCAAGACGGCGTTTCGGACTCATCACGACCACTTCGAGTTCTTGGTGATGCCCTTTGGCCTCTCCAACGCACCGACGACGTTTCAGGCCTTGATGAACGATGTCCTCCGGCCCTACTTACGTCTTGTGCTCGTTTTCTTTGATGACATTCTTATCTACAGAGCCTCTTGGGCAAAGCACCTCCAGCATGTGACCATCGTCTTCAACGAGCTTCGGGCGCATCATCTTCATCTTAAGCGCTCGAAGTGCTCGTTCAGGACACCTTCGGTCGCTTACCTCGGCCACGTCATCTCGGCTGAGGGAGTGGCCATGGACGCCGACAAGGTGGCGGCCGTCGCCGCCTGGCCGATTCTGCAGTCTCCGCGGGCTCTTCGCGGGTTCCTTGGCCTCGCGGGGTACTACCGGAAGTTCATCCGGGAATTTGGCCTAATCGCGGCCCCGCTCACGCGTCTTCTCAGTCGCGACGCCTTCTCTTGGGATGAGGAGGCCACTACAGCGTTCGAGGCCCTCAAGGGGGCCCTCACGACGGGACCCGTCCTGCAGATGCCGGATTTCGACCTCCCCTTCACCGTCGACTGCGACGCCTCCGGTGCGGGGTTCGGTGCGGTCCTTCATCAGGGCGATGGACCCCTCGCTTTCTTCAGCCGCCCCATTGCCGCACGCCATCTTAAGCTGGCGGCGTATGAGCGTGAGCTGGCGGCCCTATCTTTGGGGTCGTTCCTTCCGGATCCGCACGGACCATTACAGCCTCAAATTCATGCTGGATCAGAGGCTCTCGACGGTACCCGGCACCGGTGGATCGATAAACTCTTTGGCTTTGACTTCACCGTCAGTACCGCCGGGTCGCCTTAACACCGTCGCCGATGCCTGTCTCAGCGTGGACGCCGATGTGGACGACGGTGCGGCGGAGGGGCGTATACGCATCATCACCGGGCCCTCCTTCGCCCTCTACGCCGACATCCGACGGGCGACCGCTGCCGCGACCGACTCCCTCCTCCTGCAGCAGCAGCCGGGCGGCGGAGAGCTGGAGGAGCCGTGGCGCCTCGCCGATGGCCTGCTTCTCCATGGGCGCAGGGTCTTCGCCCGCACACGACGATCTTCGCCAGAGGTGCTGCGCCGCCCACTCGGCGGGCCATGAGGGGTGCAGAAGACACTCCATCGTCTCGCGCCCGACTTCTACATTCCCGGTGATCGTGCCATGGTCCGTGATCGGGTACGGTCTTGTGTGACGAGCCAGCGCAACAAAGCGGAGACTTCACGGCCGGTGGCATGCTTCAGCCCTTGGAGGTCCCATCTCAGGTTTGGGCGGACATCTCCATGGACTTCATCGAGGGCCTTCCCAAGGTGGGCGGCAAGTCCGTCATTCTCACGGTGGTCGACCGCTTCTCCAAGTATGCTCACTTCATCGCACTTGGCCATCCATATTCAGCGGCGTCATCGCGCGGGCCTTCTTCCGATGGCATTGTCCGTCTCCACGGGTTACCTTCTTCGATCGTCGGTGATCGGGACCCGTGTTCACGGGACACGTGTGGCGTGACCTTTTCCGGCTGGCGGGCGTGAAGCTATGCTGCGCACCGCCTTCCACCCTCGCACGGACGACCAGTCTGCGAGATCGTTAACAAGGTGATCGCCATGTATTTGCGTTGTGTTACAGGTGATCGACCTCGGCGCATGGGTGGACTGGCTCTCGTGGGGCGAATCTGCTACAACACCTCTTATCACTCCGCCCGTATACTCGCGCCTTTGAGGTGGTGTATGTCCGGCTACCCCCACCGATCCTTCCGGTTGATCCGGCCTTGGAACGGACCGAGGCAGCCGGGGCTCTTCTGAGGAGCCGTGATGAGATGCTCGCGGAAGTCCGGCAACGGCTCCTACAGGCCCAGCAGTTGGCCAAACATTACTATGATGGCCACCATCGCGAGGCGGAGTCCGCGGTGGGTGATTGGGTCTGGCTGCGTCTACTTCATCGCTCTACGCAGTCCTTGGACCCACACGCGAGGAGGAAGCTTGGTCCTCGCTATGCCGGTCCCTTTGCTATCCTGGAACGCATTGGGAAAGTGGCTTACCGTCTTCAGCTTCCGGCAGGCGCGTGGATCCATGATGTCTTCCATGTCGGGCTGCTCAAGCCATTCCGCGGAGAGCCACCCGCGGCACCACCAGCACTCCCACCGATCACGGACAGGCGTCTCCTTCCTGAGCCAGAGAAGGCGTTGAAGGCTCAGCTGCGATGAGGCTCCTGGTACGTGCTTATTCAGTGGACTGGACTACCAGAGGAGGACGCTACTTGGGAGCAGCGCGAGGAGTTTCGCCAGCACTACCCCGATTTTCAGCTCAAGGACGAGTTGTTTGCGCAGGCAGGGAGAGATGTTATCACCGGCCAGGTCTATGGCCGCAGGAAGCCCACCCGGCAAACTTAGCCCTCAAGTTATATTAGTTTTATTTCATATCGTGGTTATATATCCGACTTGTAAAACTATTTTGAGAATTAAGCAATAGGACTATTCTATTGCCCGGCTCCCAGAGGAGCCGGAACCCTAAAACCCTAGCTGCCTCCTGTTTGCGCCGCCGCCGCCCAAACCGCAAGGACGGCGCCTCGCCGCCGGCCGCCGCGCTCCAGCCCTCGCCCACCTCCCTCCTTCCCCTATAGCCTACGCCCTAGGCAGGGAAAAACCATAGTTCCTATCATATGCACTAAGCTATACAATTACTGTCAAAATTATTACATTGTTATATTTGGATCACACAATTATATTTATAAACTTGAAAGATGACGGTGTACTTTTAGATAGATATTTTACATTCCACATATAAGACATAATGTGAAACTTATTTATTACTGTTGCTTCTATAGTCTATTTGCCACCTCTGCTTGAAAAAAGAGTTACTAAGTCATAGTCGTAAGCGGAGGATGGAGAGAGAGCTAGTCGCCAAAGACCATAGGTGGTGCGGGCCTGGACAGGCCTGTGGGTTTTTGTTCATCAGACGGGCAGGGTAGCCCGTCAGTGTAGATAACAGGTCAGTGTATTGTTTAGAATGTCATGCATGCAGATACTCCATTCCAAACAAACTAAGTAAATACTTGCACCCATGTGTGTTTAGTATCTTCTTCTCTTTTTGTTTTGAGAGTCGATCTTCAGAAAAAGAAATCAAAGTTCCAAATGTAGCCCGTCTGAAAGAAAAGCTGCCTGAACAACCACTTGGAATTAAGCTTTGAGTTAGTGTTGAAAATTATACACTTGGACCCTGAAGCGCTAACCATCTACCAAGCAGATAATTAGAAAAACAATTGATATGCTATCTGAATTCATTGATGATCTCAACGGCAAAATGCAGACTTCAAGTGTCCAGCAGTTGCCTGAGGATAGAAGCTATATAGAAGCAAACTGAATGATTGGCCCATCAACTGCAGCTACAATTAAGAAACGCTAAATACATTGTTCTCGGAGAACAAACCGACTGCGCTGCAGTTCTAGATGAAGAACAAATCATACAAGGTATGGTTAGAACTGATGTTTCAGTAGTTCATCCACAACAACTGTTCTCTGCTTACTGTTGCGGCAGTAGAAGGACATTTTGAGCTCCTGATAGTCGATCTACTTCTCTGGTTCGGTGATCAGGTCGACACATGCATTCTCTAAACAGGATAAAATCCATGTAAATGTAGTATGAAAAAGGTACATAATCTACAATACCCTTGTACAGAGGACGTGGGCATAGCCCAGTGGTTGGGGGCGCATGATTGAAAACCTAACGACCAGAGTTCGATCCCCGTCGGGGACGAATTTCTGGAATTCTCATGAGGGATGCTAGTGCCCATGGAGTTTCATTTTTTTTTTACAATACCCTTGTACAAACAGCAACGGCCAACTGCGTGACAAATATTTATAAGCAGAGAACATCTTTAGTTTAGTTCTTTAACAACGACATTCATGCTGCAGATTGTGTTTCTTTAGTAATGCCCATAAATGCAACGAACAAACTATCGTACAAATGCAATTAGTTCAAGGGACTCAAGCATAGACGTATCAGAGCATTACAAAAATAGATGAAAGATTCCTTTCATACCCTGTTGTATGCCCAGGCCACATTGTACAGCATCTCGACAAACAGTCAGTAAGCAAATCTAACACCATTTCTTGTACAGTACATGACATTGCAAAGATGGTTCCATTGAAAGAGAGCAAAATCCAGAAGTTGACAAACATTGGGCCAACATTTACTACTGCCAGAAATTAAGCACCACATTGCATTTGCTAGGAAGTAGTAATACAAGAGAAGAACTACTGGACACATATAAATAAGATAGTGTCCATCAAGCACGATATATAATAGATGTCGCATTAGGTTGATACCAAATAGTACCAATTAAGACATCAAACTGCACTTCCACTAAAGGTGATCTAACATAGAATCTACCTGTTTCTTACTCTTAACCATGCAAGGCATAATAACCATAATAACTAAATGATAGACTAGAAGGGAAACAAGAAGAATTACTTAGCAAATGCATAGCCTTCTTGTCGGATCGAAATCACTGTCCTTAGGAATTAAACGAAGATCTGCCGACAACTTATGGAATCTGTTGCAAGGCCAGTTGAGAATCGGGGTTGTTGATGGTGTAGCTGGCCAGAAGGTGGATGATGGTGTAAGGACGGTCAGCGACCAGGACAAACTTCTTGTCCTGCTTCACAAAATCAGCAGCTTCAGAGATCCTCTCCATTTTGTTATCCTTGATGTTGCACTTGCAGATATGAGCGGATGAACCCAAATGTTCAGTGTAGTACACACAGTCTTGCTCAATTCCTGGGAACTCATCAACATCGACGGAGAAGCACCTGTGGTCACCGAGGAAGATGGCATATCTGTCTGGGGTCTTCAGACAGCAGAGCTTACTTGTCTCGGTGTCATATTGAAGAGCAAAGAGAGCCAAGACTCCCTGTGGATTCAAGATCTTCATGACGATACATATATGCCCATGCAAATCCACTAGGAAACACCGCATGCCGTACCCATGCCCAGGAAGATCAAGGGAGAAAACCTCGGTCACAGGAGAATGATTAACCGGCAGAAATTTGCCTAAGCAAATAATCATCTCACGAACTACGGATGCTTCAGAAAAGCTTGCGTAGACACCACCCACGACCGCCTTCCGGAAGAAATCGTAAGCTGCTGGCTGCTTATGGTTGTATCTGACGAAACTTTCACTGTGAGGAGCCGCCGAGTAAGCCTTGCGAGATGAGTCGGAGAACACGGCGAGCCGGAGAGAAGAGCCGTGGGGGAAAATGACATCAGCGATTCCCACATCGGGGGGCACGGGCGCTGCGAAACGGATCACGACGCCGGTGACAGGGTTGAGGACGCGAGCGGCATGAGGAGGGCTTTTCTCCGCCAGGACGAAGTAGCCGTCGAGAGTGGTGGAAACGATGTGGTAGTCGCCGAGCTGCGGAAAATTCTTGCAGAGAAAGCGGCCGTTGTCGGTGTTCAACAGGAGCAGATTCCCTTGGCTGTGGAAGGCCTCGTCGAGGACGATCCACCGACTCGGGCGAAAGCGGGGGTCGGAGGCGTCGCTCCTTGGGTCGTCGGTGGCGGCGCGCCAGCCGATGCAGACGGTGCGGTAGTCCATGTACCAGTCGAGGTTGTTGTCGGTGAGGAAGGAGTCGGCGATGCGGCGGACGAGGTCGCCCGGAAGCGTGGACCACCCGTCTTCGGCCGCCATGGCTGGGACCGCCGGAGAGGATTATGCAAAACTCGGATCTTTCTTCTCCCCTTTAGCAGCAGGCGGAATCTCGCCGGACGCGGCCGCCATGGCCGCACGCTCCAGTTCCTGCGACATGAGTGCGCCTCTCCTTCTAGATGGCCTGTAAAAAAACAAGGGAAGATGCAGCGTGAAGGAGACTGAAAATGAAACAACAGCTGCATAAAGAAATGAACAGACTAGAGCAAGGATTCGGTGGTTACCAGATCTATCTGCGGAGGAACACAGCAAGAGCGGCGGCCGAAGGAGGAGATGAGATGAGGTAAATCCGAGGAGAGTGTTCAAATGAAACGGAAGAGGGGGAAGGAGAAAAAGGTGCCTCCGTTTCGAAATATAAGTTTTTACTAAGATTTCAATATGGACTATGTATAGATGTATGTGGACATATTTTAAAGTATAAATTCACGTTTTACTAATTTTAGAAAACTTAGGAACGAAGGGAGTAACAATGAATGCCAGCTCTAGAAAAACTCACGCACGCCACGCCAGCAGGAGCAGCTGCATGCGTGGGAGATAGTACAAAATGTGCACAATGTATTTTCACCGAGCCGGAACCCTTCGGTTTGAAAAAGGCCAAAGTTATTTTCAAGGATGAGTGGGAGATAGTACAAAATCTCAAAAGGTTAGTTTTCAAATGTGAAAAACTAACTGAAACGTGCACAAGCATTTTTCTTGAACAATTTACCGGTAGTTAGATCAACATACTCATGACTTTCTTTTTACCCCCATATACGATTTGTCAGTCATTTTAGTCTGCATATAAGTCTGGCTTCAGACAAAACTTATATACAGACTAGAATGGACCATAGGCAAAACTCATATAAATTTTTCCCACACGCGGGAATATTTATATATACATTAGAAAATATCTAAAAGTATACTTTTTTCATATATACTCAACAAATTTCTCAACAGGACGACAACGGTGACGCGTGGTCGAGTTGTGGCTCTCGACAGGCAATGCCTAACATCGGCGTTGGTGATCCAGCACGGTGATCTTCAACGACGGCCTGACCTGACCAGGACACCAGAGAAGAGGATGTCGCGGCATCGTCTTGGACAGGTTGGGTGATTTTTTTTCTAGGTTTTCTGTATGAGTCTTTGAGTTCGGTTTGATGGTGGCGATGTCCCCATCTAGGAATAATATTCTCCCCACTATTTCTCCATTTCATTGGTGTGTTTATCACCGACGGAGTGCATGTGGAGTCGTGTCTCTAACGGTTCTTCTAGGATCCGGTTGATTTAGGCTCCTGGTGGATCAGTCTGGAATCGGCAGACGTTCGTGGTCTTTGCAGTTTCTATAGGGTTCAATCGGCGCTTTATTCTTGGAGGTGGCGATTTGCTTGGCAGTTCACAGCCGCCCAACGTTTTCTAGTCTGCATTGACGACTTCCCAATCTTTGCTTCTATGGGCTTTTGAGTTTAACAAAGTTTGCTCTGCTGAGGCAAAGATCCAGAGGCAGCTTGGAGTTATGCTCACGGAGCACCACCAATTGAGACAGGAGGAAGAAAATTCCGACTCCCCACATATTTGAATGTAATTTTATCTTTCTGTATGGTTTTGTTTGTAATGAATGTGTGATATTTAATATATGACCTTGATATTTTTCTCTTATGAATTTTCAAACTTGGTGCATCAGTTGGGCGCACGACATTCATCAATTCGACGGGGCGGGGTGTGCTCTTGCTGATCGGCTTCTCCCCACGTCCCTCCTCTCTCTCTCTCTCTCTCTCTCTCTCTCTCTCTCTCTCTCTCTCTCTCTCTCTCTCTCTCTCTCTACCACATACATAGACGCTCTGGTCGAGTTAATCTCTAGGGCACAGTTCTTTTGGCTCAATTCTTGACAATCATGATGTGTAAAATCAAAAGCTCAAAAGAACTCGATCATTGTCCAAAATTATCTGAGATTCGTTAGAACCGGTAGTCCAATGTAAAATCATCTGGAACTTCGATTCTGGCGATTATGGGCGCTCCCACAAAACAAGCCGTTTTGATTTAAGGGGGTACTACGTCAGTCTTGGTTTATTAGTCTTTTTTGTAATTTGTCTTAAATTTTAACCAAAGATCTAACTAACAAATTATTAATGCATGTCAAGAAAAATTATATCGTTGGATTCATATTTAAACGTAGTTTTTAATGATATAATTTTTGATGACATGAATAGTTTATTACTTAAATTTATGGTTAAAATTTGACACAGAATATAACAGTGACCAATAAATCAAGACGAAGGTACTACCCCTGTTTGAGAGGCAAATTGAACCCTTTACGAGTCGCGCAAAGGACGCTCGCTTGCGCTAGCCACGTCGGCACAGGTAGGACAAAAAAAACTCGAGCTAGCGAACGGGTTGGGCAGGAGCGCCTCACGAAGGAAAACCTCACCCCGTCCCTTCCCTGGCCGCAGCCACTCCCTCCCTTCTCCGCCGCCTCCCCTTCCCGCCTTGCCCCTCCCTCCCCGCCCTGCCTCTCCCCTCATCTCTGCGCCATGGTGAAGCAACACGGCGACTCTCCCGAGCCGCGCCTCGACTGGCTCGGGCCCGACGCCTCCGCTCGCCGCTGCACCTGGATCTGAGCTCAAGCAGTGCAGGGGTAGGAAGGTCTTGGCGCTGCTCGCTCCCACGGCCGCTGACGGCAAGAGCTAGAAGGCGGATGGCGGCGAGCTCTCGTCCTGAGGATGCAGCAGGAGGACAAGCACAGCGGTCGTCGTCCCCTACTCCGCCGTGGCAGGCCCCAGCACATGGTCGCGCTACCCCCACCCCATGATGTCGTTTGTGTCGATCTGAAGCCCACACAGGATGGGAACAAGGTGGGGATGGAGATGTGAGTCATTTTCTTTGGATCTCCTTCTGAAGATTTTGAAGCTTTCTGTCCGTGTCAAGGATGTCCAGTGCAGAGGAGGATTTTTGCCCCAGGTGAGATCACGATATCATGCATCATCTTTCCTATTTATTGCTCAGATCAGCACAATGCTTTAGTCCTTTGGTTATTGGTGTTGACCTGATGATAATACACCATGCCTTGTTATTTGCTTCTTGTGTATTCTGACAGGAGAAAAGAGCTCATGGCACTTTCAAGATATAGAGAAATCAAATGTTAAAAATAGGTAACTATCGCTCTATTTATTTAGTGTATGATGTTATCTAAAATTGTATCTTTATCACAGCCAACATCTAACTCTTTGTGCTTCTGTTTGTATTCACCATAACAAAAATAGTATGTAACTATTATCTGAGTGATGCTAACAGTTTGGGTCCGAGCTGAACTCCTGTTTGCTTCATTTCACTCGACCTCTTGCCATGTTTGCAAGATTTTGTGGGAGTATTTTGTTTTGCTGGTGCACACAATATGTTTGTTCGAACGCCTGTGTGCAAAGTATTTGGTAGTAATAGTATGAAGAAGTTAGCACTCTCATATTTTCATATCCATTTTTCAAGCGTGCAGAACTCCAGCCTATGGACTCTGACTCCATTTATTTGCACATTACAGATTGCTCAAAAGAAGTAGAGACAATACACTGATATACCCAATTCTACTTGAATTTTCATCTAGCTTTAAAGGACCCTGATACGGAATGTGTATTAGCTACCTGTAGCATGCAATGGTAATTTCAGTTCAGTCCACCTGGAGTTCTCAAGTGGCAACCATACAAGAATCATTCATTTACACTCCTTGCAAAAATGACCTTCTTCCTAACCATGAAGAGTCAGTTGAGGAGTTATTTGAAGAGCCATTTATCAACATGTATTATCTAAATGATGCTTTGGATGGATAATCTGCTTTAGTCTGATGATGATCCATGAGATATATGTACGCTTTTGGGTTCATGTTGTTAGGTTGATTGCTCCTGATCAACTTCTGAATGCTATTTGTCATCCTTAGGTGAAAACAGTAAAGCTGATGCTGATCTAGAAAGTTTTTTCTGATATTGATGATGTGGAGGTACCTTCATACGTCCATCTTTGAACGTGTTTGAGTTCTCATGGCAATTGGCGGCAAGGTATAGTGTTGTATATTAGCACATATGTTATGACTGATGGATTTATTTATTCTTTTGTCAGCCTTGTTTTACTACTATAAGCAAGAGCCATGTGTCATCTCCCTTGGCGAACAAGGTAAAAAGAGGACCTTACTATTGGTTACATTATTATGGTTTGGTCTTGCTCTCTGCTTACATGTGATACCCTAGATATTATTCAACTTAAATAGGGAATTGATAGTTTTCTGGAAAGCACTAGGGGGTCATATCCCCACCTGAGAAACCGATATCCACTTCTGCTCACTCCGTCTCTGTATCAGTTACCGTCTTCACAGATGTTTATTAGAAAGGGAACATATTCTTCCATATTTTGCTTTGGAAGTTAGAATAGTTGTAGTAAAATCCTAATTGCACAAAGCTAAATATGATATGGAAATTAGTTACTGGTGATATGAGATATTTCACATTTTGATGTCCATGGCGATTATTTTTCTTGATGTAACTGGCCACGGATTGCTGTACAATGGTGTAGTTGTTGTTTCTGGACTGCTATATAATTTTGTATTATTATAAAAAATCTGAATTTCTTAAAAAAAGCCTTCATATATTAGTCAAACTGTCCTAACTATTACTAAGGTTCCCTATAGTCCCAGTGATGATAGCATAGTCTGAACCTAGCTGAATGTTTTGGGTCTCCTGGTGATTATTTACCTAAATCATTGTTATCATTGGTTTGATTGTTTTCTACCATTCATTTGGATTACTGTTTCTACCATTCATTTGGATTACTGTTGATAGAAAACATTCGCTCATCGCCGGTGGAAGTATTTGGACGCATAATTCACTTCTGGGCATATGTTGTATGTGATAGGTTATTTGTTATTTGTTATCTCTAATTCTCCATTAATTTTGTAGGTTGAAGGGTATCTTCACAACGAGGAAGAGACACATTACGAAAAGATAATTTGGGAGGAAATGAACAAAGAATACCTAGGGGTAGGTATTGTAACTCTAGCAACATGAGGCGCTTCTTATTCTCACAATAGCGTGTAGTGTTACAGACTGCTGCTTTTTTTTGCGGGAAACAACTCAAGGCAGGGTCGCCTGCCACAAGTAGTCAAGTATTCTGACTGTGCTTGCATATTTCCCATGACACAAGCAAGAAAGTGAAAGGGGTGCGTCCCGACCTGGCACTGCCCTAACTTCTTCTTAGGAGGTTTGTCTGCACTTATTGAGAACAAAATCTTCAGTGTCCATGGTGGCCTTCCCCTGCTATTACGAGATCAGATAAATTATTCTCGCGTGTTATATTTTGTAGTTTATGCATCCGATTTCTAATATTTTATTATCATGTGCCCCCAGCAGAATAATACTCAATGATGGTGCCATGTGTGACCTTCTTTGACATGATTTGGAGGAAATTGTAGATGTCTGGGCATTAAGTCCTCGACCGGCCCAGCCGCCACACCGAAGGCGGCACCTTTGTGCATCGTTTACCTTGCTGGAGGCTTCGGTAGGATTCCTCTTCCTTCCACCCCGTCCAAGAGCTCAGGTGAAAGCCTTAGGTCCCCTTTTCCTGGCGACAACGGCATTTTGGTGGCGTGTTCCTTCCTGAGGGTGTCATCCGGGGATGGCTCGAGTGATGGTGGAGTTGGGTGTGGTTCGAGGGCGGCATGTGGTGGCTTGATCTCATCATCGGCATCCTTCGCCGGTCCAGGTGCGGAGGGTTCCAGCCGCTGGTACGAGGGGATTGGGGTCCCTGCTTCCATGCCGGCGGTAGAGACCTACGGCATGGCGATTCCTATCCTTGACCGGGGCCATTGTGTCGCATCCTTTTGGCCTTCTCTGAGGTTTCAGCGCCTGTGTCCGATAACTCTCGTTCGGTGTTTTGCCTTGCTGCTGTCAACGGAGATGTTTGGGTGGTCGGTTCTCCGTTTCATGTGGTTTTGTCCCTTGTGCCTAAACCTGGGCAAACGTCGGGCCGGGCCGGGTTTTGGGCCGGGCTTATAAAAGCCCGACCTTCATTTCTCAAGCCCGAGCCCGGCCCGAAGCCCGAAATACTCCATATTTTCAAGCCGGAGCCGGCCCAAATCAAGCCCAAGCCCAAAAGCCCGCCCGAATGCTGTTTTTTTAGTACGCGACGCGTGCAAGCCCGCCCGGCCCAAAGCCCGGCTGAATGCTGTTTTTAGTCGCGCAGACGTGCAAGCCCGCCCAAGCCCAAAGCCTGGCCCGAAATATGGAAAAATTGAAGCCCGAGCCCGGCCCGAACTATCTTTCGGGCTGCAAAACAAAGCCCGAGCCCGGCCCGAATGTCAAGCCCGGCCCGGCCCGGCCCGGGTTTTTCAGGCCGGGCTTGGGCCGGGTCGTCGGGCCGGGCTGCCCATGCCCGGGTTTACTTGTGCCTCTCCTTTGGCAGCCGGGGCACTCTGATTTGGGTTCTAGGGTGAACCACTCCGTCGGCCACGGTGCGGCACCCGTCGAACCTGGGTGGTAGGGTAGGGGCCCTTTGTGGTGGCGGAGTCAGATCATGTTTGCCCTGTCTGATCCTTTGGTGGCAGCCAGCGACACAAAACGTGAATGGTGGTGCCCTCCTCCTGGCGCCTCCGTAGGTTTAGCTAGTTTTTGGCTTTTGTGTCATTCGATGGCAAGAGTGGTGTATGCTCTTTGCCTTCGAGTTGTTCTGCTGAGCACATTGTATCTTTTTTTTCCGCTTTCTTCATTCTTGTTGTAAGTTGCAGTCTTGTACTCCTGGCCGGTTGATGGCTTTGTTAATTCAAAGCCGAGCTCTTCTTGAGCCTTCGTTCAAAAAAAGGATGGTGAAGAGATGACATGAGGACGGGAGGTGAACAAGGGGGTGGGGTAGGGGAGCCCGGTGAGGTGAAGATAAGAGGAAGAAAGTAACCGAGCGAGGGATGAGGGTGAGAGGTGGCCAGAGGGGGCGGATCCCTGCTCTCATGCTTGTTGTCGGAGACGAAGGAGGAAGGTCCGCTGGGACGGAGCGGCGAAGGACGGGACTGCTTGCACGGCAAGGCTATTTTTTTGGCGGGTGAGTACGGCTAGGATATTAACACATGGTTTCCCAATAGTCTATACTAGCGGGTAGTGCGCGGCGGCACGCCGCGCCACATGGATTGATATGCTATTTGGTTTTTGGTAATGTTTGGTAAGTCGTCTCAAGACTTAATTAGTTGCAGAGTAGTCCATACAAGGAAAGGGAATATTCAATTGGTACATGCATAAGTGGTATATAATAGGTGATGATAGTGGCTACTGCGTACAATATTGCAAAGCTCTTGTTCTTTTCTTACACCTGAGACGTTTATCCTCCAGTTGGGTTTGTCTCTGTGGCAACTATGGACGCCTCGCTTGAAAGGAGAAACTTCCCAACTATTTATTTATATTTTATAGAGAAATTGTCTTGCATAAATTTAGACATCGATGCAACGGTGTCCAGATACTATCACTACACTGTAGTCGGATTTGCTTTCTGTAGAGTGCGCCTAGAGCTGCAGCCTGGACCTGCCAGCAGGGTTGGCCTCGGCGCTGAGGTGGTACAATGCGACGGCTAGCTCATGTGCATATGTTGGCCGTGTAGATGATCTCCGTGTTGTTGATAAGAAAGAAATGTTGTACAATTAACAGGGAAAGGACATAACTTTCATGAAAAAAAACTACTCCCTGAATAGGGCAACTACCTGTAAAGGAAAGGCAAAACAAAGAAGAGAAGCATCAGTTAAAAAGGAAAGGCAAAACAAAGAAGAGAAGCATCAGTTAAAATTAAGTTCAATATATCTGTTTTCTACTTGGAGTTCAACATTTACAATTACATCCCTTGATTTAAAATCAACATTTTCAGAAGTGCAAAACTCGGATAAAATGCATGCTCCTGATGTAACAGAACGTAGTGATTATCTTTCCTTTTGCACGCATGCATCCATGTAGACATGGATGACAAAAAAGACGTTTCTTCTTTGGATGAAGAAGAATCACAGATCTTCGATTTCAGCTTAAGTTCATAATTTCTGTTGACCCCAGCCAGTTAAAACCTATACATGCATATCAACCAGTGGAACTCCTCACTTGGCGGAGCCGAGGCAGGCCGTCCCACTCTCTCTCTACTGTTTGTAGCAATTCAACTTGTAGTATGAATAATATGAACTTGTATCTGTATCTATATGTTTTATGTCCCCATCATCTTATATTTGGATTAAATAATTACTGGATAAAATAGCATCAAGAAGAAACAAGAGGAACATATGATTAAAATGTGCTCTCTTAGTGTGCTGATATGCATCTTTGGTGGTACTTTTGCTAAAAACCGAGTTCCTAAAAGTAAGTGCAAACAAGATAAAATTCGAGCATCATATACACAGCCTAAAAATATACTACAAACTTCATTGAACCCTGCTGAAGACAAAAACATGAGGCTGGATGGAGAAGCTGCTCCACAGTGCTCAAGGATCTTTGCCAGAGACCAAAACTTAGAGCTTCATTGAGAAATTGCATGTCTGAAGATTGTAGTCATGCTCACCCAATATCTTTGGGTCATTGGACTAATCTTTTGGTGGGAAATTATCTTTCATTTTAGATAATGAACGCAATATTTATAACTGAATTTGCACATATTGACTCAAGTTGATGGCCATGAGCTGAGCAAAAGAGACCTTTCAGAAATGTAACATGTCACTTATAAAAAAAATGTGCATCTCCATGAGACCATACTCTGCTACACAAGAGTTAGCACATACAATCTCAGGGTTCGGACTCACTTATGAAGGCATCAAGAAGGACAAAGGGTCATCAATAAGTTTTACAAGGTATATTATATCTACAGTTCTACCATTCAGAAAAAAGAAGTTATCAGCGATGCGATCTTTTCTTCATCTCATGATATCAACAAGTAGCATCATTGACGATACATTCCTCCCTGCAGAATAACAATGGTTTTTGGCAAAGCATAGGAAGGAACAAAACATAACTATCCAGAGAAAGAAAGAGCAAAATTTGTTGGGGAACGTAGTAATTTCAAAATTTTATACGCACACGCAAGATCATGGTGATTGATAATCCTCAAGTGCAAGGAATCATCGTAGCACTTTCCAAAGGTGGAAGTGATAAGTATGGAGTGTCGAACCCACAAGGAGCTAAAGGTAAGATCAATATTCTCTCAAGCCCTATCTGCCACTAATACGACTCTGCGTGCACCGGACGTTTGCTTCCAACTAGCAACGAGAAATAAAACTACGTTGTGGGTATGAAGAGGATAACTTTGCATAGTATCGGAGAGCTAAAATATAAAAGTAGGTGATGTTATCATAAAGTTGGAATATATTACTAAATAATATAAATAGCGAGTGTGGAATAATGATGGATCGGTGTGCGGAATTGTCCTAGGCAATTGTTAACAAGACCGGTAAATTGCAGTTTCATATGAGGGAGAGGCATAAGATAACATACTTTCTCTACTTGGATCATATGCACTTATGATTGGAACTCTAGCAAGCATCCGCAACTACTAAAGATCATTAAGGTAAAACCCAACCATAGCATTAAAGCACCAAGTCCTCTTTATTCCCATACGCAACAACCCCCTTACTCGGGTTTGTGCTTACATTCACTCACCAACCCACTATAAGCGAATCATGAACGTGTTGCAACACCCTACTGCTGGAACCCCTCACGCTATGCCGACACGGAGGGCACCATAGGACATCACCAAAGTAAAACATACAACTCATACCAATCTAGATCATCAATCAACCCAAAGACAAAAGATATCTACTCAAAACATCATAGGATGGCAACACATCATTGGATCATAATATGTGGCATAAAGCACCATGTTCAAGTAGGGGATTACAGCGGTGTGCAGGAGAGTGGACCGCGTAAAAGAGATGAGGATGGTGATGTTGATAAAGACGATCACCACGGCGATGATTCCCCTCCCGATGGCACTCCGGCACCACCAGAAGAGAGGAGGAGAGGTTCTCCCCCTTGTGCTTCTTCCCCCATGGCCTCCACCTTACGGTCCTTGGCCTTCGTGGTGATGAAGACCCCTCCGGGATACTCCTCCATGGCCTCCGGTGATGATGGCCCCCTCCGGCAGGGTGCCGGAGAGGGCCTAGATTTATTTCTCGTGGCTACAGAGGCTTGCGGTGGCGGAACTTCTGATCCAATCTCCGTTCTGGAAGTTTTAGGTCACGAGAGTATATATGGGTGCGGGAGGTACGTCAGTGGACTTCCGGGCTGGCCACGAGGTAGGGGGCGCGCCCCAAGGGGGTGGGCGCGCCCCCACCCTCGTGGGCAGCCCGGGACTCCTGGCGAAGCTTAGGTACTCCATGGGCTTCTTCTGGTCCAAAACAGGTTCCGTGGAGTTTCAGGTCTTTTGGACTCCGTTTGATATTCCTTTTCTTGAAACACTGAAATAGACAAAAAACAGCAATTACGGGCTGGGCCTGCAGTTAATAGGTTAGTCCCAAAAGTAATATAAAAGTGGAAAATAAAGCCCAAGATAGTCCAAAATAGTAGATAATATAGCATGGAGCAATCAAAAATTATAGATACGTCGGAGACGTATCAGGCATCCCCAAGCTTAATTCCCGCTCATCCTCGAGTAGGTAAATGATAGAAAAGATAATTTTTGATGTGGAATGCTTGTAAGTGCTTAAGTTTGATCAATGATAATTCCAATCACTTTTCTAGCATCATTACATATCATAACAGTAGTTCATCTCATAAAACTTTTCATGATCAAGTAACAAGCAATTCACAAGTTTAAAGTATGGATCATAAACTTCCTTGAAAACTAACAAACAATATTCCCGGTCATCAAACAATTGCAATTCATCCTATTTTCAGGAAGAGTCTATGTCGAGCTTTGATTCAGCAAACTTCACATACTGAACTATCATTTAATCTTTCACAATTGCTAACACTCACGCAATACTTGTGGTTATGGAGTTTTAATCGGACACAGAGAAAGATAGGGGCTTATAGTTTTGCCCCACAACCTTTTACCTCAAGGGTAATGTCAATAATAATAACTCATGCTCCCCTACATCCAATTAGATATATATATATCATGTTCTTTCCAACATGCTGGGCTTGCCAAAGGATAAAATGAAAAAGGAAAGGTGAAGATCACCGTGACTCTTGCATAAGGTAGAAGATAATAATAAAAGATAGGCCCTTCGCAGAGGGAAGCAGAGGTTGCCATGCGCTTTTTATGGTTATGCACAAAATCTCAATGTGAAAGAACGTCACTTTATATTGCCCCTTGTGATATGAATCTTTATTATGCAGTCCGTCGCTTTTATTACTTCCACATCACAAGATTGTATAAAGCTTATTTCTCCCACACCAATCAATCATACATATTTAGAGCAATTTTTATTGCTTTGCACCGATGACAACTTACTTGAAGGATCTTACTCAATCCATAGGTAGATATGGTGGACTCTCATGGCAAAACTGGTTTAAGGATTTGGAAGCACAAGTAGTATCTCTACTTGGTGCTGAGAATTTTGGCTAGCATGAGGGGGAAAGGCAAGCTCAACACGTTAGAGGATCCATGACAACATACTTTATCTCAGATATAAGAAAACATAACTCATTACGTTGTCTTCCTTGTCCAACATCAACTCTTTAGCATGTCATATTTTAATGAGTGCTCCCAATCATAAAAGATGTCAATAATACTATATCTATATGTGAAACCTCTCTTCCTTCAATATTCTTTCATGAATTATTCAAGTGACCAATTCTACGTTTGCTAACTTTCAATAAGTTTACTACCTATACTTATTATGTGTGAAGTCATTACTCCCCATGTTATAAGCATATGAAACATATATAAATTCAGGTTTATGACATTCAATTAATTCAACCATTTACTCATAGGATATACATGAAGCACATGAGCAATTGACAAACTACTCCAAAAGATATGAGTGAAGAACACTAAGTAGTCAAATAATTAACTAGCCATGGGAGGATTATTTTTCATTTAGTATTTAAGATCCAATTATTTTATTCAAACAGCAAGTAAAATTGAAAACACGCTCCAAGCAAAACACATATCATGTGATGAATAAAAATATAGTTCCGAGTAAAGTACTTCGATAGTTTTGAAGACGAAAGAGGGGATGCCTTCCGGGGCATCCCCAACCTTAGGCGCTTGAGTCTTCCTTGAATATTACCTTGGGGTGCCTTGGGCATCCCCAAGCTTAGGGTCCTTCCACTCCTTATTCTCCTCATATCGATATCTCACCCAAAACTTGAGAACTTCAATCACACAAAACTTAACCAAACTTCGTGAGATAGGTTAGTATGATAAAGAGCAAACCATGCACTTGGGTACTGTCAAAGACAAGGTTCATAATTGTTCTCACACAATGCCTACTGTACCATATCATTTCTACAATTTATACGAAGAATATAAGCCATAGAAACTAGAAAACAAGCAAACTATGCAATGAAAACAGAATCTGTCAGAAACAGAACAGTCTGTAATGATCTGAACAATAACCATACTTCTGCTACTCCAAAAATTATGAAATAAATTGGTGGACGTGAGGAATTTGTCTATTAATCTTCTGCAAAAATAATCAACTCAAAAGCACTCTTCTGTAAAAAATGACATCTATTCTCGTGAGCGCATAAACTAAAGAAGCATAAGTAAGAATGCTATTTGCATTATTATTGAACAATTATCAAGAGTTAGATGGGGAATCTTTTGAGATGAATTACTTTTCTATAGGCACTAAAAATATCTAAAAATATTTTACATACAAACACATTTTTGATATATTCGGCCAAATTCACCAATATTGTAAACATTTTACATACAGAAAATTCATATGCGGTGGAATATATTTGATGTAATGTGGGAACAAATCTATACCTACTAATAAAAGAAATAGGTATTCTTAGTCCATCATGTTATTTTATGGAAAAACCCCTTAATGTTTCTGACATTAAACCCGCAGTACATATCAAATGTTTTTTAAAATACTCATATCTTTTAAACCGTAACTCCAAATTTAACATGTTATATATGAAGTTTACCTACTAATAAAAGAAATAGGTATTCTTAGTCCGTTATGTTATTTTATGGAAAACCCCTTAATGTTATTTATGTAGAATCTGAATATGATGTTATTTTACCTGTTAACATTTTAAATTATACTATCTAGGCTGCAATGTTAATCGCCACACCAACGCTTCCTCGCCTCTGGCCATCAACTTGTCGCGTCGTTTACCATCTCCGACGGCGGTACGATCTTCTACCTTTTCTCGGTAGGTGCGGTGCCAACATCAGCAAACGACCCAGTAGCCTACCGGCGCGTTACCATCGGCCTATTAGATAAGCGCACCACAACCTTTGTTGAGCCCCTCCTCCCTGTAGGCGGCGAGTTCTGCGCACCACAAGATCGTTTGTTTTTGTCATTTTTCTTTACTCACCCATAAAAACACCTCATCCCGAACATGACATGAATAAATGCATGATCACTTGTTTGTTTCTATGTACGGATTAAATCTGCATGCAAGCCTTGTTGAAATAGAACAGATGTAGCATCTTAAACTACGCTTTTATAGGTTAAGAACATCTTTGTTTGGGCCATAGCTACAAATTCTCAGATTTTAGACCATCTTTTATAAATTAAGAGCATGTGGTATTTTTTTCTCCTGTTGCAACGCACGGGCCTTTTTGCTAGTACATATAATGGTGGAAACTTGCTCCTATACCATAGGATGTCTATAATATGTTTCCTTTAGAAGTATATATTTCTATTCTAGTTTTTCTTATAAAGGACCCAAGTCTTTACAATGATTGCTTATCTACTTCGCTTTTTAACTATTACAACAATGGCATGCATTATGTATAAGGTATTCTTTGCAATATGGTATTTTCATAAGCCGCCTACTTCCATATAAAAGACATTTGAAACAATACAATATTTTCGCAACAAATGTTCATAGATTCCAAGCTCCACACATTGCTTCCATGGTTAGTAAAGATTTTTTTAGAACCTACTTCATATATGCTGAGCCTAAAAGACCCTATGATGCTACCCATGCTTGGGAAAAGTCCGACTTCTGAACAATATAGTTCATTTCTCCTTTGAACTAATTATTGTGTTTAATAAACCACTATAATCTATGTTTATGTTTCGTCCTCTTCGGGCTCTGGGTTAGGCATTTGAGAAAAAAATGAGCCCGAGCCCGATAATTTTGGTACAAGTTGTCCATGAAAATGGTTACCATAGTGTATGAGGAATCAAATTCAACGTCTCCCATCATATATCGTGGCTATCTTTGTTCACAGGTTCGATGTTTTCCGATTTGTATTACAGAGAGAAGAGTCTTGAGACAAAAAAACCATTCTTCCCTATTCTCTCTCCACTCCCACAACCCTATGTGTCCCTACCCTACTAATTGAATATGCCCTCATAGTTTGTGACCGCCCACATTAATGGCCCTCATTTTTACCCCACTATCGAGCTCATCACCCCCTGTCCCAAAATGCAGGGAGCGGAGGAGGAGGCTACTCCCCTTTTGCATAATGTCTTCACATCTTCTTACTTCGCGGGCCTCAAATCTACTTCCTGCCATAATTAAATACGGTTGGTTATTTGAATCTTATTTGGCGATTTTCCTAACATACAAAAGATGTCTAAGTTGGTATAGATTTTCCTTTATTGTTTGGTATTGGACCCTTGTTGCTCATTTTGATGAAAACTAAGATATTTATTGAAGCTTATTATAAATCGTTACATGATAATTGTCCTACTATCCTTGTGTTCATGTATGGTCAAGAGATAAATTTCGTGAAACTAAATGGAACCACGCGGTCATCATTTGAAATTTCATGGTTAGTATGTAAATATATACTAGCTTTGCCAATTGATTTCACAGTGCCTACAAATGAGGAGGCAATATCTGAAGAAGAGGGCATTAGTTGGAGGGTACTCCTCTTCTCCCTTTATCTAGAAGCGGGGTGTCACGTGTGGCGTCGGAAATGAAGGTCATTCTTGTGGGTGGGCTCCTAACCATAAGGGAGGATTCAACTACGTGGGTATGGAGAGAAAGGGCTTGGGCAACTGAGAAAAGAAAAAGGAAGAGTAGGATTTCTTGTCTAGAGATACTTCACTCTTCCTATATTGATTTGAACACATCTAACTTGTGAACACAAAGAGTTTTGATATATTAGAATAGTAATTAGAGGCGTGTCCATAATTATTACTAGGAAAACTGATCTAAACATGTTTATCATTGGAACATAAATGGTTAAATATATTTGAATGGGAATTAAATGATTTGATATGTTTAGATCATTCTCCAAGACATTAAGAGAAGTTGACCAAATAAAATTGGCATACTTTGCAACCACACCTTGATTGATTTCTTTTTTCTTGTAGTAGAGAGATGGTGAGTGAAAGCATGTATATAATGTTACCAAGAAGACATATGGTACATACACGGACTAGCAAGTACATGCTATATAGGTGCATAGAAAACCACGTGAATAAATGATTAACCATGAAAATAGATTGTTGCATGACGTCCCTAAAACATAAATGAGCATGTCAACAATATAAAGTTGGGTGGGGGTTTAATTATATTGAGGATTTTCAACTGCAAGCAACATATGATTGGCTAGAAATGATATATACTAAATTGTAAATTATGCCAACTCCTATAAGATCTAGGAAATTAAACCTGTGGTATTCAACCTACAGGTCATACTATAAAACATAGAGAAAATATGCATCTGAGTTCACAAGAGTTAAGACCCACAGAATAAGAAAGCAACAACACCATAAGTTGTTTGAAATAACTATATAAAGTTGGGAAACAAACTATTTATCGTATTGAAAAAAAGTTTTACTCACACCTCAGCTAATTTTGCGCTCCTTTGAATGTTTATATTTATCGTCCCTTCCCAACCCAGAGGCTTGAGCAATACATAGTTTATCAATCATCAAAAACTTGACTATATCCGTTGGATCATCAAATCTACCTCCAGGCTTCCACCCATGGACAAGTTAGCAAAACATAACTTTTCTTCTTTTCTCCCAAATTTATTCATATTTAGTTTTGCTAGGATTAAGTCTCCATTTCAAAAAGTCATGAGAAGGCAAATATTCGCACATGGTTTCAAAAAATCACCGTTGATAGATATGTTGTGCAGTGTGGTTATTGCGTGAAATGGATACTTATTCCTACGAAAATGAAATAAGAAGAACTTCAAAAGAAAATTGGACAAATTACTTTTTTGCGAACATGTCCATGGGTAGAACTCTAGAGCTACATCCAATGATGTAGCAGATATACCTCAAGATGATGGCAAGCATTGGGTGACTGATAAGACATTCATCCTTCAAGACCCTCTTGGGCGGCAAAGGACTATAAGTATGACAATGAAGGTAGCACCAAATTTGCTGATGAGTTGGTAGTACTCTTTTTCTAGTATCATATTTAATTTGTTCCTAGCTTTATCTAGTTATTTCTGAGCAAATGATGTAGCCGTCAATTTCTTATCTCGTGGATATTAACTCTTGATAACTCAAATGTATACTTGCGCTATTTCTCTAGCATGAGCAGTAGGCTGAATACCACCAATTTAAGTTCCTACCGCTTATGTGACTGAACATAACTTACAATTCAGTATACATCATTTCTCGTTTATGTCTTTATGATATATCACTTGTAGTAGAACATCTTCAGTGCAGCTAAATCCTCACAACTTAATATTGTTGGCATGCTCTTTTATGTTTTAGCGGCATTATGCTATAAATACTTGGATGATGGTCAATCGGTCATTCCAGTGGTGTGCTATGCACACATATAATTGTACTTGCGATTCTGTATTTATTTTATGACTTCTTGGTAAGATTTTATATACATGCCTTCAGGGTACTATATCTCTCCTACAAGAAAACTAATAATATCAATAATGGTCGAGTTCCCAAAGTATACGAACTTTATTTTGGTGGATTTCCTTGCAATATCACCAGTTTCTTAGGTGTATCAATGCCCATACATAGTTTTACATTCATCTAGCATGTGGATACTTGCATCATAATGGTATACTGTTATGACCGGCCAGGTCTATGGCATGAGGAGACCCACTCGACAAACTTAGCCCTCAAGTTATCTTAGTTTTATTTCATATCGTGGTTATATATACGACTTGTAAGACTATTTTGAGAATTACGCAATAAGACTATTCTATTGCCCGGCTCCCAGAGGAGCCGGAACCCTAAAACCCTAGCCGCCTCCTACTTGCGCCGCCGCCGCCCAAACCGCAAGGACGGCGCCTCGCCGCCGGCCGCCGTGCTCCAGCCCTCGCACACCTCCCGCCTTCCCCTATAGTCTCGGCCGCCGCATCCGGTGGGAGGGCGTTGGAGGCACCCCGGCGTCGCCTCCGCTCCAGCTGGCCGCAGCCACCACTGAGGCCGAGCATCCGCTATTGGATAACCTCCTGCAGCAGCACAGTGATCTCTTTGCGGAACCCCAGGGCCTTCCGCCGGCCCGGGTCTACGACCACCGTATTCATCTCCTGCCGGGCTCGGCGCCGGTGGCAGTTTGGCCCTATCGGTACCCTTAGCTGCAGAAGGACGAGTTGGAGCGGCAGTGTGCACTCATGCTTGCCGCGGGCATTATCCGGATCTCCACATCACCATTCACGGCGCCGGTCCTCCTCGTTCGCAAGTCGGACGGCACGTGGCGCTTCTGCCTCGACTACCGCGCCCTTAATGCTCTCACACTTAAGGATAAGTTTCCTATTCCGGTGGTTGATGAACTCCTGGATGAACTACATGGGGCGCACTTCTTCACCAAACTGGACCTCCGGTCGGGGTATCATCAGGTGCGCATGCATCCATACGACATCGCCAAGACGGCATTTCGGACTCATCACGACCACTTCGAGTTCTTGGTGATGCCCTTTGGCCTCTCCAACGCACCGGCGACGTTTCAGGCCTTGATGAACGATGTCCTCCGGCCCTACTTACGTCTTGTGCTCGTTTTCTTTGATGACATTCTTATCTACAGAGCCTCTTGGGCAGAGCACCTCCAGCATGTGACCATCGTCTTCAACGAGCTTCGGGCGCATCATCTTCATCTTAAGCGCTCGAAGTGCTCGTTCGGGACACCTTCGGTCGCTTACCTCGGCCACGTCATCTCGGCCGAGGGAGTGGCCATGGACGCCGACAAGGTGGCGGCCGTCGCCGCCTGGCCGATTCTGCAGTCTCCGCGGGCTCTTCGCGGGTTCCTTGGCCTCGCGGGGTACTACCGGAAGTTCATCCGGGAATTTGGCCTAATCGCGGCCCCGCTCACGCGTCTTCTCAGTCGCGACGCCTTCTCTTGGGATGAGGAGGCCACTACAGCATTCGAGGCTCTCAAGGGGGCCCTCACGACGGGACCCGTCCTGCAGATGCCGGATTTTGACCTCCCCTTCACCGTCGACTGCGACGCCTCCGGTGCGGGGTTCGGTGCGGTCCTTCATCAGGGCGATGGACCCCTCGCTTTCTCCAGCCGCCCCTTTGCCGCACGCCATCTTAAGCTGGCGGCGTATGAGCGTGAGCTCATTGGGTTGGTGCAGGCAGTACGCCATTGGCGGCCCTATCTTTGGGGTCGTTCCTTCCAGATCCGCACGGACCATTACAGCCTCAAGTTCATGCTGGATCAGAGGCTCTCGACGGTACCCGGCACCAGTGGATTAGTAAACTCTTTGGCTTTGACTTCACCGTCGAGTACCGCCGGTCGCCTTAACACCGTCGCCGATGCCTGTCTCGGCGTGGCGCCGATGTGGACGACGGTGCGGCGGAGGGGCGGCCTTCTGCATCATCACCGGGCCCTCCTTCACCCTCTACGCCGACATCCGACGGGCGACCGCTGCCGCGACCGACTCCCTCCTCCTGCAGCAGCAGCTGGCGGCGGGAGAGCTGGAGGAGTCGTGGCGCCTCGCCGATGGCCTGCTTCTCCATGGGCGCAGGGTCTTTGTTCCGGCACACGACGATCTTCGCCAGCAGGTGCTGCGCCTCGCCCACTCGGCGGGCCATGAGGGGGTGCAGAAGACACTCCATCGTCTCCGCGCCGACTTCTACATTCCTGGTTTTCGTGCCTTGGTCCGTGACTGGGTACGGTCTTGTGTGACGTGCCAGCGCAACAAAACGGGGACTCTACGGCCAGCTGGCATGCTTCAGCCCTTGGAGGTCCCATCTCAGGTTTGGGCGAACATCTCCATGGACTTCATCGAGGGCCTTCCCAAGGTGGGCGGCAAGTCCGTCATTCTCATGGTGGTCGACCGCTTCTCCAAGTATGCTCACTTCATCACACTTGGCCATCCATATTCAGCGGCGTCTGTCGCGCGGGCCTTCTTCGATGGCATTGTCCGTCTCCACGGGTTACCTTCTTCGATCGTCAGTGATCGGGACCCCGTGTTCACGGGACACGTGTGGCGTGACCTTTTCCGGCTGGCGGGCGTGAAGCTATGCCTGAGCACCGCCTTCCACCCTCAAACGGACGACCATTCTGAGATCGTTAACAAGGTGATCGCCATGTATTTGCGTTGTGTTACAGGTGATCGACCTCGCGCATGGGTGGACTGGCTCTCGTGGGCGGAGTACTGCTACAACACCTCTTATCACTCCGCCCTTCGTGCTATGCCCTTTGAGGTGGTGTATGTCCGGCCACCCCCGCCGATCCTTCCGGTTGATCCGGCCTTGGCACGGACCGAGGCAGCCAATTACTGTCATAATTACTGTCAAAATCATATGCACTAAACTATACAATTACTGTCAAAATTATTACATTGTTATATTCGGATCACGCAATTATATTTATAAACTTGAAAGATGACGGTGTACTTTTAGATAGATATTTTACATTCCACACATAAGACATAATGTGAAACTTATTTATTACTGTTGTTCTATAGTCTATTTGCCACCTCTGCTTGAAAAAAGAGTTACTAAGTCATAGTCGTAAGCGGAGGATGGAGAGAGAGCTAGTCGCCAAAGACCATAGGTGGTGCGGGCCTGTTGGTTTTTTGTTCATCAGACGGGCAGGGTAGCCCGTCAGTGTAGATAACAGGTCAGTGTAGTGTTTAGAATGTCATGTATGCAGATACTCCATTCCAAACAAACTAAGTAAATACTTGCACCCATGTTTGTTTAGTATCTTCTTCTCTTTTTGTTTTTGAGAGTCGATCTTCAGAAAAAGAAATCAAAGTTCCAAATGTAGCCCGTCTGAAAGAAAAGCTGCCTGAACAACCACTTGGAATTAAGCTTTGAGTTAGTGTTGAAAATTATACACTTGGACCCTGAGCGCTAACCATCTACCAAGCAGATAATTAGAAAAAACAATTGATATGCTATCTGAATTCATTGATGATCTCAACGGCAAAATGCAGACTTCAAGTGTCCAGCAGTTGCCTGAGGATAGAAGCTATATAGAAGCAAACTGAATGATTGGCCCATCAAATGCAGCTACAATTAAGAAACGCTAAACACATTGTTCTCGGAGAACAAACCGACTGCGCTGCAGTTCTAGATGAAGAACAAATCATACAAGGTATGGTTAGAACTGATGTTTCAGTAGTTCATCCACAACAACTGTTATCTGCTTACTGTTGCGGCAGTAGAAGGACATTTTGAGCTCCTGATAGTCGATCTACTTCTCTGGTTCGGTGATCAGGTCGACACATGCATTCTCTAAACAGGATAAAATCCATGTAAATGTAGTATGAAAAAGGTACATAATCTACAATACCCTTGTACAAACAGCAACGGCCAACTGCGTGACAAATATTTATAAGCAGAGAACATCTTTAGTTTAGTTCTTTAACAACGACATTCATGCTGCAGATAGTGTTTCTTTAGTAATGCCCATAAATGCAACGAACAAACTATCGTACAAATGCAATTAGTTCAAGGGACTCAAGCATAGACGTATCGGAGCATTACAAAAATAGATGAAAGATTCCTTTCATACCCTGTTGTATGCCCAGGCCACATTGTACAGCAGCTCGACAAACCGTCAGTAAGCAAATCTAACAACATTTCTTGTACAGGAAATTAAGCACCACATTGCATTTGCTAGGAAGTAGTAATACAAGAGAAGAACTACTGGACACATATAAATAAGATAGTGTCCATCAAGCACGATATATAATAGATGTCGCATTAGGTTGATACCAAATAGTACCAATTAAGACATCAAACTGCACTTCCACTAAAGGTGATCTAACATAGAATCTACCTGTTTCTTACTCTTAACCATGCAAGGCATAATAACCATAATAACTAAATGATAGACTAGAAGGAAAACAAGAAGAATTACTTAGCAAATGCATAGCCTTCTTGTCGGATCGAAATCACTGTCCTTAGGAATTAAGCGAAGATCTGCCGACAACTTATGGAATCTGTTGCAAGGCCAGTTGAGAATCCGGGTTGTTGATGGTGTAGCTGGCCAGAAGGTGGATGATGGTGTAAGGACGGTCAGCGACCAGGACAAACTTCTTGTCCTGCTTCACAAAATCAGCAGCTTCAGAGATCCTCTCCATTTTGTTATCCTTGATGTTGCACTTGCAGATATGAGCGGATGAACCCAAATGTTCAGTGTAGTACACACAGTCTGGCTCAATTCCTGGGAACTCATCAACATCGACGGAGAAGCACCTGTGGTCACCGATGAAGATGGCATATCTGTCTGGGGTCTTCAGACAGCAGAGCTTACTTGTCTCGGTGTCATATTGAAGAGCAAAGAGAGCCAAGACTCCCTGTGGATTCAAGATCTTCATGACGATACATATATGCCCATGCAAATCCACTAGGAAACACCGCATGCCGTACCCATGCCCAGGAAGATCAAGGGAGAAAACCTCGGTCACAGGAGAATGATTAACCGGCAGAAATTTGCCTAAGCAAATAATCATCTCACGAACTACGGATGCTTCAGAAAAGCTTGCGTAGACACCACCCATGACCGCCTTCCGGAAGAAATCGTAAGCTGCTGGCTGCTTATGGTTGTATCTGACGAAACTTTCACTGTGAGGAGCCGCCGAGTAAGCCTTGCGAGATGAGTCGGAGAACACGGCGAGCCGGAGAGAAGAGCCGTGGGGGAAAATGACATCAGCGATTCCCACATCGGGGGGCACGGGCGCCGTGAAACGGATCACGACGCCGGTGAGAGGGTTGAGGACGCGAGCGGCATGAGGAGGGCTTTTCTCCGCCAGGACGAAGTAGCCGTCGAGAGTGGTGGAAACGATGTGGTAGTCGCCGAGCTGCGGAAAATTCTTGCGGAGAAAGCGGCCGTTGTCGGTGTTCAACAGGAGCAGATTCCCTTGGCTGTGGAAGGCCTCGTCGAGGAGGATCCACCAACTCGGGCGAAAGC
Organism: Aegilops bicornis; assembly: GCA_021605145.1. Classification (NCBI taxonomy): domain Eukaryota; kingdom Viridiplantae; phylum Streptophyta; class Magnoliopsida; order Poales; family Poaceae; genus Aegilops; species Aegilops bicornis. The sequence goes on along the minus strand of CM038671.1, from coordinate 788,100,124 downwards.
GGGGGTCGGAGGCGTCGCTCCTTGGGTCGTCGGTGGCGGCGCGCCAGCCGATGCAGACGGCGCGGTAGTCCATGTACCAGTCGAGGTTGTTGTCGGTGAGGAAGGAGTCGGCGATGCGGCGGACGAGGTCGCCCGGAAGCGTGGACCACCCGTGTTCGCCGCCATGGCTGGGACCGCGGAGAGGATTCTGCAAAACTTCGGATCTTTCTTCGCCCGTTTAGCAGCAGGCGGAATCTCGCCGGACGCGGCCGCCATGGCCGCACGCTCCAGTTCCTGCGACATGAGTGCGCCTCTCCTTCTAGATGGCCTGTAAAAAAACAAGGGAAGATGCAGTGTGAAGGAGACTGAAAATGAAACAACAGCTGCATAAAGAAATGAACAGACTAGAGCAAGGATTCGGTGGTTACCAGATCTATCTGCAGAGGAACACAGCAAGAGCGGCGGCCGAAGGAGGAGATGAGATGAGGTAAATCCGAGGAGAGTGTTCAAATGGAACGGAAGAGGGGGAAGGAGAAAAAGGTGCCTCCATTTCGAAATATAAGTTTTTACTAAGATTTCAATATGGACTATGTATAGATGTATGTGGACATATTTTAGAGTATAAATTCACGTTTTACTAATTTTAGAAAACTTAGCAACGAAGGGAGTAACAATGAATGCCAGCTCTAGAAAAACTCACGCACGCCACGCCAGCAGGAGCAGCTGCATGCAGCACGCGTCACATCCCCACCGAGCCGGAACCCTTCGGTTTGAAAAAGGCCAAAGTTATTTTCAAGGATGAGTGGGAGATAGTACAAAATCTCAAAAGGTTAGTTTTTAAATGTGAAAAACTAACTGAAACGTGCACGAGCATTTTCTTGAACAATTTACCGGTAGTTAGATCAACATACTTATGACTTTCTTTTTACCCCCCATATATGATTTGTCAGTCATTTTAGTCTGCATATAAGTCTGGCTGCAGACAAAACTTATATACAGACTAAAATGGACCATAAACAAAACTTATATAAATTTTTCCCACACGCGGGAATATTTATATATACATTAGAAAATATCTAAAAGTATACTTTTTCATATATACTCAACAAATTTCTCAACAGGACGACAACGGTGACGCGTGGTCGAGTTGTGGCTCTCGACAGGCAATGCCTAACATCGGCGTTGGTGATCCAGCACGGTGATCTTCAACGACGGCCTGACCTGACCAGGACACTAGAGAAGAGGATGTCGGCATCGTCTTGGACAGGTTGGGTGATTTTTTTCTAGGTTTTCTGTATGAGTCTTTGAGTTCGGTTTGATGGTGGCGATGTCCCCATCTAGGAATAATATTCTCCCACTATTTCTCCATTTCATTGGTGTGTTTATCACCGACGGAGTGCATGTGGAGTCGTGTCTCTAACGGTTCTTCTAGGATCCGGTTGATTTAGGCTCCTGGTGGATCCGTCTGGATTCGGCAGACGTTCGTGGTCTTTGCAGTTTCTATAGGGTTCAATCGGCGCTTTATTCTTGGAGGTGGCGATTTGCTTGGCAGTTCACAGCCGCCCAACGTTTTCTAGTCTGCATTGACGACTTCCCGATCTTTGCTTCTATGGGCTTTTGAGTTTAACAAAGTTTGCTCTGCTGAGGCAAAGATCCAGAGGCAGCTTGGAGTTATGCTCACGGTGCACCACCAATTGAGACAGGAGGAAGAAAATTCCGACTCCCCACATATTTGAATGTAATTTTATCTTTCTGTATGGTTTTGTTTGTAATAAATGTGTGATATTTAATATATGACCTTGATATTTTTCTCTTATGACTTTTCAAACTTGGTGCATCAGTTGGGCGCACGACATTCATCAATTCGACGGGGCGGGGTGTGCTCTTGCTGATCGGCTTCTCCCCAGTCCCTCCTCTCTCTCTCTCTCTCTCTCTCTCTCTCTCTCTCTCTCTCTCCCTCCCTCTCTCTCTCTCTCTCTCTCTCTCTCCCTCCCTCTCTCTCTCTCTCTCTTCCACCTTCATTGCCGCTCTGGTCGAGTTCCTCTCTAGGGCCCAGTTCTTTTGGCTCAATTCTTGACAATCATGATGTGTAAAATCAAAAGCTCAAAAGAACTCGATCATTGTCCAAAATTATCTGAGATTCGTTAGAACCGGTAGTCCAATGTAAAATCATCTCGAACTTGATTCTGGCGATTATGGGCTCCCACAAAACAAGCCGTTTTGATTTAAGGGGGTACTACGTTAGTCTTGGTTTATTGGTCTTTTTGTAATTTGTCTTAAATTTTGACCAAAGATCTAACTAACAAATTATTAATGCATGTCAAGAAAAATTATATCGTTGGATTCATATTTAAACGTAGTTTTTAATGATATAATTTTTGATGACATGAATAGTTTATTACTTAAATTTATGGTTAAAATTTGACACAGAATATAACAGGGACCAATAAATCAGGACGGAGGTACTACCCCTGTTTGAGAGGCAAATTGAACCCTTTACGAGTCGCGCAAGAAGGGCGCTTACGCTTAGCCACGTCGGCACAAGTAGGACAAAAAACTTCGAGCTAGCGAACAGGGTTGGGCAGGAGCGCCTCACGAAGGAAAACCTCACCCCGTCCCTTCCTCGCCGCAGCCACTCCCTCCCTTCTCCGCCGCCTCCCCTTCCCGCCTGCCCCTCCCTCCCCGCCTGCCCCTCCCCTCATCTCTGCGCCATGGTGAAGCTTGGCGACTCTCCCCGAGCCGCGCCTCTCTGACTGGCTCGGGCCCGACGCCTCCGCTCGCCGCTGCACCTGGATCTGAGCTCGCGCGCAGTGCGGGGGTAGGAAGGTGCGGCGCTGCTCGTTCCCACGGCCGCGACGGCAAGAGCTAGAAGGCGGGCGGCGGCGCGAGCTCTCGTCCTGAGGATGCAGCAGGAGGACAAGCACAACGGTCGTCGTCCCCTACTCCGCGGTGGCAGGCCCCAGCACATGGTCGCGCTACCCCCACCCCATGACGTCGTCTGCGTCGATCTGAAGCCCCCACAGGATGGGAACAAGGTGGGGATGGAGATGTGAGTCATTTTCTTTGGATCTCCTTCTGAAGATTTTGAAGCTTTCTGTCCGTGTCAAGGATGTCCAGTGCAGAGGAGGATTTTGCCCCAGGTGAGATCACGATATCATGTATCCTCTTTCCTATTTATTGCTCAGATCAGCACAATGCTTTAGTCCTTTGGTTATTGGTGTTGACCTGATGATAATACACCATGCCTTGTTATTTGCTTCTTGTGTATTCTGACAGGAGAAAAGAGCTCATGGCACTTTCAAGATATAGAGAAATCAAATGCTAAAAGTAGGTAACTATCGATCTATTTATTTAGTGTATGATGTTATCTAAAAATTGTATCTTTATCACAGCCAACATCTAACTCTTTGTGCTTCTGTTTGTATTCACCATAACAAAAATAGTATGTAACTATTATCTGAGTGATGCTAACAGTTTGGGTCCGGCGGTGAACTCCTGTTTGCTTCATTTCACTCGACCTCTTGCCATGTTTGCAAGATTTTGTGGGAGTATTTTGTTTTGCTGGTGCACACAATATGTTTGTCCGAACGCCTGTGTGCAAAGTATTTGGTAGTAATAGTATGAAGAAGTTAGCACTCTCATATTTTCATATCCATTTTTCAAGCGTGCAGAACTCCAGCCTATGGACTCTGACTCCATTTATTTGCACATTACAGATTGCTCAAAAGAAGTAGAGACAATACACTGATATACCCAATTCTACTTGAATTTTCATCTAGCTTTAAAGGACCCTGACACGGAATGTGTATTAGCTACCTGTAGCATGCAATGGTAATTTCAGTTCAGTCCACCTGGAGTTCTCAAGTGGCAACCATACAAGAATCATTCATTTACACTCCTTGCAAAAATGACCTTCTTCCTAACCATGAAGAGTCAGTTGAGGAGTTATTTGAAGAGCCATTTATCAACGTGTATTATCTAAATGATGCTTTGGATGGATGATCTGCTTTAGTCTGATGATGATCCATGAGATATATGTACGCTTTTGGGTTCATGTTGTTAGGTTGATTGCTCCTGATCAACTTCTGAATGCTATTTGTCATCCTTAGGTGAAAACAGTAAAGCTGATGCTGATCTAGAAAGTTTTTCTGATATTGATGATGTGGAGGTACCTTCATACGTCCATCTTTGAACGTGTTTGAGTTCTCATGGCAATTGGCGGCAAGTTATAGTGTTGTATATTAGCACATATGTTATGACTGATGGATTTATTTATTCTTTTGTCAGCCTTGTTTTACTACTATAAGCAAGAGCCATGTGTCATCTCCTTGGCGAACAAGGTAAAAAAGAGGACCTTACTATTGGTTACATTATTATGGTTTGGTCTTGCTCTCTGCTTACATGTGATACCCTAGATATTATTCAACTTAAATAGGGAATTGATAGTTTTCTGGAAAGCACTAGGGGGTCATATCCCCACCTGAGAAACCGATATCCACTTCTGCTCACTCCGTCTCTGTATCAGTTACCGTCTTCACAGATGTTTATTAGAAAGGGAACATATTCTTCCATATTTTGCTTTGGAAGTTAGAATAGTTGTAGTAAAATCCTAATTGCACAAAGCTAAATATGATATGGAAATTAGTTACTGGTGATATGAGATATTTCACATTTTGATGTCCATGGCGATTATTTTTCTTGATGTAACTGGCCACGGATTGCTGTACAATGGTGTAGTTGTTGTTTCTGGACTGCTATATAATTTTGTATTATTATAAAACAAATCTGAATTTCTTAAAAAAAGCCTTCATATATTAGTCAAACTGTCCTAACTATTACTAAGGTTCCCTATAGTCCCAGTGATGATAGCATAGTCTGAACCTAGCTGAATGTTTTGGGTCTCCTGGTGATTATTTACCTAAATCATTGTTATCATTGGTTTGATTGTTTTCTACCATTCATTTGGATTACTGTTGCTAGGAAATTGAAGGGGGGAGGTGTTGAGCCTAATTTCCTTGATAGCAGTTATACCTTAAATGGTGGAGAAAACATTCGCTCATCGGCGGTGGAAGTATTTGGACGCATAATTCACTTCTGGGCATATGTTGTATGTGATAGGTTATTTACTATTTGTTATCTCTAATTCTCCATTAATTTTGTAGGTTGACGGGTATCTTCACAATGAGGAAGAGACACAGTACGAAAAGATAATTTGGGAGGAAATGAACAAAGAATACCTAGGGGTAGGTATTGTAACTCTAGCAACATGAGGCGCTTCTTATTCTCACAATAGCGTGTAGTGTTACAGACTGCTGATTTTTTTTTTGCGGGAAACAACTCAAGGCAGGGTCGCCTGCCACAAGTAGTCAAGTATTCTGACTGTGCTTGCATATTTCCCATGACACAAGCAAGAAAGTGAAAGGGGTGCGTCCCGACCTGGCACTGCCCTAACTTCTTCTTAGGAGGTTTGTCTGCACTTATTGAGAACAAAATCTTCAGTGTCCATGGTGGCCTTTCCCCTGCTATTACGAGATCAGATGAATTATTCTCGCATGTTATATTTTGTAGTTTATGCATCCGATTTCTAATATTTTATTATCATGTGCCCCCAGCAGAATAATACTCAATGATGGTGCCATGTGTGACCTTCTTTGATTTGATTTGGAGGAAATTGTAGATGTCTGGGCATTAAGTCCTCGATGTACTATTGGATCACCCTTCCGTTTGCAAAAGAAATTTTGACATAAAGATGTCGGTTTTATGCATGTCAAAGAACAAACATTTTTGCAAGGACAACCAAATAGGAATGTAGTTTGTTTACCAGATTGCGTGCACTTCTATTGCAAGATGATTAAAGATGCAGAGAAGGGTTCGATTTCACCTCGTGTAATGACACTGATCAAGATGTCCACCACCAGGAAGAAGATCCAGAAGGACAGGGTGTCGAGCCCTCCGAATTCGAGGATACCGTCCTGCAGGTGAGCGTCTATCTCGCATCCCTCTCACCGCTGGCTTTGTGCCATTCATGTGTTTCGTTTCTGTATCTAGAACTACTGTTTCGTTTAGGTCTGTCAAGGTTTGAAATGCTTGTGCTGCTTAATATCTCTATAGGCTTTATTTCACTTGGAGAAAGGCAATCAGGAGCTCAAGGGTGACCTCGAGGACATGTACATCAACACTGCAATGTAAGTAGATACCGTTTGCGCAAGGCCTTCAGGAAGATCCAAGACGATTCTTTTGCTCTTTTCATTATCCACTCTTCCTATTTTAGACAAAATAGATCGTATTTATTGGTTGATTAGTTTTTAGTCATCCACGTTGTTGTGATGTCCATGGTTGAGTTCAGTTTGTAGTAACCAGTTCTTGCCTCTTGTTATTTTTTTTGCATGCAATTTGATATGCATGTGTTGACTAGAGGAAAGGCTGGTTGTGTCTCTGATCAATCATCCATTTTGTAAGACCTATTAGCTTGCTCTGCTTTATGAGCGAACACTCTGCTGCTGCAATTATATTCAGTGTATTATTTTTTTCAACAATCGTCACACAAGTTGACCAGCACTTCCATGTATACGTCCTGCTAGCTTGCTATGCTTTATGACTGAACTGCATTTAGTTCTATTAAAGGTAGTATTTTTTAGCAACTGGCGCTCTGCGGACTGCACACAAACGTTAACAACTAAAACAGCTAGATTATTACGCAAACTGACGCTTCAGGAGGCGCGCCTGGGGCGCGCCCCAACCACTAGTTGCGAAGAAACTGCCGCACCAAACTCGTCCTCTGTGTCACTCGATCCCCAAACTCCCCCACTAGCGCTAGGGTTGCAGGGCCGCCGCCGTCGCGTCGCCCGACAGCCCGCCTCGCCCCACTCCGCCCCGGCCACTGACCTCGAAGCCCGACGTCGCCGCAGGTGAGCTTTCTCCTCTCTGCTCTCTCCTAGATGGATGGATGAATGGATGAACTGGCTGTATGTTTCCTCTCTGCTCTGTCTCCTCAATGGATGGATGAATGGATGAATGAATCTATGTTTGTTTGGTAGGAGTAGATGATTTGGTTGATGTCTGAATGGATGGTGCTAGCTTTTTCCTAGATGGATGGATGAATTTTGGCAATGTGAATGCTCAATGCTACAGTGATTACCGAAAAAGGCTTTCGCCCCGCTTTATAAATAAAGCAAACCGCCACAAGACATACAACCAAAGCAAGTTCACACACACACACCACCCGAGTCTCACAACAAAGTACATAGGTTCTGCTGAGGGCACAGCTCAACAAGCCCAAAAGAAAGAGAAAAAACAAAGCCCTCCAAGCGCAGGGAGTCTAGTCAGGCTCCGGCGGAGGCGGCGGGGGCGGCGGCGATAGGCGGACGGCCATCGAGCGGAGGTCGGCGATGAAGGCTGAGATGGCGTCCCGATCCGGGGGGCGGCTAAGCGGCCGCCAAAGCTGCAAGAAACCCTAGAGGTTGTAGAGAGCGTCAGTAGCGCGACGAAGAGGAGTACGCTGGATCACAAGCTTATTGCGAACGGTCCAAAGAGTCCAAGCAAGAACCCCAACCTCCAGCCACCTAATGTGGCGAGAGGACGTGGGGGACAGCTGGAGTTCAGCAAATAAGTCCGGGAAATTGGTGTGGCACCAACTTCCACCTACAATCTTGCGAAAGCAGCTCCAGAGAAACTGGGCGGAGACGCAAGCGAAGAAGATCTGGTTGGAGTCTTCCGGGACATCACAGAGGGGGCAGATACCAGTGCCCGGGCCATTGCGCTTGCAAACCTCCACACCAGACGGGACCCGTCCACGAATCCACTGCCACATGAAGATGCGAATCTTCAGGGGGACGCGGACGGACCACACCATCGATAGGGGAAGGGGGCGGAGGAGGGGGCAATGGCCAAGTAGAGCGACTTGGTTGAGAACTGGCCCGATGGTTCCAAGCGCCAGCGCACAAGGTCCTGATCCCCATCCACCAACGGCTCATGCAGAGCAACGCAGTCGAGCAACTCACGCCAGGCGGCGGATTCCGCCGGCCCAAAAGGCCGACGGAAAGCAAGGTGATTACAAGTTATAGTGAAGGAAACTTGAAACCTTCTTTATTGTAGTAATATTTAGCAATCTATGACATTCATAAATTGTTTTAATGCTCATATTCGACGATAAATTGCTCTAAACAACTAAGTGTTAGCAATTCAGCACTCAGTTTCCGTTCAGGATCATTACAGACATTTCAGCATACAACTCATCCCATAATCTCATACCGCAATCACAGAAAAGAACTTGACGGCTGAATTCTGTGGGAATCTTCCCAAAAGCTGATTTTGGAGAATCAAAAGCTGAAAAGAACTGGGCCCATCTGGTAACCAAATCCTGCTCAAGTTCGTCGTTTCTTGATATGATTTTGTGTGCGTTTCAGTTTCCCTAACAAATCTGTATCTTCTGTTTTTGCAGCGAGGATCACGGCATTGGATTTCCCGACAAGAAGTGCTGTGTTCATGTCGCAAAAATTGGAGTGTGCAGCAATGGTGGCCGCGCCCCGTGAGGTTCCGACGCCCTTGGCCTCCACTATTCTTCTTCTGCCGGCCAAAAGGGTGAAGCAAGATCCGAGTTGTCCGGAGCCCTCGTCAGCGGTTCCGGCCACGGTGGCCTCAAGCTGGTCTACGCTCTCAGGCGACCTCGTCCGCCGCATCGCCGACTCCTTCCTCGCCAACAACGACCTGGACTACTACATGTCCGTCCGCGGCGTCTGCCCCAGCTGGCGCGCCGCCACCGACGACCCCAGCAGCGACACCCGGGACTCCCGCTTCCATCCGCGCGGGTGGATCGTCCTGGACGAGGACTTCCAGGGCGACGGCAAGCGGGTCTTGCTCAACACCCTCTCCGGCCGCTTCCTCCGCAAGAAGCTGCCGGTGCTGCTGGATTACTACATCATTGGTACCAGTCACGGCTTCTTCGTCCTGGCAGACTGCGTCGAGCCCTCCTCATGCCGCTCGTGTCTTCAATCCTCTCACCGGCTGCGTGGTTTGTTTTGCGGCGCCTGTGCCCCGCGAGGTGGGGCTCTCTGAAGTTGACTCCTCGCTGGCGCTCGCTTTGTTCTGCGACTCATCTCGCATGATTTACAAGGCTGCTCCTGACGGTGAACATTTTGTCGCCGTCAAGACGAGGTCTAAAAAGCCGGCGGTTTACGATTGCTTCCGCAAGGCGGCCGTAGGTGGTGTCTACGCAGAAATCAGTTATCTGAAATCAACCGTATTAGCTGAGATGATTACAACTTTACCCATGGCTATGCGGGCTTGTTTTAGTGATGATTCTAAGTTTTACTCCGATCTTCATAGAGATGTGAAGGACCTCCAGAGTTCCCTGGTGGTTTTATCTGGACAGATGTTGCTCGTCATGGGTGCGCCCATTCCCTTTGTTTGCCAAGTGGACATCGATGCAGCTAGGTTGCATCCTTTAAGGAGCATCGGCAGATTTGCCATCTTCCTCAGTAACCGGAGGTGCCTAGCTGTGGACACTGACATGTTCCCATCGATTAATGCAAACTGTGTCTATTTCATTCATCTTCTGGGTACGTCTGCTTATATCTGCAAGTCCAACATAGAGGACAGAAAAGTAGAGAGTGTTAGCAGTAATCTTGATTAAAGATGCTAGTACTGATTAGTAGTCAATTAGATTAGGAGAATCACAAGTAATAGTCCGGCTAGGATGCATATTGGTAGTACTATTAGGAGTCCTAGTCGTTTGTACTAGGTTAGCTGGTAGTACACACGTGAGTGTCCGAGTTGTATTAGGACATCTAGTACGTATAGGATTAGTTTTGTGTTGGGTCGGTGGCTGCTGTGCATATATATATATGCACTTGGCCGTGAGTTTTGTAACCATGAGAACGGTGCAAGAAAACAGAAAATAAAAAGAGAGAAAAGAAAGGCACGACACGTGTCTTTGGCAAAAGTTTCTTGCGTGTGCGTGTTCATCGTGTTTTGATGTCATCGATCCTGTGGGCGGAATCCCAACAATTGGTATCAGAGCTAGGTCGATTTGAAGCTGCGCTTGCCCCGGGGTCGCGACCCGACTAGCGCCTCGGGGCGGGCGATGTTGTCGCTGGGAGATGCAGCGATGAGGAGGATCAGGCGATCGTCATTCGGCGGAGCGACATGGAGGGAGATGGCGGGCTGTCGTCGGCAAGGCGGAGGAATAAGATCGTTGACGAGGTAGGTGGTGCCGGAGTGCGGTCCTGGAAGTTCGTCAAGATCGTCGTCCAGGGGGGTTTGATAAGTCAAGGAGTTGCCCGAGTCAACACGTCTCGGTCGGTCAGTCGGTCGTCGTCGGCGCGTCAGTGAGTCGTCGTCGTCATGTCCAAGTGCTCGTCTCTGTGAGGATCAGTTGAAGATGAAGCGTGTCATGGTCGATGGGCTGTCCGGTGTGGTGTAGCACCGAGGGCGAAGACGTGAAGTGGGGATCAAGCTCAAGCGTATAGTGGGATGTTGACCAGTGAAGGGGAGCCTCTTCAATGAGGACCTGTCTCTACATGAGGCTATGGGTGGATGGTGTACTCCACAAGTTAGTCGACGTGTATTACGCTAGGTGTGGACGGTGTAGTCTGCATGGCAGCGTGACTGGGAGTCTGGATCATACGTTGAGGAGGATCATCAAGTCGCGGATCTACAACAAGTCAATATGGGGAGAAGCATGAGGAAGACGACAGGTCAAGATTAAGGGGAGATTGTTAGCAGTAATCTTGATTAAAGATGCTAGTACTGATTAGTAGTCAATTAGATTAGGAGAATCACAAGTAATAGTCCGGCTAGGATGCATATTGGTAGTACTATTAGGAGTTCTAGTCGTTTGTACTAGGTTAGCTGGTAGTACACACGTGAGTGTCCGAGTTGTATTAGGACATCTAGTACGTATAGGATTAGTTTTGTGTTGGGTCGGTGGCTGCTGTGCATATATATATGCACTTGGCCGTGAGTTTTGTAACCGTGAGAACGGTGCAAAAAAACAGAAAATAAAAAGAGAGAAAAGAAAGGCACGATACGTGCCTTTGGCAAAAGTTTTTTGCGTGTGCGTGTTCATCGTGTTTTAATGTGATCGATCCTGTGGGCCGAGTTCCAACAGAGAGGATCTCTGAAAATCCAGACTTCGTGAAGCGGGGCAAGCAGTTTGTCCTCGTCGCTTGCCATCCTGTGACGGTCATCCAGCTTCTATCGAGCTACACAATCAATATCCCGGATTCTCAGCTGGCACTGCAAGAGATGCCATAAGGCGCTGGGCAGATCTTCATTCAGCTCTGGGATAGTGGTCTCGATGGCCAACTGACAAGGCTATGCTTTTGCTAAGTAACTGCTCCTGTCTTTTTTTTGGTTATTTTGGACATGCCTTGTCATGGTTAAGAAACAGGTTAGATCACCTGTAGTGGAACTACTGTTTGGTATCTTAATTAGTACGTACTTGGTATCAACCTAATGCTACACATACTGTGCTTGATGCTATCTTTTGTCCGTGTGTCCACTTGTTCTTGACTTTTATTATTATTACTTCCTACCAATGCAATTTCTGGCTGTAGTAAATGTTTGTCCAAATTTTTACAGCTTCAGAATTAGTGAATTTAGCTCCTGCAATTGGACCATTGATCATATTAGCTTGCCTCCCTTTTCTCTGTAAGCTTTATTAATTTTGCAATACCATGTACTGGGCAAGAAGTGCTTTGTAGAGCTGCTGTATGATGCAGCATGGGCTTACAAGAGGGTATGGAAGTAGCGTTTGATCTATTTTCCGAATACTCCCATGCATCTAGGCTTTAGCCTCTTGAACTAGTTGCATTTGTAGTATGTTCCTTTTGTTTCTGGGCATTCCTGTATAAATACATGACGAACTGAAGTTGTGCTTTGCAGTTTATCATCGCTGCAAAGAACTTCAGATGTTCCCAGCTTATAAATATTTGTGACATGGTTGGCAGTTGCAGTCTCTTAAGGGGAATGTTCGATTCTTTACATACTTTTGCCTGGCAGTGGCAGGTGTTGCACATTTACATAGTTTTATTTTCTATTTATAGAATGCATTTGGTCTGAGCTGTTTTTATCCTATTTAGTGCGGCAAAAGTTAGCACAGAGCAGCTGTTGGAAGTAACGTAGGTTGGAGTTGAAAGTAGTGCTGCCTGTTGAACAGAGCAAAATGAAGATCCATGCACAACTTACTAAGGAGTCCTTTTTGTTCTCTGAGAAACGATTGTGCCATTGGACGTTGAGCCCTTGTGAAGCTGTAGTTTACCCTTCAGCATCGCATTGCCTTTTTGTTTATTGTAGCAGCAGTGAGCTTGTAGGGATGTATCCGAACACGCCAATCCTGAGTTAGCTTCTATTCTAAGTTGGAACCTTATCAAACTGATGGAAACTTGAAGTCTGCGTTGTGCCATTGAGATCATCAATTAATTCAATCAGTGTATCAGTTGTTTTTCTTAAAAAAAATAACAGTTTGTTCAGTTAGTTGAAGATTATTGGTACAGCATTACTTTCATCTATTCTTCAACCCCTAGTACTAGTCAAAGCAGGTTTATGAAAGTAATGATGTCTGGGGTCTATTATTCAACCCCTAGTACTAGTTGCATTTGTAACATGTTCCTTGTATTTCTCGGAAGTAGGGACGCAATCTGTAGCACCATTGATATACATATTTCGGACACACTTTGCTGTTGCTGTCTCTAAATGGCTTATGTAGTTTTTTACACATTTTGCCTGGCTGGGGCTGTACATTTACATACATATTATCATGTTCATTCGATCGTACTAGGAAACAAGTTGAAAATATGCAGAGAACAGTAGTTAAAAGTAACATAGGTAATAGGGCATCTCCAGCCGCGCCCCAGGAAGGCCTCCCCAGGCGTTTTTTTCGCGCCGGCGCCGAAAAACGGCCCGATCGCGCTTCAGAGGCCCGATTTTCGCCGGCTTGGGCGAAATCAGCGCCAGCGGACCCAGACGAACCCGGGCATTGGGGGCGCCTGGGGCGCCAGCGAACTGTTTTGGCGCGAAAAAGCCGCGGGCCCGCCGCGTAAGCGACACGGCTCTCTTCTCGGCCCTTCGTCGTACTCATCGCCTCGTTTCCCGCGGCGAATCAATGCCAAAGCTGCCGCGCGCTGCCGCGCCGGTCAGCCTGCACCATTGATGCCACGGGCGGCACAGTGAAGACCGGACGACGCGTGTCCCTCGCCCTCCCTCGCCCGCCACGCTTACACACGGTGGCACGCGCTCCTCGGCCTATATATGACGCGCCCCGGCGCACTCGGCGACTCACACTCTCCCGCCGTCGTCGTTGCTCCCTCTCCTCTCCTCTCTTTCGCCGTCTCCAGTTCACACCCATGGCCGAGCGCTTCCCAGGCGACGGCGCGGCGGCGAACGGCTTCGGCCGCCGCCATCTTCATGAAGACGAGGCTCGCCTCCTTTACGAGGCCGAGTACCTGGTCCCGCCGGACATGCGGGTGCCCGGGGCGTGGAGGATCAGCGTGGGCGGCGTGCCGGTGCCCCCGGTACCCACCGGCGCGGCACGGCGTGCGGAGATCGCACGCATCCGCTCGAACCTGCCGCGTGCGGCGAGGGAGGGGCCACGGTACTCCCCCGACATCCCGCTCTGGGACCCTTACTTCCGCCGCCGTCACGCCCAGCAGCTCGAGGCCACCAACGGCGTCGAGCCCTCCGGCAGGCTCAACGCCGCCGGCCGGCGTCGGTGGTGGGGCGTGCCCGGGCGCACGTTGGAGGCCGTCCTCGAGTACATCGAGGGCGGCAACACGCCGCGCCTCGAGTACCCCGCTCCCCCTTCCTTCTCACGCCGCCGGGGAAGCTCCTGGACCCCGAGGCGCATGGAGACCGGGGGGTCCTCCTCCTTGTCCGGCGGCTCGCCCTGCCTCCGCCCCGTCAAGCCGGAGCCCCAGGGCACGCCGGTCAGCGCGCGCACCCGCAGCTCCGGCGTCCGCATCGGCACCAACGCCTGTCCACCCACCGGCCGCTTTGTCCTCGTCGAGCCCAAGCCGGAGCCCGGCGCGGCTTCTCCGACGAGGACGCCATGCGGTGGGCGCGGGACGACTACCTCCGCGACGAGATGGTCCGGCAGCGCCGGGCCCTGGAGGAGATCGCCGCCCGCAAGCGTGGGCGCGAGGACGAGCACGGCGTCGTGGTCCTCGACAGCGACGACGACGATGCCGCCCCCGGACCATCCAACCCGCCGCGCCAACCGGGAGAGGGATGCAGCAGGGACGGCGGAGGCGTAGGCCGGGGCGGCGACGACGACGACGATGACGACGACGGTGGTGACTACACGCAGTTCTACAGCCTCCTCGGCATGTAGAACCGCGTGGGCGGGCGGCGAGGCGGGCGGCGAGGCGGGCGGCGAGGGAGACGGCGGGGGTAGCCCGTGGTAGTTTTTTTTCTTTTTTTGTAAAATATGTTTCAGTTTGAACGAACTCGCCGATGTTTGCGTTAAATTTGAGTCGTTTTTGCGCCGTATTTGACTTTTTTGACTAACCGTGGGCGCGGTTTAGCGCCGGTGCGCCTCAGGGGGCGATTTTTTGCCCCTCCTGAGGGGCCAACGGCTGGAGATGCCCTAAGTGAATGAACTATTGAACAGCAGGTACAAAATTTGAGATCATCAAATGTTTGCCAACTAATCTGCATCATGTGTCTATTCTACTGGGCTGAGGAATTGACTTTGCTTTGTCTTATTTTATTTATCTCTTGGTTCTTCTTATTCTTATTACTCAATTGTTTGCAAGTTATATGACTCATGTCCCATTCTTTGAATTGAAGAATTGACTTTACCTTATCTAGTAGTGTTAATAGCAACGCGTTTTATTGGGACATGGTTCCGCGCGAGGATCATATCTGGACCATTAGTTTTGCCTTTGAGATCCGTGGTTAATATAGCATTTAATAAATACGAGATACATACATCATGGATAAACAATAGATACCAAAATGAATACATTGTATAGTGGGCCAGGACACTTTAGTGCTAACAAATGCGTCCCAGGCAACGCTTTCACATTTCCACCGACCACTCTCAGTCTCATGCGTCTCTCTCTCTCCTGTAGTCATCACATGTAAACTGTACTGAGCGTGTGGCTGATTCATTATGAGACGTTTAAGAAAACAAAACAGTAACGAAAGCAGCTAACCATCATACATTATGTGCGAACTACTCCCTCTGTCCGGAAATACTCGTCGGAGGAATGGATGTATCTAGAACTATACATTCATTTTTCTGCATTTCTCCGACAAGTATTTCCGGACGGAGGGAGTATTACATTTGGCAACAGTTAAGGTAAATTGGAGGTAGCTGGTAAATTCCATGCGACATGTTATGTTTAGTATGAGCAACTTAATTAGTGCACTACAACTTAAGATGGATTAGTTGAGTTGTTTTTTATTACTTCTCTAGCCTAGCTAGGATCCTCGGACAGAACAACATCTTCAAATTGTCAGTACTACTCCCATTCTCAATGGTTTACTCTCACACATGGCAGCTTGAGATTAGAGATTTTGCTAAAGAAACACAATACAGCTGCATTCAGATCTTCCATATCTGTGAGCTAGAGGTGCTAGAGGAGCCGGTGAACTGCTGTGAGACATTGAGCCATTGGTAGAATGGAGATTTCCCCTTTCATGCATGGAACAGGAGAGAGAGAGAGAGAGAGAGAGAGAGAGAGAGAGAGAGAGAGAGAGAGAGAGTCTAGGGCTGCCTTTGGTTTACAGGAATTTCATAGGAATCTTGTACGATAGGATTGTTGTAGGAAAAAATCCTTTGAAGGCCTTTGGTTTACAGGAATTGAATTCTATTCCCGTATGGGATTTGTTCCTTTCCTTCAAATTTCACAGGATCAGAAACATTAGGTCCGAGCTGATGGAAAATTTCCTATGGCGAACGACATGCGCGCGGATAACTGTTCCCTGCTTTTTTCACTCACTCGCGTGCAGACAAGGATGGGAAAAGAAATACAAAAGTTGAATCAAATCTGTGTCCAGTCCTCCCTCCTCGCACAGAACGGCACAGCTCGCCGGGAGCGACTCCGGCGGGCGAGGGACGCGGCCACATCCAGTAGACGGGCAACGACCACCGGCGAGCTAGAGAGCATCTACTGTCAACCGGCAAGCCTACAGGCTCCAGCAGCGCCCTCCGTCTACTGTCAACCGGCAAGCCTACAGGCTCCAGCAGCGCCCTCCGTCTGCCAATTTGTATTTTAATTACGTGCACTATCTGGATCCATCTTGCCTTCTCTCCCTGGATCCATCATACGGAGTAGTATGCTATTGTGTATTCAGGCTCCATGCACTAGCAGCCAATTTGTATTTTAATTGCCTGCACTAGCCCGTGTGATGAGTTGATGATTGCCTGCACTAGTTGCTCAGTTCATACTCCAGTTACATGACAATATACTATGCTGGCAGGGTCTATATTTGCACTCTGTATATACTTCCTTCGTAAAGAAATATAAGAGCTTTTAGATCACTAAAGTAGTGTTCTAAACGCTTTTATATTTCTTTACAAAGGGAATATAATTGTTCACATTATTAACCATAAACCAAATGACATTATTTCTGTATGTTTCCTATGTGTGTTCTTATCCCGTGAACCAAATGACATTTAGTTTTCTATTCCTATAGTCTGAGAATTCATGGGATTTCAGATGCATGCCACCTCATTTTCTATACTTTTCCTATTCCTATGAAATTCCTATCCAATGAACCAAAGGAGGCCTAGAACTACATGCAGCAAGCCTCTGGTGTCGACGATGACCGGCATCCGTCCTCATTAATTCAACATGTTTGTCGCCTTTGTGTGTTGTTTATGAATTTGCTTATCTACTCCCTGCAACTCTCTTCGGCACTTGTGGTTTTATTCATTTATGCTTAAGTTTGTTTGCTCCATAGAAACTGTGCTGCCCCATTTCCGCAAGTGCCCATCAAAAACGGTGCATCCTCGGCCGATCTGTTTCAAGCATAATTATCTCTCTGACACAGAATTTATGAGCGTGCAGCTAGCCGTTGGAGCTGGCGTGTAATCAACGCCCCTCTCGTTTCAATGCGTGAGGCTGGCTTGTGGGCCATCTACTGGAGAAGTCAGAGGCAATACGCTAGCTATACCAGTTGGTGTATGGTGGCTTGAAATCTGTATACAGACTCAATGTATTAGAGTAGCACTAATCACGAAGGAACGAGCGGTGTTAATACCGACCTCGCGTGGCTGCATGTCAACATGCGATTTATCGTGTTAATAGTCAGTATTTAGGGTGTTCCTTTTTATACCATCTATTGTAACTGACTACGAAACGAGGTAGATTCTCCCCTCTGTTGCCTTGCAAGTTGTATCTGATTTTTCGAGCACATTTGAGCAGTACTCCCTCCGTCCAAAGGGAGTACTCATCAACCTCTTTGTCAGTCCTGTGGCTATGTTGTTTCTTGTTAATCTAAGTTTTCTTCCTAAAACCACAGGTTAACTTGTTATCCCTCCCCGTTGTTTCAACTGCCTGGACTGAGCTATTGCTGATATTCATTGCAACTCAGTAGAACGAATTTCATTCCTTTGATACTGATTAATTGATGGTGTGGTGAATTTTTGTTATATGATGTCAGTTTTTCGCATGGATTTTCCTTTGTTTTGTGTCAACGACCAATTAGTTTTATGGCGATGTTTTATTTATTCGTTTAGTTCATATACCAATTAATTTTCCTTAAAAAAATGTTTTCTCCTTCTATGGTTGACACGTAGGTGGAAGTAACGAGTGTTGGCATCTCCTTCTTTCAGGTTAGTGATTCTGGAGTTTTGACGCTTCCCAGCCTTCTCCAACACGGCAAAGCTAATAATCTTTTTCTTAAGTCTTTTCCGGATGTCACTTTCTTTCAGACCAAGAACTCTTTCCTCTTGCGCTAAATCAAGGTGGAGGATGACTTTCAAGGCCATGTGGAGTTGGACCTTCGAGTTGGCAAAGAGGGTCTTGCTCGAAGCACGCAATTTTTGGCTTGTCATCTTGAGCTTGCGGAAGAGCCTTTGGTAGGGCTCAACATGCCTTGATTCCTCGCTCCAAGCATCACTGACCACCTGTTGGAAGCCCGGCATTTTGACCCAATAGTTTTCAAAGCGGAAGGACTTGGGTCTCTTGGGCCCATCATTGTTAGCAAGAAAAATGGGACAGTGATCCTTCTAAAACCTTCTTTTGTTTCAGAGGATACATTTGAAACTCTGAATGAATGCTTCTTCTGCAGCTTAAAGATAATCGTTGGTCTTATTATCTCTTGCAGTTCATTGTTATATCAGTGACTGAATGCAGTCATCAGGGCTATCTCCCTCCGTAAAGAAATATGAGAGCGTTTAAATCACTAACGAAACCCTAGATAAACTAAAAGGAACCGGATTGCCAGTAAATCTCAATTTGCTCCAGAGTTTTTTCTAATGACCTTTCCACGCCTGTTGAAGGGAATCACTCCTGGCAACTCCTAGAATGCGGTTAGAACTTATTTTTCTTCAGATATATGGGGAATCAGCCATCAAACTACCACTGCTATGACCCATCTTCGATTCACCAGCATCAACTATCTTAAAATGTCATTTTAGAAAGCATCTCTTCCCTTGTTGGCTTGGGTTCCTACCATTTACTAATAATAAGAGGAGTGGTGCCTTTAGATTTCTTTTCTTGAAATTATGCACGGATGGAGTTCCTTGAAGAGTATCGGCTATCCTTGCGGAGTAGGAGGTCAATGCTATTGAGAAACCGCGTTGTTCTTCTCTAGGTCTGCCTTTAACAAGGTGGTCACATGAAGAATAACTTCCTACCGTCTATCTCTCGGCGGTTGCATGGTGTTACAAGTCTCGTGGGTGCTGCCACATTTTGCGTTGGAGTACGAAGTACATGAAAAACACCTGAGCCCCAAGTGGCGAGGGAGTCGTGAATATTACGGTCACACCTGACCAATGAAGTTCCGTATTGTTCTTTTAGTATATATAAATAAATATAATAGAATACTCCCTCTGTTCATAAATACGAGATGTTTTAGATTTTTCAATATGAACTACATAAGGAATGAAATGAGTAAGCAAACACACTAACCATGTCTATGGCTGTGTTTGGTTGAGCTGCATATTCTGAAAAAGCTCCTGTGGAAAAGCTGTTGTGAAGAAGCTGCTGTGAAAATGCTGCTGTAGAAAAGCTGGAGGCTGTTTGGTTAAAACGATTGTGAAATTGTAGATGTGGTTGTGAATTGTCTGTAATGCCCCTGAGAACTGAGTGAGTTTGTTTATATGTTGATTGACTGTAAAGCAGTGATATATATATACATTTGTAGGTAACTGAACTATAATTTTTCAAAGGAGAAAAATTACAATTCAGGCCATTCATTGCTAACATATACGCAAACGACTATACTTTGATGTTGCATAAAATAGATAGTGATCCCATAATATTATTACAAAACACATATGGTTCACATGATGATGACCTCTGTCAACATAGCTAAACTTATGTTGCCGTCGCTAGACAAGCATCGGCTATCCTATTACGAATATTGTTCATGCTATCTTCGTTCTCCTCCTCTTCAACCGGATCGGCTTGTGTTGGTGCCACCTCTCGCCGTAGCACTGGAGGTACATACTCATCATCGGCATCACATTTATCAAAAAATTTGTCACGCAACTTGCTATCACAAACGAAATTATGCAATGCCATGCAAGCAATGATGATATGCTTCTGTGTACGAGGTGAGAAACTTGCATTGGGACTCCTTTCAATATGCGCCACTTCTGCTTGAGCACCCAAAAAGTAACATTTCGAAGGGATGAATGTAGAAAGTTGAACACTTCATACTTCCCTTGAGGTGGACGGTCACGACGAAGACGGAATTCCGGTAGATGGTATGTACTCCCCTTGAAAGGAGCAAGGTATCCCGTTCGATTTGGATATCCAGAGTCCACAAGATAATATTTCCCTGAAAATATACAACAAATTAGTGTCGCACATAAGAATAGAATTACTGATGGGATTTTTTGTTAGTATGCTATACCTTTGGGAGGTACAGGAAATGAAGAGAAATGTGATAATGCATGATTCAAGATCCTGGTGTCATGTGCACAACCCGGCCAACCCGCAACCACAAAGTTAAACCTCATGTCAAAGTCACATATTGCAAGCACATTCTGAGATGTAAAACCATGCCGACATATATGGTTAACCGCATCATCCGCTGGTACTGAAACTGGCACATGTGATCCATCTATTGCACCAATAGCACCTTTGAAATGAGGCCAGAAACGTTCATCTTTAATCCTTTCATGCTCATAGCTAAAAGTAGGATCTGTCGGTTTGATGATATCTTTCGCTAACTTCCGCAAACATAACAGAACTTCCTTAAACTTTGTATGAACTGTCCAAAGTGACCGTACAAAACGGTTCTCAACTTGAGCGAATGATTGAGGGCCTCCAACGATCCATAAGAACATGGCCAATGACTCGGTTGAGGAAACATTAGTGGTTGATGTCAACCATATGTAGAGACAAGCAAATCATGAAGTGCCATGAAAACATTAGTGCTCATCTGAAACATTTTATAGAAGTATTGGGGACGACCATAACACTGTTGGGGAACGTAGTAATTTCAAAAATTTTCCTACGATCACGCAAGACCATGGTGATGGCATAGCAACGAGAGGGGAGAGTGTCCGTCCACGTACCCTCGTAGACCGAAAGCGGAAGCGTTATAACAACGCGGTTGATGTAGTCGTGACGTCTTCACGATCCGACCGATCCAAGCACCGAGCGTCACGGCACCTCCGAGTTCTGCACACGTTCAGCTCGATGACGATCCCGGACTCCGATCCAGCAAAGTGTCGGGGATGAGTTCCGTCAGCACGACGGCGTGGTGACGATGTTGATGCTCCACCGACGCAGGGCTTCGCCTAAGCTCATGACGATATGACTTCTCCGGCGAGGGCTTCGCTTAAGCTCCGCGACGATATGACCGAAGTGGAATATGGTGGAAGGGGCACCGCACACGGCTAAGGAAAGATCCGTAGATCAACTTGTGTGTCTTGGGGTGCCCCTGCCCTCAGATATAAAGGAGCCAAGGGGTGCGGCCAGCCTTGGGGAGGCGCGCCTGGAGGAGTCCTACTCCCACCGGGAGTAGGACTCCCCCCCTTGTCCTAGTTGGAGTAGGATTGGGGAGGGGGAAAGAGGGAAGGGGGCGCCGCCCCCCCTCTCCTTGTCCTATTCGGACTAGAGGGGGGAGGGGGGCGCGCAGCCCACCTGGTCGGCCCTTCCTCTTCTCCCTTGTGGCCCATGAAGGCCCATATACCCCCGGGGGGGTTCCGGTAACCCCCCGGTGTTCCGGTAACTTCCTGTTTTCACTCGGAACCCTTCCGAAGTCCAAACATAGGCTTCCAATATATCAATCTTTATGTCTCGACCATTTCGAGACTCCTCGTCATGTCCGTGATCACATCCGGGACTCGAACAAACTTCGTGCATCAATACTTATAAACTCATAATGAACTGTCATCGAAACGTTAAGCGTGCAGACCCTACGGGTTCGAGAACTATGTAGACATGACCTAGAACCATTCTCGGTCAATAACCAATAGCGGAACCTGGATGCCCATATTGGTTCCTACATACTCTACGAAGATCTTTATCGGTCAAACCGCATAACGACATACGTTGTTCCCTTTGTCATCGGTATGTTACTTACCGAGATTCGATCGTCGGTATCCAATACCTAGTTCAATCTCGTTACCGGTAAGTCTCTTTACTCGTTCCGTAATACATCATCTCACAACTAACTCATTAGTTGTAATGCTTGCAAGGCTTAAGTGATGTGCATTACCGAGAAGGCCTGGAGATACCTCTCCGACAATCGGAGTGACAAAACCTAATCTCGAAATCCGCCAACCCAACAAGTACCTTTGGAGACACCTGTAGTACTCCTTTATAATCACCCGATTACGTTGTGACGTTTGGTAGTACCAAAGTGTTCCTCCGGTAAACGGAGTTGCATAATCTTATAGTTACAGGAACATGTATGGGTCATGAAGAAAGCATTAACATACTAAGCGATCAAGTGTTAAGCTAACGGAATGGGTCATGTCAATCAGATCATTCAACTAATGATGTGACCTTGTTAATCAAATAACAACTCCTTGTTCATGGTTTAGGAAACATAACCATCTTTGATTAACAAGCTAGTCAAGTAGAGGCATACTAGTGACATCTTGTTTGTCTATATATTCACACATGTATTATGTTTCCGGTTAATACAATTCTAGCATGAATAATAAACATTTATCATGATATAAGGAAATAAATAATAACTTTATTATTGCCTCTAGGGCATATTTCCTTCAGTCTCCCACTTGCACTAGAGTCAATAATCTAGATTACAAAGTAATGATCCTTACACCCATGGAGTCTTGGTGCTGATCATGTTTTGCTCGTGAAAGAGGCTTAGTCAATGGGTGCGCAACATTCAGATCCGTATGTATTTTGCAAATCTCTATGTCTCCCACTTGGACTTGGTCCCGAATGGAATTGAAGCGTCTCTTGATGTGCTTGGTCCTCTTGTGAAATCTGGATTCCTTTGCCAAGGCAATTGCACCAGTATTGTCACAGAAGATCTTCATCGGTCCCGATGCACTAGGTATGACACCTAGATCGGAAATGAACTCTTTCATCCAGACTCCTTCATTTGCTGCTTCCGAAGCAGCTATGTACTCCGCTTCACATGTAGATCCCGCCACGACGCTTTGTTTAGAACTGCACCACCTGACAGCTCCACCGTTTAATAAAAACACGTATCCGGTTTGCGATTTAGAATCGTCCGGATCAGTGTCAAAGCTTGCATCGGCGTAACCATTTACGACTAGCTCTTTGTCACCTCCATATACGAGAAACATATCCTTAGTCCTTTTCAGGTATTTCAGGATGTTCTTGACCGCTGTCTAGTGATCCACTCCTGGATTACTTTGGTACCTTCCTGCCAAGCTTACAGCTAAGCATACGTCAGGTCTGGTACACAGCATTGCATACATGATAGAGCCTATGGCTGAAGCATAGGGAACATCTTTCATTTTCTCTCTATCTTCTGCTGTGGTCGGGCATTGAGTCTGACTCAATCTTACACCTTGTAACACAGGTAAAAAACCTTTCTTTGCCTGATCCATTTTGAACTTTTTCAAAACTTTATCAAGGTATGTACTTTGTGAAAGTCCAATCAAGCGTCTTGATCTATCTCTATAGATCTTGATGCCCAATATGTAAGCAGCTTCACCGAGGTCTTTCATTGAAAAACTTTTATTCAAATATCCTTTTATGCTATCCAGAAATTCTATATCATTTCCAATCAGTAATATGTCGTCTACATATAATATTAGAAATGCTACAGAGCTCCCACTCACTTTCTTGTAAATACAGGCTTCTCCAAAAGTCTGTACAAACCCATATGCTTTGATCACATTATCAAAGCGTTTATTCCAACTCCGAGAGGCTTGCACCAGACCATAAATTGATCGCTGGAGCTTGCACACTTTGTTAGCACCTTTTGGATCGATAAAACCTTCTGGTTGCATCATATACAACTCTTCTTCTAGAAATCCATTCAAGAATGCAGTTTTTACATCCATTTGCCAAATTTCATAATCATAAAATGCGGCAATCGCTAACATGATTTGGACAGACTTAAGCATCGCTTCTGGTGAGAAAGTCTCATCGTAGTCAATTCCTTGAACTTGTCGAAAACCTTTTGCAACAAGTCGAGCTTTGTAGACAGTTACATTACCATCGGCGTCAGTCTTCTTCTTAAAGATCCATTTATTTTCAATGGCTTGCCGATCATCGGGCAAGTCAACCAAAGTCCATACTTTGTTCTCATACATGGATCCCATCTCAGATTTCATGGCTTCCAGCCATTTTGCGAATCTGGGCTCACCATCGCTTCTTCATAGTTTGTAGGTTCGCCATGGTCAAGTAACATGACTTCGAATAGGATTACCGTACCACTCACAGTGCGTATTTTACTCTGGTTGACCCACGAGGTTCAAGAGCAACTTGATCTGAAGCTTCATGATCATTATCATTAGTTTCCTCACTAATTGGTGTAGTTGTCACAGGAACCATTTCTTGTGATGAACTACTTTCCAATAAGGGAGCAGATCTGATTATCTCATCAAGTTCTACTTTCCTCCCACTCACTTCTTTCGAGAGAAACTCCTTCTCTAGAAAGGACCCGAATTTAGCAACGAAAATCTTGCCTTCAGATCTGTGATAGAAGGTGTACCCAACAGTCTCCTTTGGGTATCCTATGAAGACACATTTCTCCGATTTGGGTTCGAGCTTATCTGGTTGAAGTTTCTTTACATAAGCATCGCAGCCCCAAACCTTAAGAAACGACAACTTTGGTTTCTTGCCAAACCACAGTTCATAAGGCGTCGTCTCAACGGATTTTGACGGTGTCCTATTCAACGTGAATGCGGCCGTCTCTAAAGCATAACCCCAAAAGCGATAGCGGTAAATCGGAAATAGACATCATAGATCGCACCATATCTAGTAAAGTACGATTACGACGTTCGGACACACCATTTCTCTGGTGTTCGGGTGGCGTGAGTTGCGAAACTATTCCACATTGTTTCAAATGTAAACCAAACTCGTAACTCAAATATTCTCCTCCACGATCAGATCGTAGAAACTTGATTTTCTTGTTACGATGATTTTCCACTTCACTCTGAAATTCTTTGAACTTTTCAAACGTTTCAGATTTGTGTTTCATTAAGTAGATATACCCATATCTGCTTAAATCATCTGTGAAGGTGAGAAAATAACGATACCCGGCGTGCCTCAACATTCATTGGACCACAAACATCGGTATGTATGATTTCCAACAAATCAGTTGCTCGCTCCATAGTTCCGGAGAACGGCGTTTTTGTCATCTTGCCCATGAGGCACGGTTCGCAAGTAACAAGTGATTCATAATCAAGTGATTCCAGAAGCCCATCAGTATGGAGTTTCTTCATGCGTTTTACACCGATATGACCTAAACGGCAGTGCCACAAATAAGTTGCACTATCATTATCAACTCTGCATCTTTTGGCTTCAACATTATGAATATGTGTATCACTACTGTCGAGATTCAACAAGAATAGACCATTCTTCAAGGGTGCATGACCATAAAAGATATTACTCATATAAATAGAACAACCATTATTCTCTGATTTAAATGAATAACCGTCTCGCATTAAACAAGATCCAGATATAATGTTCATGCTCAACGCTGGCACCAAATAACAATTATTTAGGTCTAAAACTAATCCCGAAGGTAGATGTAGAGGTAGCGTGCCGACCGCGATCACATTGACTTTGGAACCATTTCCCACGCGCGCCGTCACCTCGTCCTTTGCGATTGCTCGTCTATTCCGTAGTCCCTGTTTCGAGTTGCAAATATTAGCAATGTAACCAGTATCAAATACCAGGTGCTACTACGAGCTCTAGTAAGGTACACATCAATAACATGTATATCACATATACCTTTGTTCACCTTGCCATCCTTTTTATCCGCCAAATACTTGGGGCAGTTCCGCTTCCGAGTGTCCGGTGCTGCTTGCAGTAAAACACTCATTTTCAGGCTTAGGTCCAGACTTGGGTTTCTTCTCTTGATCAGCAACTTGCTTGCTGTTCTTTTTGAAGTTTCCCTTCTTCTTCCCTTTGCCCTTTTTCTTGAAACTAGTGGTCTTGTTGACCATCAACACTTGATGCTCTTTCTTGATTTCTACCTCCGCGGCTTTTAGCATCGCGAAGAGCTCAGGAATTGTCTTAGTCATCCCTTGCATATTATAGTTCATCACGAAGCTCTTGTAGCTTGGTGGCGATGATTGGAGAATTACATCAATGACACTATCATCCGGAAGATTAACTCCCAGCTGAATTAAGTGATTGTTATACCCGGACATTTTGAGTATGTGCTCACCGATGAACTATTCTCCTCCATCTTGCAGCTATAGAACTTATTGGAGACTTCATATCTCTCAATCCGGGCATTTGCTTGAAATATTAACTTCAACTCCTGGAACATCTCATATGCTCCATGACGTTCAAAACGTCGTTGAAGACCCGGTTCTAAGCCGTAAAGCATGGCACACTGAACTATAGAGTAGTCATCAGCTCTACTTTGCCGACGTTCATAACTTCGGCTCAAGCATCTGCAGCAGGCCTGTCACCCAGCGGTGCTTCCGGGGCGTAATTTTTACGTGCAGCAATGAGGATAATCCTCAAATTACGGACCCAGTCCGTGTAATTGCTACCATCATCTTTCAACTTTGCTTTCTCAAGGAACGCATTAAAATTCAACGGAACAACAGCACGAGCCATCTATCTACAGTAAACATAGACAAGCAAAATACTATCAGGTGCTAAGTTCATGATAAATTTAAGTTTAATTAATCATATTAAAAACTCCCACTTAGACAGACATCTCTCTAGTCATCTAAGTGATCACGTGATCCAAATCAACTAAACCATGTCCGATCATCACGTGAGACGGAGTAGTTTCAATGGTGAACATCACTATGTTGATCATATCTACTATATGATTCACGTTCGACCTTTCGGTCTTCGTGTTCCGAGGCCATATCTGTTATATGCTAGGCTCGTCAAGTTTAACCTGAGTATTCTGCGTGTGCAACTGTTTTGCACCCGTTGTAGATGGACGTAGAACTTATCACACCCGATCATCACTTGGTGTCTGGGTACTACGAACTTTGGCAACGGTGCATACTCAGTGAGAACACTTCTTGATAATTTTTAGTGAGAGATCATCTTATAATGCTACCGTCAATCAAAGCAAGATAAGATGCATAAAGGATAAACATCACATGCAATCAATATAAGTGATATGATATGGTCATCATCATCTTGTGCTTGTGATCTCCATCGCCAAGCACCGTCATGATCACCATCGTCACCGGTGCGACACCTTGATCTCCATCGTAGCATCGTTGTCGTCTCGCCAACTATTGTTTCTACGACTATCGCTACTCCTTAGTGATAAAGTAAAGCAATTACATGGCGTTTGCATTTCATACAATAAAGCGACAACCATATGGCTCCTGCCGATTGCCGATAACTTCGGTTACAAAACATGATCATCTCATACAATAAAATATAGCATCACGTCTTGACCATATCACATCACAACATGCCCTGCAAAAACAAGTTAGGCGTCCTCTACTTTGTTGTTGCAAGTTTTACGTGGCTGCTACGGGCTGAGCAAGAACCGTTCTTACCTACGCATCAAAACCACAACGATACTTCGTCAAATAGACTCCGTTTAACCTTCTCAAGGACGGGCGTAGCCACTCGATTCAACTAAAGTGAGAGAGACAGACACCCGCCGGTCACCTTTAAGCAACGAGTGCTCGGAGCGGTGAAACCAGTCTCGGCGTAAGCGTCTGGCGTAATGTCGGTCCGGCCGCTTCATCTCACAATACCGCTGAACCAAAGTATGACATGCTGGTAGGTAGTATGACTTGTATCGTCCACAACTCACTTGTGTTCTACTCGTGCACATGACATCAACGCATAAAACCAGGCTCGGATGCCCTTTGTTGGGGAACGTAGTAATTTCAAAAATTTCCTACGATCACGCAAGACCATGGTGATGGCATAGCAACGAGAGGGGAGAGTGTCCGTCCACGTACCCTCGGAGACCGAAAGCGGAAGCGTTATAACAACGCGGTTGATGTAGTCGTACGTCTTCACGATCCGACCGATCCAAGCACCGAACGTACGGCACCTCCGGAAGTTCTGCACACGTTCAGCTCGATGGCGATCCCGGACTCCGATCCAGCAAAGTGTCGGGGATGAGTTCCGTCAGCACGACGGCGGCGTGGTAGCGATGTTGATGCTCCACCGGCGCGGGGCTTCGCCTAAGCTCATGACGATATGACTTCTCCGGCGCGGGGCTTCGCCTAAGCTCCATGACGATATGACCGAAGTGGAATATGGTGGAAGGGGCACCGCACTGCGGCTAAGGAAAGATCCGTAGATCAACTTGTGTGTCTTGGGGTGCCCCTGCCCCAGATATAAAGGAGCCAAGGGGGTGCGGCCAGCCTTGGGAGGCGCTGGAGGAGTCCTACTCCCACCGGGAGTAGGACTCCCCCCCCCCCGTGTCCGTGTGGGAGGAGGGTTGGGGGGGGGGAAAGAGGAAAGGGGGCGCCGCTCCCCCTCTCCTTGTCCTATTCGGACTGGAGGGGAGGGGCGCAGCCCACCTGGCCGGCCCTTCCTCTTCTCCCTTGTGGCCCATGAAGGCCCATATACCCTCGGGGGTTCAGTAACCCCGGTGTTCCGGTAACTTCCTGTTTTCACTCGGAACTCTTCCAAGTCCAAACATAGGCTTCCAATATATCAATCTTTATGTCTCGACCATTTCGAGACTCCTCGTCATGTCCGTGATCACATCCGGGACTCAACAAACTTCGGTGCATCAATACTTATAAACTCATAATGAACTCATCGCCGAAGCGTTAAGCGTGCGGACCCTACGGGTTCGAGAACTATGTAGACATGACCTAGAACCATTCTCGGTCAATAACCAATAGCGGAACCTGGATGCCCATATTGGTTCCTACATACTCTCTGAAGATCTTTATCGGTCAAACCGCATAACGACATCGTTGTTCCCTTTGTCATCGGTATGTTAGTTACCCGAGATTCGATCGTCGGTATCCAATACCTAGTTCAATCTCGTTGCTGGTAAGTCTCTTTACTCGTTCCGTAATACATCATCTCACAACTAACTCATTAGTTGTAATGCTTGCAAGGCTTAAGTGATGTGCATTACCGAGAAGGCCTGGAGATACCTCTCCGACAATCGGAGTGACAAAACCTAATCTCGAAATCGCCAACCCAACAAGTACCTTTGGAGACACCTGTAGTACTCCTTTATAATCACCCGATTACGTTGTGACGTTTGGTAGTACCCAAAGTGTTCCTCCGGTAAACGGAGTTGCATAATCTCATAGTTACAGGAACATGTATGGGTCATGAAGAAAGCATTAACATACTAAGCGATCAAGTGTTAAGCTAACGGAATGGGTCATGTCAATCAGATCATTCAACTAATGATGTGACCTTGTTAATCAAATAACAACTCCTTGTTCATGGTTTAGGAAACATAACCATCTTTGATTAACAAGCTAGTCAAGTAGAGGCATACTAGTGACATACTGTTTGTCTATATATTCACACATGTATTATGTTTCCGGTTAATACAATTCTAGCATGAATAATAAACATTTATCATGATATAAGGAAATAAATAATAACTTTATTATTGCCTCTAGGGCATATTTCCTTCAAACACTCCATGACCCATTGAAGTCATGTTTGCTGAGGCAATCTGTATATTTTGTTCAAGTACCGCTCAACATAGAGGTTACCTAGGTTTCCCATGATAGCAGCCTGCTTCCCAAGTTCAGCTAGAACTTTCAATCCCTCCTTGCCCTTTTTGGCCATTTCTTCCATCCTTGAATCCATCTACACATGAACATGAAGATGTTAAAATACAATCATGGTTCCATCATGGTCAACAACTTAAGAAATAATTTTAACAATATGTATACTGCTGGAAACATAAACAAATATTGTTCACAACACAATCATGTTGCTTCCCATTTCTCCAAAACATTTTTCCAGCCCTTGTTGCTTAGATGACCTAATGGTCTATTTCCATTTGAAACCTCTTCTCTCAATATATCAATGAGTTTATTCAAATGGGCATCATCCCACACAGCCTTTTCAGTCATACTTCAGTCAAGAAAAAAAATGACATAGCACTAAATCAATATATATGGTCCAGCAAGCAATTGCATAGCAATCTGCAGCAAGCAATCATGCAATGTAGAGCAAAATGCAGCAAGTATTCATCACTGTACAGGAACACACGACAATGTGCAGCGATACTATCAAAATTTCATCGATTTCACATCAATATACAACAATATGACAAGCAATATGCATCATCCCATCAAAATTTCATCCACTTTACATCATAAATACACAACAATATAAACGAGCAAAAAAATCATCCTATTTCTACTTGTACAGGAGGTGGGAGGGGGTTGGGGATTGGAAAGAAAGGGGCGCAGTACCTTGCAGAATGGAGGGAGTAGGTCGCGCTAGAGTTGCGGGAGGCGTCGCCGACGGCTGGGCGCGCGGCGGTGGAGGGTCGGCGATGGAGGAGGGATGAGGTCGCGACGGGGAGGGGCCGCGGGGAGGCGAAGGGAGGAGGTCCGGCGGGCAGTGGACGAGTGAGGAGGTCGTAGCGGGGAGGCGGCGCCGGCGGCTGGGCGTGCGGCGATGGAGGGCCAGCGGCGGTGCTGGCGGCGGCTAGGAACCCTAGCTGCCGCTCGGGTGGATGGGAGAACGAGGGGTGGTGTGTGCTGCTGGATGTCTCGCTCGGGAGGAATAGGCCCAATCGTTTTTCACTTGCGAGTGGCAAACGTGGGTAAATGCTAATAAACTTCCAAGGACAGCTAAAAGTGCACGACTGAAGTTGGGGGTTTCGTTGCTGCGAAAATACACTACGGGGAAGCACTAGCTTTTGCTACTTCTGCTTCTCTTTTCTCCCCCTTTGGTTAGCTTATACTTCCTCCGTTCCGAATTACTCATCGTAGAAATGGATGTATATAGATCTATTTTAGTTCTAAATACATCCATTTCTGCGACAAGTAATTTGAAACGGAGGGAGTAGCTTCCAAAAGCCAGAAGTTGGCTGCAAAAGCTCAACCAAACACAGCCATGCAACCGTATTCAAAAAAGGTTAGAACATGTTATATTTGTGAACAGATGGAGCAGATGGGATCGTTGTTTCCAAACAATATCTACTCCTATTTTTATTTCTGCATAGGACACCAGCATCTTTTGAGCCAATAGATCGATCGATATGATTATGTAATAAAAGTATAGAGTAAATATTGATACTGTTGTGGGGAATACGCGGTCACGCCACCAGCGACGCTGGTTACGATATTCGAGATTGGGAGACGGGTGCAGTCTACTCTAGCTTGCATTTCTAGGGCTAGCTAGCTTGGTAGGCTCGCGCGCGCGGCTCGGCGAGGCAGTGGCGTGTGCCAGAGCTTCGAAGACTTTGTGTGACTTTGCTTCTGTCATATACACCGCTCCAAAGTCTCATGCTTGAATATTTTGCGAAGAACGATATTTTGCGTGAATATAGTAGAGTAGATGGGATGGCCGTTTCAATCAATATTTTTCCTACTGTAATACTAAAAATATAGAAATGACATATGGCTTCTCAATTTAAACGAGTTTAGAACGGTGGTTTAAATTCATAGATTCTAGTACATATGAACGCAATCCATGATAATGTGTTCTTTTATGACAAGCGCGGATAAGACGAGAATATATACACATACATATCATTTTTTTATCTTTTTTTTTTGCGAGGATCACATACATATCATCACATCGTATATATATACTCCATGGTGCATGGAAGAGTGGTTGCAGAGTTTGAAATATGTCGAGGTCGTGATGAACGTCCTGTTGTCGCGGGCAATTAGAATGTGACATATGATGGGCGACCTTGAATTATCTTGCCATGGCAACAAGAATTGCTTGAGTGCCTAAATCATATATTCTTCTAGTCTCAGGAAATAATAAAGTAGGCTGTGTAACAATCTCTACTAACCATGGAAGCAATGTTTGGTGCTCCAAATCTATGCAAAAATGTTGGGAAAATATTGTATGCTCTATACATGTTTATACGGATTAAAAGAAACTTATGTAGGATATTATAAGAATATCAAATTTCGAAGAGCACATTAGAATTTTTCTGCAAATACAAAGACTACAGGAAAATTAGATGCATGCCATTGTTGCAATAGATAAAAGGAGAAGTAGTAAATAAATCCCATAAACAATTGTGCTATTGTTCTGAGTACTCCTATTGTTCTTTAGACCAACAACCTCAATTGAAAAGAATGAATGGAACAAAAATCTAATGTTTATTTTAAGAAACTTAAAGAAAAAACAATTGATGAAGTTCTGAAATCACCACGAGCTAACGAGTTAGGTGAGTCCGCCTATCGGCGCAGGAAGACTTATTAGGGCTTGTACAACGCTACACGGTGGACGGGTGCTCCAACTGCCACCTAGGTTCAGATGGTCCCAAATTGACGCAACGTGCTGCTTGTAGACTAAAGCTACATCCTGCAGAAGAGCCAGCCTCTTCAGATGTGAAAAAGCGAAGAAAGGAAGATGCATGCAAGAGAGGGATAGAGAGATCAGAAAACCAATGCTATGCATGTGAAGGACAGTGGGTCCGCTACATAGTGTGGCCTCTGTTGGAGAGATTTTTTCTAAAATGGTGGCTTCATTATTTTTTGATTAGTTTAAAAGCTGAGGCAGTACCAGGGTGATGCCTCCGTTGTACATGCCCTTACTTTAGCATTTATTTAAAAATCTAGAATTGAGAAAATGTATTTTGAAAACCACTTTTAGTAAAATGGAACGACATGTATGGTACCAGAAAGCAAAACACCCATTATTTGTATTTGTTCCCACATTTCATCACAAATATTCCATTGCGTATCGAAAATGTTACCAAATTTTGTGAAACTGGTCGAATATATCAAGAAATGTTCTACGTCATGCATGTTACAAAATGAAATGGTTGAACTGATCATGACTCCCTAACAAGTGGTCAAAATGTCCTTGTCATGTTGCAATGGGAAGCAGGGTACAGTAATTTGATATAGGCCGGTGGATGAGCTATTGAACGAAAGGTACATGCGCAGCTACAAGTAGTTGAAAATAACACAGTCTGGTTTTGTTCTCTGAGAAAAAATAATAAGCGGCGGCCAATGTTGAGCTCTTGCGAAGCTGTAATTTATCAGTCAGCAATGCATTAGCTATTTTTCGTGTAGCGACTGTTTTCTTAAACAAAGTATCAGCATTAGCTCTCAAGTTTAGTTCCAGGCGATATGGAACTACGGAGTACTACCACAATGCCGATATGGAACAGTAGCTAGGCTCCGGTCGTACCGTACTAGCTAGCTTATGTAGGCTGGACGTGCAAGTCAATTCGATGGGACGAGGCGTGGCATGTACCTTGTAGCGTGTCCCAGAGCAGAGCTTTGAAGTTTTTCTTTTTCTTTTTGCAAGATAGAGTTTTGAATACTTTGACCTTGCCTTTTTCACAGCGACTCGACCTTACCAGATCGACCGGAAAAAGGGAAACCCGGTTAAATCGCTGGTTCAAATTGATCAAAGTAGTCCCTACAGGGTTTTTTTTCCAGAGAATTTCTTCTCTTCTTTTATACGGGGCCAAAATGTTTTTCTGCGTACGCACATACTACTCCACTGAGGAGTAGTTGGAGGATGCACAATTTTCCTCTCTTGTTCATCCCTCCTGCAAAACCCTAGGAGCTAGGGCGACGACGCCAATCTACCTTACCCCCTGAGAGCACAACCCCCTTTGTCTTTGCCCGCCACTTTGTCGACGGGAGGGGGTGTGGGTCCCCGTTGTGTTTGGACCGGTAATGGTAGGGTGAGGTTTTGGTAATTGGTGGTGAGGCGATGACAATGTCCTCGGTATGGAATAAGTCCTCCTTGCATCGTTCTGGTTTGTGTGTTGCTTCCTTACATCATTATTAGGAGGCGTATGGGGGCTGGTGTGTCTCCAGATCTGGTTCTACGGGTTGGGGGTTTTCCTCCGCAGGTTTGTCTCGAAGCGCGTGACTTTGTGTCTTGGTCCTCTAGCGCTAGTTTTGATCGATGAAGGCTGACCAGCTTCAGACTCGTCGGGGAGTGTGTGAGAGTTGTGTTCCTCGAGTCCCTCTTGCCGAAAATAGGACATTATACATGCCCTCGTCGACATTTTCTTCTTTGGGATAGTGATCTGCTATGGAAATCATGGTCGCTGGCATCTCCTGGTCTACATCAATGACTTCCTAACCGTTGCTTCTACCAGCCCTCGGGTTTTTTTTCTAAAAAAATATGCTCTGTTGACATGGAGCCCAAAGGCAGTAGTGAGCTTTGCTCATGACGCACCGCCACTAGATGCAGGAGGAAAAAGACTTTGGCACCCCTAAGGATTTGAATGTATTTTTTATTTCTTTACAGTTGTTTTTGTAAGCATATGAGCTTTCGGCTTTTTGGACACCCCAAGACTATCTTTAGAAGGATTCTGATGTTCTATTATTCTTGTGAATCAAAATAGTTGACATAAATTTTATGTTATCCAATCCTCCATTTTCCATCTATGTTCCTATTCTATTCATTTATATCGCAGATCGGGCAGAAGGGTAGAGAAAGGAAGAAATCAAAGGGGATGACCGGGTGAGGGGGCTTTGCAAGGGAGGATTTGATGAGGCGGAGAGGATATTAAAGAGATGACATGAGGACGGGAGGTGAACAAGGGAAGCAGGGTAGGGGGAGCCCCGGTGAGGTGAAGATAAGAGGAAGAAAGTAATCAAGCAAGGGATGGGGGTGAGAGGTGGGCAGAGGGGGCGGATCCCTGCTGTCATGCTTGTTGTCGGAGATGAATGAGGAAGGTCCGCGGGGACGGAGCGGCGAAGGGACAGGACTGCTTGCACGGCAATGCTAATTTTTTTGGCGGGTGAGTACGGCTAGGATATTAACACATGGTTTCCCAATATTCTATATATCTTGCACTTGCTTTACTATCACATTTGTATCTTTTGTACTATTTGTGCATTTTAAAATCGCTGTAGACAAAACATGCTCTTAACAAAAAATGAAGCCTGATTCTAAGCAACACATTGTGATTTTTGTCCGGGTCCGTTGAGTCGGACCGCCCATGCCAAAATTTAATCTTGAAAGAAAGAATTTGGAATAATCTTGTTGTGTATCTTAATATTTTTGGCTATATTTCAGGTTTTTGTCATATATATAAATTCTTTGTTTGCAATCCTGTGCCACTAGCATGTTGATATACTTCTATAAAAAAAGTTC
Source organism: Aegilops bicornis (assembly GCA_021605145.1). Taxonomy (NCBI): domain Eukaryota; kingdom Viridiplantae; phylum Streptophyta; class Magnoliopsida; order Poales; family Poaceae; genus Aegilops; species Aegilops bicornis. Next base: position 788,065,148 of record CM038671.1, on the reverse strand, counting down.
CATATTGACTCGCGCGCGTATCATTTTGCGAAGCGTTCAAAAATTATTAATTTCAAGAAGGCAATAAATTCGACGGGACGGGGCACGTTGGACCTGCAGCTGCTGGTGGCGTGCGTCAGGTCATGAAGACCAGACGAGACGCCCCCTCCTCCATCAATCTCACCTTCTCTCGGTTTCTCCCCCTCTTCCTCCTTTACCCACTCTCCTCCCTCCGCTCGCTGCCGCTCTCGTTGTGTTCCTCCGTAGATCTAGTAAGCACGGAATCCTGCTCTAGTTCGTTCATGTCTTTATGCGATTGTTGCTTTTCAGTTTCCTTCACGATGCATCTTCTGTTTTTGTTTTTATTACAGGGAGCTAGGGAGGATCATGTCGCAAGAACTGGAGCGAGCGGCAATGGCAGCCGCGCACGGTGACGTTCCGACACCCCTGGCCTCCCCTGTTCATCTCCCGCTGGCCAAAAGGGTGAAGCAAGATCCGCCCGCGGTACCGGCCACGGAGTGCGCTGGCTGGTCCGCGCTCCCGGGCGACCTCGTCCGCAGCATCGCCGACTCCTTCCTCGCCAACAACGACCTGGACTACTACATGTCCGTCCGCGGCGTCTGCCCCAGCTGGCGCGCTGCCACCGAGGACCCCAGCAGCGACGCCGGGGACTCCCGCTTCCATCCGCGCGGGTGGATCGTCCTGGACGAGGACTTCCAGGGCGACGGCAGGCGCATCTTGCTCAACACCCTCACCGGCCGCTTCCTCCGCACGAAGCTGCCGGTGCTGCTCGATTACTACGTCATCGGCACCAGTCGCGGCTTCTTCGTCCTGGCAGACAGGAGCCCTCCTCACGCCGCTCGTGTCTTCAATCCTCTCACCGGCTGCGTGGTCCGGTTCGCGGCGCCCGTGCCCCGCGAGGTGGGCCTCTCCGAAGTTGACTCCTCGCTGGCGCTCGCCCTGTTCTGCGACTCGTCTCGCACCATTTACAAGGCCGCGCCTGACAGCGAACGTTTCGTCGCGGTCAAGACGATGAGTAAAAAGCCGGCAGTTTACGATTGCTTCCGCAAGGCGGCCGTAGGTGGTGTCTATGCAGAAATCAGTGCCTTGAAATCAATTGCAGTAGCTGAGATGATTACATTTTTACCCATGTTTAATGCGATAGCTGCACAGATGCAAAATAGAGGATATCCAGAGTTCCCCAGCGATCTTCCTAGAGATGCGAAGGATATCCAGAATTCCCTGGTGGTTTTATCTGGACAGATGTTGATGGTCTTGGGCGCACCATTTCCCTTTGTTTGCCAAGTGGACATCGATGCAACTGAGTTGGAGCCTTTGGTGAGCATCGGCAGATTTGCCATCTTCATCAGTAATCGGAGGTGCCTAGCTGTGGATACTGACATGTTCCCATCGATTGAGGCAAACTGTGTCTACTTCATTCAGCTTCTGGGTTCATCTGCATATATCTGCAAGTCCAACATAGAGGACAGGAAAGTAGAGAGGATCTCCGAAAGTCCAGATTTCGTGAAGCGGGGCAAGCGGTTTGTCCTCGTCGCTTGCCGTCCTTTTACGGTCATCCAGCTTCTATCGAGCTACACCATCAACATCCCGGATTCTCAGTTGGCACTGCAATAGATGCCATAAGGCGCCAGTCAGATCTTCATTCAGCTCTAGGGATAGTGATCTCGATGACCAACCGACAAGGCTATGCTTTTGCGAAGTAACTGCTCCTGTCTTTTTTTGTTTTGTTATGTTGGACATGCCTTGCCTTGTCATGGTTAAGAAACAGGTTTATTCATGGTATCAACCTAATGCTACACATACCGTGCTTGATGCTATCTTTTGTCCGTGTGTCCACTTGTTCTTGACTTGTATTATTATTACTTCCTCGCAATGCAATTTCTGGCTGTAGTAAATGTTTGTCCAAATTTTTACAGCTTCTGAATTAGTAAATTTAGCTTCTGCAGTTGGACCATTGATCATATTAGCTTGCCTCCCTGTTCTTGTAGGCTTTATTAATTTTGCAATACCACGTACTGGGCAAGAAGTGCTTTGTAGAGCTGCTGTATGATGCGGCATGGGCTTACAACAGGGTACGGAAGTAGCGTTTGATCTATTTTTCTGAATGCTCCCATGCATCTATGCTTTAGCCTCTTGAACTAGTTGCATTTGTAGTATGTTTCTTGTGTTTCTGGGCATTACTGCATAAACACATAAAGAACTGAAGATGTGCTTTACAGTTTATCATTGCTGCAAAGAACTTAAGATGTTCCCAGCTTATAAATAATCGTGACATGGTTGGCAGTTGCTGTCTCTAAAGGGGAATGGTAGATGTTTTACATACTTCTGCCTGGCAGGTGTTTTTATCCTATTTAGAGGATGCATTTGCTCTGAGTTGTTTTTATCCTATTTACACATAGTTTTTATCCTATTTAGAGGATGCATTTGCTCTGAGTTGTTTTTATCCTATTTACTGCGGCAAAAGTTAGCACTGAACAGCTGTTGGAAGTAACTTAGGCTGAACTTGAAAGTAGTGCTGCTTGTAAGGGATGAACTATTGAACAACAGATCCATGCACAACTTACAAGGAGTCTCGTTTTGTTCTCTGAGAAACAATTGTGCCATTGGATATTGAACCCTTGTGAAGCTGTAGTTTACCAGTCAGCATTGCATTTATGTTTATTGTAGCAGCAGTGAGCTTGTAGGGATACATCCGAACGGGCCAATCCTCAGTTAACTTCTAGTCTAGGTTGGAACCTTAGCTAACTGATGGAAACTTGAAATATGCATTGTGCCATTGAGATCATCAATTAGTATATCAGTTGTTTTTCTTAAAAAAAACAGTTTCTTCAGTTAGTTGAAGATTATTGGTACAGCATTACCTTCATCTATTCTTCAACCCCTAGTAGAACAGGTTTATGAAAGTAATGCTGTCTGGGGTCAGGGTGGACACGGTCCGAGCCGGTCCGGTCCCGGTCCGAGCCGGCGTTTGGACCGGCCGCCGGCGGTCCGAGCCGGACCGGACCGAGCAGCCGAGCGGTCCTGTTTTCAGGGACCGGACCGGCGACGACGAAGCCCGGGCTGGACCGAATGGACCGAGCGGACCGGGAACAACCACCAGCCGCGATGTGTGCGGGTGCAGCGGCGAGGTGGGCGATCGTGCGTGAGTGATGTGATGAAGTCGAGGAGCGATACCGACGAACTGAATCTTCTGAAACTGACGAACTGAATTTTCTGAAAGTTTGACAGCACCTGTGTTTAACTGACGAACCGTGTGCATGTGTGAGCACGTCCACGTCTTGACTCAGTTTCAGGTTAGTTAGATTAGGCCGTCATGGGAGGTCGTGGAGTAAATTGCAAAAAACCACCACAATTGGGGACCCTGATTCACAAAACCAACACCATTCATTTTTTTTTCAAAAAACATCCGGTATTCATTAATTATTTTGCAAAAAACACTGATAGCATGATTTACAGCGTTGACGCTGAACCTGACAAGTAGGGGCCGCTGCATCTGATGACGTGGCATGACGGTGACGGACATGGGTGACGGAATTGTAACTGAACTAGTAGCTCTTTTATTAGACAGGTGGGGTCCGTCTGTCATTGAAAGAAAAATATAGAAAAGAAAAAAAGAGCATGTCCTGGCGATGGCAGCCCGTGCGTGTGCGGGATCCCAGCGAGCAGATGGGGCGGCGTCGCTGGATCCCGGCGCTGTCGCCGGAGCTCAGCCGCCGGCACCGGAGCCAGCCCATGCGCGCGGGATCCTGACGGCGGGCACAAATTTGGCGGCGTCGCTGGCGGGAATGCCTCCGGTGGCTCGGGCTCCGCGCACGCCTCGCCGGGCACGTGCGACGCCGGCATGGCGACCTCGACGGGAGGGGCTACGGCACCGCCACCTGGGAGCGGATCAAGGAGGTGGGCGAGGGCGACTCCGGCGACCTGGGAGCGGCTTCTGCTCCATTGCGCCACCATGCCGGATCTCGGCCGCGGCACCGGACCCAGCCCGTGCACGGGAGGCGGGCGGCGTCACACCCCGGCTGTGGGTTCGTCTGATGCGGCTCGTGAGCGGCGCACGGCAGGGGGATTTTGACCTCGTCCTGGATTCGGGCTGGATCCAGCAATCTTGGCGCTCGCCGGAGCTGGAGCGGCGCAGCTCGCCGTTGACCTCGCCTGCCTCCCTCGCCGGGGAAAAGAGTTCATGCCTTGAGACGCTTGAGAAGCTGACGAGTGGCCCCATCTTCTAGTTTAACTGGCAGGTGAAACGGTGTCATGTTATTTTTGCCACATCAGCACTTACAGCGGGCCACATCTGTCAGAAGTGATGTCAACGTGTGTTTAGTGACATATCAGTGTTTTTTTGAAAACTGTCAGCACATTGTCGGTGGTTTTTTGAAAAAAAAACTGAATGGTGGTGGTTTTCTGAATTAGGGTTCCCAATTGTGATGGTTTTTTGCAATTTACTCGAGGTCGTGGGATAGAACGATTTCTCATGCAGCGGCAACATAGCTGCGTACGGGTGGACGCGAGACGGCACGGCCGCAATACTTGTTCCTGGCTTTTCTTTCGTTTCTTTCAGTTGTAATGTCTTGACCCGCAGCTCGAGTCATGGCATGATTTCAGCTCATGCAGCCGCAATACCCGCAGGAATTGGTGCCACCGTTGGATTTGAGGCCATGTTCGAGAACTCCAGAACGGCGGCAGTTCACGCACGACCACGATGGCAACCGGCGGCAAGAGGATACGGCGCATGAGGAGGAGAGGAAGGAAGGGGAGGGGAACCTCTGGGACATGGCTGTTCACCGTGGGGCTGCCGGTGGCTGTGACGACGATGAACAGCAACGGCGGTGACTGCGTTTTCGCGGTCTGACCGAGCGGCTCGGTTAAAGCCCGGACCGGACCGACATTTTCTCGGGCCCAATATTGCAGCCCGGACCGATCAGTTTCGCTACCGGTCCTGGACCGTCCGGTCCGGTCCTGAACGGGCCACGAGCGGGCCCAAAAGCCCGCTCGTTCCGTCCAGCCTGAGTCTGGGGTCTATTCTTCAACCCCTACTACTAGTTGCTTTTGTAACATGTTCCTTGTATTTCTAAGTACTGCAGGGACGCAATCTGCAGCACCATTGATATACATATTTCAGATACACTTTGTTGTTGCTGTCTCTAAATGGCTTATGTAGTTTTTTTTACATATTTTGCCTCGCAGGTGCTGTACATTTACATAGATATTATCATGTTGATTCGATCATACTAGGAAACAAGTTGAAAGTATGCGGAGAACAGTAGCTGAAAATAACATAGGTAAGTGGATGAACTATTGAACAGCAGGTACATACTACTAGTAATAGAAAGTAACATAGTCTTGCTCGTTCTCTGAGAAAAGATAAGTCTTTTTATTTATTTTCCAGTGTAGCAGGAGTGAGCGTGGTTGGATGGAACCGCACTGGCCAATCCTCGGAATAGTTTTAGTGTAGGCTGAATCCTTAGCTAACTGATGGGAAACTTGATATCATCAAATGTTTGCCAACTAATATGCATCATTTGTCTATTCTACTGGGCTGAGGAATTGACTTTGCTTTGTCTTATTTTATTTATCAATTGGTTCTTATTCTTAGTACTCAATTGTTTGCAACTTATATGGCTCATGTCCCTGATCCTTGAATTGAAGAATTGACTTTACCTTATCTAGTAGTCTTGATAGTCCGTATTTTGGGTGTTCCTTTTTATACCCTCCGTTGTAACTGACGATGAAACGAGGTAGACTCTCCCCTCTGTTGCCTTGCAAGCTCTATCTGTTTTTTCGAGCAGCTTGGAGAAGTACTCATTAACCTCCATCCTAAAACAACAGGTTAACTTGTTATCCCTCCCTGTTGTTTCAACTGCATGGATTGAGCTATTGCTGATATTCATTTCAACTCAGTAGAACGAGTTTCATTGCTTTGATACTGATTAATTGATGGTGTGATGAATTTCTATTATATGCATGATGTCAGTTTTCCACATGGATTTACCTTTGTTTTGTGTCGATGACCAATTAGTTTTATGACGGTGTTTTCTTTATTCGATCAGTTCACATACCAATAGTTTTTCCTTATAAAAAAGTAGATCAGCTTGTTCACTTGGTGGACGATTAGTGGTATAGGGGTCAAGTGTAAAATTCTCAGTACTGATTAGTGACGTTGCGTTTCGTACTTCTGAAACCTTCTTTTGTTTCAGAGGATACATTTGAAACTCTGAATGAATGCTTCTTCCGTAGCTTCAAGATAATCGCTGGTCGTATTATCTCTTGGAGTTCATTGTTATATCAGTGACTGGATGCAGTTATTAGGGTTATCTACGTTGTACCTAGTTGCTTCATTTCACTAGGTACCTAGTTGTGCTACTTCAGAAGCTGACACTAACAAGGGTTAATAATGCAGAAAACTGCACTGGATGTTCTCAATAACCTATCTCGAAACACACTGGGTAAACTCCCTTTCCCAGTGTGTATACAGTGAACGCCCTTGGAAAATATCCTATGGAGCTTAGGCTCATGTACACCCCTTATCTAGCCATTCAATTCTGCATCGCGATTCGTGCAAGTACTTTTCTCTTTTTCGTTTCTCTCATATAGTTTAACATATGAACTTCATACTTTTTCAGCACAACAGAATATTCTTACTAGAATATGGGAAAAATACTTTCAGATTTTTTCGCGCATCATAAATAACAGAAATAAGATTTTTTTAATTAAAAAAATCTCATTTTCTATATTTTTCTTCGACAAAAAAATCTGAAAGTTTTATCCCACATTGTTCTAAGAATGTTTTGTTGTCCTGGAGAGTTTCAAGTACATTTGTTGTTTTGTTTTGAAGAAGCAAAAAAGAGAAGTTTTCATGTAGTAAGTTAGTTGTGTAGTACGGATCTCAAAGCAACATTAGATGGTGAGGATAGGAGGTGTCCAGGAGCCCGTGCTCTAAAAATCCGCGTCCGAACGCCCTTTCAGTCTTGCCTCACGCAGTATAATGGATAAGCTTCTTCTCCAGACTTCGGTTATGGCTGAAGCTGGAGCATTGCATCTAGCTACTGTCATAGCTAGGAAACTCAACATTCAGAGACCTATCTTGGGCCAAAGCTTCTACTGCCAAGGACATCAATTCTGCTCCAGCTGTCGTGGAGAATCATCCTGGCGACCCAACAAACCCTCATGCTGCCGGGGAGGATCATCCCGGTGAATAATCTTGCAGTTGGGCGAATCATCACGGTGTCGGGGAGAATCATCCTCACGACGCGGCGAATCGTCAATCCGCCATCTACTATACCGACTAGGTTGTGACAAACTGACCATGTCCGCGCTACTCTGAGTTAAACCGGGTGCCCAAATTCTTGTGGAGTAGGAGGCCAACCGGTCACGCGACTGATAATAAATCGTGTTATTCTTCTCTAGTGCTGCCTTTAACAAGGTGATCACATGTCTGAGTAGTCGTGAATACTATGGTCGCGCCTGACCGTCGATGGGGAAGGTTGTCTATGACACCTATTGGTGCCGGCCGCGCGCCTCATGGTCCCGAGTCTCCAGGGGGGGGGGGGGGTGCTCCAGTCAGGCCAGATGATCACACTCAGGTAAAGTCGCTAAACGCGCAGGCTCCAACTTCCCTCGAGAGTATCGATGGGGATCAGTGTGTTCAGAAGATGTTTAGCCTCTCAGGCCGCAACTGCCGCGGCTACCAGGGCCACCGTGTGCTACCACCTCCATTGTTTCGAGTGGCATCCATAGTAGGATCCACCAGAGGTGGCGTGTTTGCCATGTAAACCTCCTTCGTAGGGGTGCGACATTCATCATTCCTCCCTAGCTCGGAGCCGGACTCAAGGAAAAGGTACATCGAGTCGGAATGCACCATGTTGACCAGATGTCTAGAAGCTTTGTAAGGACGGGACCTCCGGGAGCGCGTTCGACACGTCTGCCCGACTAGTCAGTACGGAACCGGCTCTATTGTCGTTGACACAGAAATGCATACCACCACGCGCCAGCCGCGTGACATCAGCCAGCGGAGCATCAGGATGCAATTCTAAGTCATCGGTGGAGAAGTTGACTGAACCGAAGCAAATGAACTGCCTTGGATCCAGTCCCCCGCCTGTCGCCGATGAAGAAGAAACCATCCGCACCATAGCTTGACAGATGCTAGGTTCCAAGGTGGGCACTAACAGTTATGGATAAAATCCTGACAATGAGTATAGGAGTATGAATGATGGAGTGTAGAGACTATCGAGGTGCAAATGAGTGTACACACAAGGATGTATACATGTCCGTGACAGCGATAGTGGAGGTAATACCCGATTTCTTGTTGGTGTTATTTTCTCTTGTGTATAGGATCTAAAAGGATTACATAGTATTGTGAACCCTCGGGCCGGTACCCCGGGGATGGCTTTGTATAGAGTGCGCCATGTTGGGGTTGCGACGATGGTCAGGAGAAACACCATCGACCCGCGAACCTGGCTACTATGCTTCAACCTTTTTTAGGGATAAAGCTAAGCTTATTGATTATAGTCCACATGAAGTGGTATAAAGAAGGATCTTGGTGATGGATCAACCAAAGTTGTCGCCCTGATCAAGAGTGTTTGAAAACTTAGCTAACCTATTTACATCACTGTTTGATGTGCGACCTTCAAAAATAAACGTGCAAATAACTAAACTAGCTCACTGCTTTATCTCGCTAATTATACAACCATAAGTACTACTAGTTCTTTTGTCAATGTTATTCACCATCTAGTTTGAGTCGGAGGCCATCATATTGTTTTGAATCATCAAGTCTTCAGCAAGAGGCAATACTTCTCTAAATGCTATCGCCTCGAGTGTAGCTGCATAAATGATCCCGGGACAAAATGAGAGGAGCTGCCCAAATGTCGTACAACACCATCTCGGCACACCGCGGATTGTTAGAATAAATCCAAGGCTCTCCGTCGATCTACCGAGAACCAAGTAATCATGCGAGGCACCACATCAAAATTTGTTAACGAGGTTCACCATCATGGCTACATCCCCGGGGCCTGACTACGGGCGCTCCTCCCCACGACACCGCTACAATACCGCACCTTAGCCGCCCGGGCGCCGGCACACGCCATCGGCTCCCCCGCGTGCCTGTGCTATTATGTTGGCATAGGTTACATTGTGTGTCTACCCCTGCTATATAAGAGAGGCCTATGATACAAGTGTCCTACTAGGACACAACTCCTACCCTGTCTACACACAGTCCAAAATCAAATCCAACTGTAACCTACCTTGTACAATAATATTCGACACAACTCTAACACGGATGCTGCTCCTCTCATCCCGGACTTTGCCATACTTCCATCAACATGGATTTTTGCAAAACCCTGAGGTGGCGCCCTAGGCCTTGCCACTATTCTTCTAATCTGAGGTGGCGCCTTTGTCTCCTTTTGTGTTGTCATCTCCGGTTCTACTATAAATCTTTTTATAATGAACTCATGCTTTTTTTCATAATGATCTCATGAGTAGTTTTTTTTTTGCGGGAAGAACTCATGAGTAGTTGAGTAGGAGAGGTCACCCCTCCATTGTTGGTGTTGTTTGATCCTTAGCATTCATGGGCCTGGGCCTCTGGCTGGACCAGTGGCGGAGCTTGACAGAGATTGTTGAGGGGGCAAAGAAGAGTTTAGGGGGGCAAAAGGACATATTCTGTTTAAACTATGATAAATTTCTAAATTTTAGCTTACCAATTAATGGTATTCCATATACTTGCTCTAGGGTATTTGATTTCATTTGTAGTTTATGCAAGAAATCCGAGTACGTTGGTCAATAAAAGTATGTGAACATCATCAGAAATATTAGAGTACATGAACGCTAATCCATGCATCCACTTCAAACCGTAACTATACATACATTTCAAATTGCATGATCCCAGATAAACTTTTAAATAGCGGCCGCTACCTCTGCAAGCTTTTGCGGCCGCTCCACCCTGCAGCTATTATTCTGTGACTGTATATTGTTCAGTTATAGTCTGTACTTACATAAACCACCATTTCTTAAATTATACCCCCTTCGGCCCATAGTATGAGAGCGTTTTTGACACTAGTATGGGACTGAGGGAGTTCATCATATTTGTTGCCAATGGTCTAGAAATATATGCAACTTATTTTGGATCGGCGGGAGTATATAATATCTCAAATTTACGAGGGTTTTCCCAAATTCCTTATGCGGGCATAGCACTTGTAAAATCGCCCGTAATCCACATTTTGCAATGCAGACCCCAATCTGCAATCGCTCCCTGAGGGAGTCCCGGACTAGGGGCTGTCCGGATAGCCGGACTATCGTCACGGCCGGACTCCAAGACTATGAAGATACAAGATTGAAGACTTCGTCCCGTGTCCGGATGGGACTTTTCTTGGCGTGGAAGGCAAGCTTGGCGATACAGATATGTAGATCTCCTACCATTGTAACCGACTCTGTGTAACCCTAACCAATCCGGTGTCCATATAAACCGGAGGGTTTTAGTCCGTGGGGACGAACAACAATCATACCATAGGCTAGCTTCTAGGGTTTAGCCTCCTTGATCTCGTGGTAGATCTACCCTTGTACTACCCATATCATCAATATTAATCAAGCAGGAGTAGGGTATTACCTCCATCGAGAGGGCCCGAACCTGGGTAAAAACATCGTGTCCCTTGTTTCCTGTTACCATCCGCCTAGACGCGATTCGGGACCCCCTACCCGAGATCCGCGGTTTTGACACCGACATTGGTGCTTTCATTGAGAGTTCCTCCGTGTCGTCACCGATAGGCCCGATGGCTCCTACGATCATCAACAACGACACGGTCCAGGGTGAGACTTTTCTCCCCGGACAGATCTTCGTGTTCGGCAGCTTTGCTGCGGGCAATTAAGCAGCCATCTGGAGCAGATCGAAAGCTACGCCCCTGGCCATCAGGTCAGATTTGGAAGTTTAAACTATACAGCCGATGTCCGCGGAGACTTGATTTTCGATGGATTCGAGCCGCAGCCAAGCGCGGCACACTGTCTCGATGGGCATGATCTAGCTCTGCAGCCAAACAGTGCCCTGGAGGCCGCACCAGTATCCGCTCCGACCCTTAATCCGGAGCCGGATTCCCCGATCGAGGACGAGTGGTTGGACACCGCCTCGGGGGCTACAATCTCTATGGCGATCGAGCCGAAATCCGTCCCTGTCCTTTGCGAAGACCTCGACTCCAGGGTGCCGGACTCCGAACCCTCCGTGCCCCTGCCAATCGAATCCGATTGGGCGCCGGTCATGGAGTTCACTGCCGCGGACATCTTTCAGCACTCGCCCTTTGGCGACATCCTGAATTCACTAAAGTCTCTCTTTATCCGGAGAGCCCTGGCCGGACTACGGACAGGAAGGTTGGGATGCGGACGACGAAGAAATTCAACGCCCACCCACCATCCACTTTGTAGCCACTGTCGATGATTTAACCGACATGCTAGACTACGACTCCGAAGACATCGACGGTATGGACGACGACGCGGAGGCGACCAAGACCCAGCGCCTACAGGCAATGGAAGGCCACCTCGTCATATGACATATATATGGTGGACATCCCAAAAGATGGGAACGGCGATGGAACAACGGAGGATGACCCTCCAAGAAACAGCCAAGCGCCGACGTCGTGGCGCCGCTCTAAATCCCGCCACAATAAAAATGATGATTCCGCACGGAGATAATAACACCGGACAAAGGTTGCGAAGAGAACCCCCTCCAGCAGGACTCAGCGCAGGAGGAGGGAGAAGCAAGTCCGCACGACAGTGCGGCAGAAAGAGAGGTTGAGGACGATAATTATGCGCCTCCCTCCGAAGATGAGGCAAGCCTCGATGACGACGAGTTTGTCGTGCCTGAGGATCCCGCCGAACAGGAGCGTTTCAAACGCAGGCTCATAGCCACGGCAAGCAGCCTCAAGAAAAAGCACCAACAGCTTAGAGCTGACCAAGACCTGCTAGCTGACAGATGGACCGAAGTCCTTGCAGCCGAAGAGTATGAACTCGAACGCCCTCAAAAGCTACCCCAAACGCAGGCCGTTGCCTCGACTAGAGGAGGAAGCACCCAAGTCACCAGCGCATGACATGGCAGACCGGCCACCCGTGGTCGTGACAGAAGCCTCTCGGCCCTCCGCCCAAGCCACACCCGGCCGCGCTCAAAAAGTACCAAGGCATGGGAAAGCGTGCGGACTTGCGAGATATATTGGAGGATAAGGCAAAACATACAAGATCGATCTCACGGATCGCGTGGGCGCCCAGCAATGCGGGATGATTACCGTCGCGCGGACACAGCAAAACCGGCGGGCCAAACACACGATGAACAAAGCTCATATGAGCTACGTCGCGATATAGCCCAATATCTGAGGTGCGGACACCCACTATGCTTCACGAGATGAAGTAATGGATCATCAAATCCCGAGGGCTTTAAACCCGTAAACATCGAATCATACGATGGTACCACCGATCCTGCGATGCGGATCGAGGACTATCTCCTCCATATCCACATGGCCCGTGGTGATGATCTACACGCCATCAAATACCTCCCCCTGAAGCTTAAAGGACCAGCTCGGCATTGGCTCAACAGCTTGCCAGCAGAATCAATTGGTTGTTGGGAGGACCTGGAAGCCGCATTCCTTGATAACTTCCAGGGCACATATGTGCGACCACCAGACGCCGATGACCTCAGCCACATAATTCAGCAGCCAGAAGAATCGGCCAGACAGTTCTGGACACGATTCCTCACAAAGAAAAATCAAATCGTTGACTGTCCGGATGTAGAGGCCCTTGCAGCCTTCAAACATAACATTCGCGACGAGTGGCTTGCCCGGCACCTAGGACAGGAAAAGCCGAAATCTATGGCAGCCCTCACAACCCTCATGACTCGCTTTTGCGCGGGAGAGGACAGCTGGCTAGCTCGAAGCAACAACTTGGCCAAACACCCCGATAGTTCGGATACCAAGGACAGCAATGGCAGGTCGGCGTCGCAGCAAGAACAAGCGCCGCATCAGCGGCGATAATATCGAAGATACGGCCGTCAATGCCGGATTCAGAGGCTCTAAGCCCGGTCAGCGGAAGAAGCCATTCAAAAGAAATACCCAGGGCCCGTCCAACTTGGACCGCATACTCGATCGCTTGTGCCAGATACATGGCACCCCCGAAAAACCAGCAAATCACACCAACAGGGATTGTTGGGCGTTCAAGCAATCAGGCAAGTTAGGTGCCGAACTCAATGACAAGGGGCTTCATAGCGATGACGAGGAAGAGCCCCGGCCGCCGAACAATAGAGGACAAAAGGGTTTTCCCACACAAGTGCGGACGGTGAACATGATATACGCAACCCACATACCCAAAAGGGAGCGGAAGCGTGCGCTACGGGACGTATATGCGATGGAGCCAGTCGCCCTAAAATTCAACCCATGGTCTTCCTGCCCGATCATATTCGATCGAAGGGACCACCCCACTAGCATCCGTCACGGCGGTTTCGCTGCATTGGTTCTTGACCCAATTATTGACGGATTTCACCTCACCAGTCTTGATGGGCCGGCGGCAAGAGCCTGAACCCGCTTTATCGAGGATACGTGCATAAGATGGGCATAGACCCCTCAAGGATTAAACCTACAAAGACGACCTTTAAAGGCGTCATACCAGGTGTAGAGTCCAATTGTACAGGCTCTGTCACTCTCTAATTGGTCTTCGGATCACCGGATAACTTCCGCGAAGAGTTAATCTTCGACATAGTCCCGTTCGCATGGCTATCATGCACTACTCGGACGAACCGCATTTGCAAAGTTCAATGCGGTGCCGCACCACGATACCTCAAGCTCAAGATGCCAGGCCCTCGAGGAGTAATCACGGTCAATGGAAACACCAAACGCTCTCTCCGAACGGAGGAGCATACGGCGGCCCTCGCGGCGGAGGTGCAAAGCAGCCTCTCACGACAACTCTCGAGTCCGGCCACTAAGCGTCCGGACACCGCCAAGCGCGCCCGGAGTAACCTACAACAAGACCACCTGGCACGATTCAAGCACGAGTAGCAATCCGGCCGCAACCCCCGCCCTCGCAAAATTGCGAAGGTATTATTACGCGTACATAATTACGCTCTGGAGATACCATGGGCATATGGGGAGGGGCAAGACAACGGCACGCCAAGAATGCGGCTCGACCGCACCAGGGGCTCCCGTTTGTGTCACTTTTTTTCCTTTTTTCTTTTTCTTCCTTTTTTTTTACTTTCAGGACCCCGTCTTTGAGAAGTCCTGTCCGACACTCGAATCGCCGAACTCACGATGCAACAGCCAGGGAAGCAGTAAAGCTCCGTCGAGTGTTCAGGTGGTCTCTATTACGAGCATTATACCTGTTTTACATACCATCCCGCAGCTTACCCCTGGAGGGGGACATGTTAGATAGTCCCATCCCTTGCTTATCGCACTATTTGTATCGTTCTGCTTTCATTGCAGTACCCTTTTTAATAAACAATACATAGCTTTTGCTTATTATTGCTCTACTTCCTTTTGTTCATTACACGACATGTCGCAACCGTACACTTTGGTACGGCCAATACACCAGGGGCTCAAGTATCCCAAAATTATGGTGTGATAAGTCCGAACACTTTCACAAGTGCGGCACCCCGAACTTATAGCATTATATGAATTGGCTCCGAATCATGTCTTGGGTCAATAGTTGGGTTTGCCCGGCTCCCGTGTTTTGATACCTTACGTTCCGCTATATCGGCTAAGGTACGTAGCACCGGGAGAACCACTGCGATTGTGCACCAGTTATGCTGGGTCGAGCACCTCAGTGGAGAAAGCTAAAACTGACCGTCATGATAGGGCGAGAGCCGGTCGCTGTTCGAGAGGTTTTTTCGGGTCCCTAAAGACTTATGCCGCTTAGAGCGAGGAACCGGCATTGTCCGGCCAAGGCGTGGATAGCGCCCAACTCGGTCTTCCGAATACTAGGGGCTTCGCCGAAATTTAAAATTATAGAATTCTATGGCTAAGTGAGAGTGTTCAAGCATTATAAGTCCGGTTGCCTGGTTCGTTGTGTTGAGCGCCTCCCTAGATGGACCCAAAAATGGAACAAGAGTGCTCAAGTTTATCCCGAACACCCCAGCACTAGTGGCATGGGGGCCGAAGCCAACGACTTGCCATCTCTCAAATTTGATAAACGGCCGCACAGAAGGTAATATTTTAAATTAATAAGCGTTGCTTAGCGCACATGAACAAGTTTTCAACGTACAGGATAACAAATGCGAGTTTATTCAAAAATTACATCTCTAGAGCACTCATCCGCTATTCGGCGGGCACCCTTCAGGAGGCCCTCATAGTACATTTCGGGCGTGCGATGCTCATGGCCCTTCGGTGGCCCATCCGTCACAAGCCTCTCCGCATCCAGCTTGCCCCAGTGCACTTTAGCACGGGCAAGGGCCCGACGGATGCCTTCAATGCAGACGGAGCGCTTGATGACCTCAAGCCGCGGACAGGCATCCACCAGCCGCTGCACCAAGCCGAAGTAGCTCCCGGGCATGGCCTCCAATGGCCACAGCCGTGCTATAAGGCCCTTCATGGCCTGTTCGGTGACCTTATGGAGCTCGACCAGCTGCTTCAGCTGGTCGCTCGAGCACTGCCGGATGGTCGGCCTCAAAGACATCTTGAGACGAGAACACCTTCTCCGTGGAGCTCCCCTCCTGGGTGCGGTAGAATGCGGCAGCATCATACGCACTACGGGGCAAATCTACGAATGCTCCTGGAGAGCTCCGAATCCGGGTAAGTAATAGGTAATTCACCCTCACATGCTTGCTTTGCATAAAGAATGCCTTACCCGCTGCTATCTTCTTTAAAGACTCAATTTCTTGGAGGGCTTTTTGGGCTTCGGCCTTAGCAGCTTTGGCACCCTCAAGAGCCGAGACGAGCTCGGACTCTCGAGTCTTCAAGTCACGCTCCAAACTCTCGTGTTTTTCCACGAGAGATTGGAGCTCTTGACGTACCTTGGCCAGCTGCGCCTCCCCCTTCTCTCGCTCGGTGCGTTCCGCAGCCGCTTTGTTTCGACCCACGGACACCGCTTCCTTCAGGGTCGCCACCTCCTTCGTGGCCCCTGCAGTACCCAAGTTATCCCTGTTATTTTTTGCAACCAAAGCCTTTTCTATAAGGTATTTCTTTAATAAGGTATTACTTACCTTCCTTTTCCTCGAGCTCCTTCTTGGCTTCTCCGAGCTCGTTCTCGGACCGCTTCGAGGTTACCTTCAATGCATTGACCTCCGTAGTCGGTCTGACAGTCGGTCGGCGCAGCCTGCATTCCCATATTGACATACTTATGTTAGACTCCTGCGTATATCTTTTAGATCCTTAGTCCGGCTTTTCTTTTGAACACCGAACTAAGCATCGAGAACTCTTGTCTATGCGGTTATATTTTTTACAACTTCTAAACTTACCTCAAAGCCTGTTAGAAGGCTGGTACAGGCTTCGGTCAGCCCGCTCTTGGCGGACTGGACTGTCCGGATCACCGCACTCATAACAGTGCGGTGCTCCTCCTCGATGGAGGCGCTGTTAAGCGCCTCCAGTAAGCTGTCCGGTGCCTCCGGTTGGACGGAGGACACCGGCGTCTTACCCTTCTTACGAAGGGACCGCTTGCCGGACTCGGAACCATGAAGGTTCCGGCATGGAGTCCGGACAAGGGTTGGGCTTAGAGCCTGGGGATCTTGCCCCAGCCTTGGCCAGGAGTCCGGGAGGTCGCCTTGTGGCGCCTCTGCGCCACTTCCTCTTGACCAAGCCCTCTTGGGGCCCTACATGTGGCGCCCACAGCATGAGGCGAGGAGGCGGTCGTGGCGAGGTACTCTCCATTTCCGGCGAGCCCAGGACCCGCTCGATGAGTCGGCGAACTTCGCCCTTAGGCGGGCTGCACTGTTGTTCAACATTAGAGAACACTCTACAATAATAAAAAAACCATGGGTATCCTGGACACTTACAATCTCGCCAGGCTTGGCCCTTGTAGGCCAGTCCTCCTCGTCATCGTCGGCGTTGGTGGAGAAGTCCGGAGGAAGGGTTCGTCCCTTCTTGGACCCTCCGGCCTCCCCAGTCGGGGCGGCCTTCCTTTTCTTCTCCTCCCCCGCTGGGGGAGGAGCTTCTTCTTCTTCCTCCTCATCTTCAGGAGAAGATTCCGCTTCGGAATCTGACAGCACCTGGCGTCGGGAGCTCCTTCGAGTTCCCGTGACCTCCTTCTTGGCCTTCTTCTCCGGCA
Organism: Aegilops bicornis; assembly: GCA_021605145.1. NCBI lineage: Eukaryota > Viridiplantae > Streptophyta > Magnoliopsida > Poales > Poaceae > Aegilops > Aegilops bicornis. Next base: position 788,047,940 of record CM038671.1, on the reverse strand, counting down.
CCACGCACGGGCGGAGCCAACAACCCGTCAATCGGGCATCCGTTGGGTCTTACGGCAAAGGAGCGGACGGTTAATCTGTCCGGACGTCTTCAACCGATCTGTCAGAGATTAGGGAGTTTTAGATCCCGTGTAGAGTCAATCTATGAGAGAAGAGTCCCGTAAAGGGTAAAATAACTTACCTCGCCGGCTTGACGCAGCGAGCTGTATCCGCGATCTTTGGTAGCGGATCTCGGGGCCTCGGCGCCCTTGAACAGCACCTTCCAGGCGTCTTCGTACGTAGTGTCGAAGAGCCGGCTCAAGGTTTGGTGCTGTGCCGGATCAAACTCCCACAAATTAAAGGCCCGTTGTTGGCATGGGAAAATCCGGCGGATGAGCATCACCTGGATTACATCGACAAGCCTAAGATTTTTGGCCGCCAGGTTTCGGACGCATGTTTGGAGTCCGGATGTCTCGTTCAAATTCCCCCACGTCAGGCCTGTCTCTTTCCATGACGAGAGCCGTGTGGGGAAGCCAGATCTGAATTCGGGTGCCGCCACCCATTCGGGGTCGCGTGGCTCGGTGATGTAGAACCAACCCGATTGCCACCTCTTTATTGTCTCCACGAAGGCGCCTTCGAGCCATGGGACTTTGGCCATCTTGCCAACCATGGCGCCTCCGCACTCCGCTTGAGGGCCGCCCACTACCTTGGCGGGACGTTGAAGATCTTCAGCCATAAGCGAAGTGGGGCTGGATGCAGAGGAAGGCCTCGAATACGACGATAAACGCCGAGATGTTGAGGATGAAATTCGGGGCCAGGTCGTGGAAGTCCAGGCCGTAGTAGAACATGAGCCCCCGGACAAATGGGTGAAGTGGAAAACCTAGTCCGCGGAGGAAGTGGGGGAGAAACACCACCCTCTCATGGGGCCCAGGGGTCGGAATAAGCTGCCCCTCGTCGGGAAGCCTGTGCGCGATGTTGCCGGACAAGTATCCGGCCTCCCGCAGTCTTGTGATGTGCCCCTCCGTGACGGAGGAGGCCATCCACCTGCCTCCCGCTCCTGACATGGTTGGAGAAAGGTTGAGGTGGGATGTGCGGACTTGGGTGCTGGAGCTCGAGTGCGCGGAAATGGATAAGCATTGGAGGAAGAAGGCGTAGGTGAAAAGGTGGATCCTTATCCCCTTATATGGACGGACGAAGCTATGCTTCTCCCACTAGCCTGGTAAAACTCGCTTATTCCCCAAGCGCCGTAATCAATGGCGTAGATGGGTTACCCACGCCCGTATTGATGAGAATCCCGGGATAAGGGGGCACGATCTATGCTTTGATAAGACGTGCCAAGTAAACCGCCTCGCTAAACACGCTGAGGTGGGAACAGTAAAAAACGATTCATATAAAGGCCTTGCCGTGGTGTGATGTCACGCCGCGGAATACGTCAGCAGATCTGTGCAAATTTTATTCTCTCTACGGAGTTATGTGGAACTTGTTTTGCAGAGCCGGACACTATCCTTGTGTTCAAAACCTTCTATGAAGTATTCGGAGGAGGAACCCGCCTCGCAATGCCGAAGACAATCAACGCGCCGGACTCATTGTCATTGAAGCCTGGTTCGAGGGAGACTCTTGAGGAGTCCCGGACTAGGGGTGTCCGGATAGCGAACTATCATCACGGCCGGACTCCAAGACTATGAAGATACAAGATTGAAGACTTCGTCCCGTGTCCGGATGGGACTTTCCTTGGCGTGGAAGGCAAGCTTGGCGATACGGATATGTAGATCTCCTACCATTGTAACCGACTCTGTGTAACCCTAACCTATCCGGTGTCTATATAAACCGGAGGGTTTTAGTCCGTAGGACGAACAACAATCGTACCATATGATAGCTTCTAGGGTTTAGCCTCCTTGATCTCGTGGTAGATCTACCCTTGTACTACCCATATCATCAATATTAATCAAGCAGGAGTAGGGTATTACCTCCATCGAGAGGGCCCGAACCTGGGTAAAAACATCGTGTCCCTTGTTTCCTGTTACCATCCGCCTAAACGCACAGTTCGGGACCCCCTACCCGAGATCCGCCGGTTTTGACACCGACACTCCCAATCCGCTATTTAAAAGCTTGATCCCAGACAAAAATATCAAGTGTTACATAGCATGAGAGGATCATTTGTGGTACATCACAGGCAAGATTAAATATGATCGACTGGAATAATGACCGTTCAACAAACATTGCCACTAGAAAATGCATCTAGTTTTGGTACTTGATGGTACACAACAGAAAAGCTATAGCCTTTTTTTGGCCAAATAGAAAAGCTATAGGCTTTGCCTCTATTACGAGTGCTCATTGTTCATCGAGCTTCTTGTGCTGGGAGAGATCAGGCCTAATAACAAATAAGATTCAGTTAGCACACGTCCATACAAGTGTCATGCATTCATACTTAATCTTATCACTCATGATCTAATCGAATGAATATGCATCAACAGGGTAGGTCCGCCGGTGACAAGATGGTCAGGAGCTGGATCTGGATCTCCACTGGACGCAATCGCCCAGCTAGGCACTGGATCTGGCCCGCCTCCACCGACGGCAAGCTGGAGAAAGTCAAGAGTGATCCAAGAGGCGGCTGCTACACGATGGAGAGATTTGGCTAGTTGTTGCGTTCCTAGGAAGGAGAAGGTGATTCTAAAAGCAAAATGACTAGAACCAAGGGAGCTTTGTGCAAAGAACCAAGCACCTGTGCGCTCAGATCCATCCGATGGAATCTGGACCATTCACCCCGGATCTGATGGCCCAACTGGATTTTTTTTTTCTATTTTTGCACCCATGGCTCTTCTTCTATTGTAGTCGCTCCCTGTTGTTTCAACTCCCTGAATAGAGTTGTTGCTGATATTCATTGCAACTCATACAAGGACCTTTATCCCTTTGATACTGAAAGTAGCATAGCCCCTTTTTGTTTTCTGAGAAAAGATAACGTCAGTATACGCTGAGCTCTTATGAAGCAGTAGTTTCGCAGGACGCAATGTAGTGTTTTTTTAGTATAGCAACAGTGAGATTCGCGTGATGGATCTGCATTGACCATCCCCAGCTTACAGAAGTTTGCATCCAGCTAGTGAGATCTTCAATTCATTCAGTAGCATGTTATTTAAAAAAAATCAGCTTGTCTGCTTGGTAGATGATCAGTGGCCAAGTCTACAATTTTCAGCACAAACTCAAAGTTTGATTGAAAGCATTGGGGCACATGCTAGTATTACCTCTGAAACCCTCTTTTTTTGTCTCAGATGGATACATTTGAAACTCGGAATGAATGCTTCTTCTCCCTATGAATGATTGCTTCTTCTGCAACTTCTACCTCGGATAGCTTGCGGTATGCACGGCAACAAACAGGGTTTACAATATCTCAGCTAAGCATTCGCTGGTCTTATTATCTCTTGGAGATCATTGTTATATCAGTGAACCAGGGCCCTACGTCTGTACTTGGTTGCTGCATTGCACTGGTCAACATGTGAGATCAACCACACCCTCCTACTAGTTCACAGGCTAACACCAAGAAGGGTTAATAATGCAGAATAACTGCACTGGATGTTCTCAATAACCTATCTCGATACACACTGTGAAAACTCCCTGTAGGCTAGGGGTAGGGTCGCAAGGCGGCAAACACTTAGAACGGTCCGATGAAGAGCGTGCTTGGGATTCATCCTAATGGCTCTTCCGGCATGGGGCGGTGGGGTGACAACCCTCCCTCCATGCTCCAGTGGTGGCGCCCTTCGGCAGTGGCCGGAGCGTCAGGATACACAACAGTGGCAGTGCGGTTGTGGATGATCGCCAGATCTGGGCGGCCAGCTCCGAGGCTTTGAAAGTGATCTTGCAGATGCACAGTGGCCGGAGCGTCAGGATACACAGTAGTGGCAGTGCGTTTATGGATGATCTCCAGATCTGGGCGGCCAGCTTCGAGGCTTTGAAGGTGGTCTTGCAGATGCACAAGTTGGATGTTTTTGGGATGGATCCGGGTGAAAACTTGGTCTTCGGCCGGTGGCGGGGGCCGATGATGGTGACGCCCTTGGCATCGTTTCCTTGGATTGGTGAAAGACGGTGGCGATGACCTCTGAGAGTGCGTCAGACCGGTGTGTTCCACAGACCCGGCAAGAGGCTTGGTTTGTGCATCCAGTTTTACATGTTAGGCTTTGGTGCGAGGTCTGTTTAGTATTCTGCTTGGACAATCGGTACCCCTTCATCAAGTGACTAGGAATAGTGATACAAGTTGCCAAAATGATGGCTTCAGTCTTTTTTACGAGAAAACTTCCAATCTATTCATCTTTAATTTGGTAATACAATGAACATCAGAAATAATAAAAATTATATATTGATCCACAGACCATCTAGCGGCGACTACAAGCACTGAAGCAAGCTGAAGGCGCGCCACCATCATCTCCCCTGCCTCGCCGGAGTCGGGCACAACTTGTTGTAGTAGATAGTCGGGAAGTCATCGTGCTAAGACCCCATAAGACCAGCGCACCAGAATAGCAACCGCTAGCGATGAAGAATAACATAGATCAAAAGGATCCACCCCGAAGACACACGAACATAGACGAACAATAACCAGATCCGAGCAAATCCACCGAGAATAGATCCGCCAGAGACACACCTCCACACACCCACTAACAATGCTAGACGCATCATCGGAACGGGGGCTAGGCGGGGAGACCTTTATTTAAACTTCAGGAAGGCGCTGCCATCTCGCCTTCCTGAGCAGAACACAAACCCTAACAAAAAATCAAAAGAACGACAAACAACGGAGCCCTCCCACTGGCCCTAGCCAAGATCCACCACGCCCCATGACCCTAGGGCCACCGGAGACGAGGCAGACATGTGGCGGCACCGGCGAGAGGCACGAGCCCTAGCTTTTTTTTTTGAGGACGAGGAGGCGGCGGCTGCGTTATGGCAGGGCTTCTAGGTTTTTTATAAATAATTAATAAAATGGCTACATACATGACCTAGATGCAGAGCCCAGGGTCATCCTCCTTTTCAAAAAAAAAGACAGGCAATGTTCTTTTGTCTAGTAAGTAGTAGCTTTGTCATATGTTCAGTCTTTAGAACGGTCTGAACTTCTTTCTATGTCTCATAATATAAGATATTTTTGCTTGTAAAAGCGTCTTATATTATGTACCAGAGGAAGTATTAATTATGACGATCATAGTCCTTTCAGTCTTGCACCGGGCAAGCTCGCGGATTTCAAACTCATATATAGGCGCAAGAGGAGATAAATACATTCATGGTCACTGTACTTGCAATGAAAGCACAATACGGTCACTAAACTTTGAAATACGCTCGTTACGGTCACTGAATATGATGGGACGTGAAAATATAGTCAATGTAGCGCCTTTGCGGTGCGTATAGGAACTTTGACCACATGTTGACCGCTCGCGACAGTGGAAATATGCGAAGAGCCTCTCAGGCATCACCTAATCCCCATTCATCCCTCCTCCAGTCACTACGCCTCTTCGTCTTCGGTCAGAGAAAGGGGAGTCGCTGCATAGGCCACGTTGCCCCGGCCATCATCGGCGGTATAGTCGTGGCGAGGGGCTGATTTCGTGCGTGGTTGATGAGGCGCCGCCGCCACGCACGTTCTTCCTGTTGGAGGCGGCGGCGATGGCCCCTGTTCGTCATGTAGAAGGGGCGGCGCCCCCCGTGTACAGTAAGTCCTCTTTTCTCAAGAATCCGAGCGTTTTGATGTTCAAAAACCATCCTTTTAGAGCCGCATTGCCTTTCTAGATGTGTTAGTTGCTAGTAAGGACATATTGTTCTAGGGTTTTGGCATGGGATTTGGGGGTAGGAGAATTGGGGCTTAGGGTTTTATCTCTTTAAATAAAATGATGGTCCAGTCGATTCTGATGCATGTTGTATATGTGTTGGTGTATCAGGTCGTCGAAGCAGCAATTTATCCACTGAAATCAGTCATGGTGGAGTTTTTTGGGCATGGAAGGAACCGTGCTTATATTAATGCTCGTGCCATTTGGTATGATCATGTGGAGAAGGTCACTTGGTCACCAATTCTCATTGAAAGCCTAGTTGAGGAAATTGGTTATGAGATGGCAGGGAGGTTCAAGGTATTCTACTGTGTACCCATCCTTACAACCAGTACTAATGGTCTTAGGGAAATTAGTCATGATGAGCAGACAGATAGAATGATGGTCTTTGTTGATATTGGCAACCACTTCTTTAGTATCTGCCTGGATCATGATGAAAGCTTCCAGGCAAATCCAAATGAAGAAGATGTTGTGCACTATCCAAGAGCACATTTGCCTCCAGTCTTGAGCCCTGCAAAGAGAATTCCCAGCAGTAGTGTAAACAATGAAGAATTTCAGCCAGAAATAGAGCAAGCAGAGGCAGGGGCAGAAACAGAGCCAGCAGAGGCAGGGGCAGATGCAAAGGCAGATACAGGGGCACCGATTCCTCTGCAGGTTATATTCCCTGATGTTGATGCACATGATGATGTGAACCAGTTTGAGTTTGTCAGGAGGCCATCGACACAGCAACATGTGGGGTAATGATATGGAAGAGGAAGAGCCAGTTGTAGTGCAACAACCCAGTCATCACATTGATACTGAAATGCAAGCACAGGATGTTGGAGGAAGCACATCAATGAGGAGGAGTGCTAGGCAGACCAAATGCACTTATGCAATGGAAGAAGAGGATGCAGATAGTGACACAGATGATGAGGATTATGACCCCGGTCTACTTGTGGATAGTGACAATGAGATAGGCAATGATGATGATCACTTGTATGCAGATAATGTAGATGAGGATGAACCAGAACAGAAACATCACAACAAATCTAATGAGAGAGCAAAGCATAAAGGTAATCAAGTGCAACCTAAAGCTCAAGACAAAGGCAAAAAGAAGTATGATCCAGATGAAGATTTGTCTGAAGGTGAAGATTTGTGGGCACCTGATTCATATGATGAAGAGCTGCACTTGAAGTTCAAAATTTTCAGACCAGAGGATTTACATAGGCCAGGTTTTTGAGAGTGTAGAACTACTGAGGACAACAATTAAAGAGTACTCATGTCAAAACAGAGTTGATAGCAAGCTACCTGTCAATGGTCTGAAAAGAGTGAAAGCCAAGTGTGATGATGAATGCACATGGTACTTGTGGGCATCATATGATAACAGAACTAAGGCTTTCATGGTGAAGAGATGTGTCCATGAGCACACATGCAGCAAGAAGTGAAAGATTAGGGCTTTCGCATCTAAGTTCCTAGCAATGAAGTACTTAGAGAGCTTTAGAGCTGATCAAGATATGAACCTAATGAATTTCTCAAGGGTTGTTCAGAAAGAATGGCACATGACACCTGGTAGGATGAAACTTCAGAGGGCAGGGAGAATGGCTATGAAAATAATTTATGGTGATGAAGAAGGGCAGTACAAGCTTCTCTGAAATTATGCACATGAGGTTAGAAGAAGAAACTCTAGCTCATCTTTCTATGTATCACTTGGTGATAATGCAAGGTTCAGCAAGTTGTACATGTGCCTAGATGCTTGTAAGAGAGGATTTCTGCAAGGTTGTAGACATGTTGTCTTTCTTGATGGTTGTCACGTTAAGACTAGATATAGAGGTCAACTGCTTGCAGTTGTTGGAGTAGATCCAAACAACTGCATTTTATCAATAGCAATAGTTGTGGTTGAAGTTGAGGACACCCCTAACTGGGCATGGTTTCTTGACACACTGAAAAGATATCTAGGCATCATAAATATTGAACCTTGGACTATATTTTCAGACAAACAAAAGGTAATTCTAGTTATATGTGTCTGTTTCTGTTTCATAAGTATGTGAATGCCTTGTATAGCTTCTAACGGTTTGTGTTGTTCTTGTATGCAATGTTAAGGGGCTCATCAATACAGTTGAAGAATTGTTCCCTCATTCAGAACACAGATTTTGTGTTAGGCACATGTGGCAGAACTTTCAGCAATCTTTCAAGGGTGATATATTGAAGAATCAACTCTGAAAGATAGCAAGGAGCAACACAGTTCAACTGTATGAAGAAGGCATGCAGGAAATGAAGCTACTCAATGTTGATGCCCACAAGTGGTTGCATGAGCTAGAGCCTGAAACTTGGATTAAAGCTTTTCAAAGTGACTTGCCAAAATGTGATATTCTGCTAAACAACATATGTGAAGTTTTCAACAGGTTAGAGCATCGGCTAGTGATGTACATTTACATAACTACATCTAATAGTGGTTGCTGCATCCTAATCTGATCAACATGTTAATTGCAAGTACATTCTGGAGGCTAGGGAGCTGCCAATACTTAGCATGGTTGATAGGATTTATAGGCAGCTAATGACAAGGCATTACAACAAGCAGATGGAGTCAGATAAATGGCCTGGTGATATATTCCCAAAGATCAGGAAGAAGGTTGAGAAGGAAACAGAATTTGCAAACACATGCTATGTGGAGGGATCAGGAGATGGCCTTTTTCTAGTTGGTTATAGAGGGATTGATTACATAGTAGACATGCACCTGCAGAAGGATACATAAAGCAAGGGTTCCATGCTCTCATGTCATAGCCTGCTGCAGGAATGAAAGAATTGATCCTCTTCTGATGGTTGACCCTTGCTACTCAAAGGAGATGTTCAAAAAGGCACATGGTAACATTATATATACTTGCAAAGATAGGAGAGAGTGGCAGGATTTACATGGCCCCCAATTGAGCCACCATCGTACCAGAAGCATGTGGGTAGGCCATGTACAACAAGAATACAAGCACCTGGAGAGGTTGATCATAGAAGAGGAGGGAAGAAAATAACAAGGCATGGTGTCATCATGCACTGTTCTTACTGTGGTGAGGCAGACCACAACAGGAAGGGTTGCAAGCACTTGAAGGTTGGACTGCCACCACCAAGTGTTGGCAATGTGCCAAATCCAGAAGCAGGTGTTGGCAATGTGCCAAATCCAGAAGCAGGTGCTGGCAATGTGCCATCTGCAGAACAAGGTGCTGCTGTTGCAGAACAAGGAGCTACTGATGCTACATCCACTAAAGCTGATCCAATTTTAACACATGTAACACTTTTATGATAGTTAGGTAGGCACTTCCATGCTCCCATGTTTGGCATTTATCTAACACAAACTATTGCATATGAGCAGGACCATCAAGAACCTTCAACAACATATGATGATCTCATGGTGGACAACATGATTGCCCAGGTAACATAACTACTCCATACCCAATAACACAACTACTACTGTTGTATTAATTATATTGATCTCACAGTGGACACTTGTGAATATTTTTTATAGATGCCAACACTTAAAGTTGTGGAACAAAGGCGACTACCAGCTTCTAGTTTCCTCAGTGCTGCCCAAGTATTGCTCAACCAGTCTCATGGTAGCCAAGGCAGCCAAGCAAGTTCAAGTACCATCAGGCCTGGTGAGTTGGCACAGAAATTGGAGGCCATGAAGATACAGAGAGATATGAAACTAGAGGAGAGGAAGCAGGCCATTCTACCATCTAGAAGAGAAGAGGAATTTAGGAGAGCTTAAGAGGTGGCAAGTAAGAAACATGAGGTTGCACAGAAGAAAGATGAACTAGCAGAGAGAAGATTGGCTTCTGCACAGACAGCTGCCAAAAAGAAAGAAGCAACAGAAATCAACAAGAAAGCTCAAGCTGAGACCAGAAAGATTATTCAAGACACAATGAAAACAATAGTTGCTAAGAAGAAGGCAAGGCAAGAAGCAGAGAGGAGAGCTGCTGCTGAGAAGAAGGATGAAGAAAAGAGAGTACAGAGGGAAACAACTGCTGTAAAAAGAGAAGAAGAGAAGAGAATTGCTGCCGCAAAAAGAGAAGAAGAGAAGAAGCTAGCTGCTGCAAAGAGAGAAGAAGAGAAGAAGCTAGCCACTGCAATAAGAAAAGAGGAGAAGATGGTTACTGCTGCAAAAAGAGAAGCTGACAAGAGGCTTGCTGCAGCACAGAAGAAGATGAAGGCTGCTGCACAAAAAGCAAGGGAGCAAAGCACGATTACTGCAAAAAGGAAATCAAGCTGAGTTGACAATCAAGCTGGCTATCCAAATATGGCTCCAAGATCTTCAATGTTTGATGTCTTTAGGTAGGTTGTAAGACATGCAGTGTTTGGTACCTTCCTGATCATTTAACCTGTGTTGGCATGATAATGTATGGCACCAATTTGCTAATTTTGCTTATGCTGATGCATATTGATTGCAACAATCTCCTGCAAGAAACAAGGCTATTTTGTTTTGTATGTGGATGATGGGCAATACTTATTTGGTTATCACTACAAGTTATCTCTCCTCTAGTTTTCACAAATATTTGTCAAGTTTTAATGCAAGATATTTGGTCAGTTTGGCATGCATGTCAAGCTTGGCATGATATTTGTCAAGTTTTGATGCAAGAAATTTGGTCAGCTTGGCATGTCTCTCAAGTTTGGCATGATGTTTGTCAAGTTTTGATGCAATTCTAATGCTGGATGCAAATTTGGTCATTTTGGCCTTTTATTGCTAAATACAATTTTGGTCAGCTATTTTGTAACAAACAAGAGACAAGTAGATTCCAAAGGGAAGATATAAGGACTGCATATTGATCAAACATAACACAGGGTTGAACATAGCATTGTCACTTCAACTTTCAAACAATTACATCAAACTAAACCAAACTAAACAGGGTTCATCATAGCATTTCCAGTTCAACATTGACACCATTACATGACATTGAACCAAAATAAACTAGGAGTGCCCCCAGATGAACTAGGACACTACTAACATCACTTGTTCAACATCTTCACTTCTTCACCATGAATACCACCAATGCAGCAGCTCCTAACATCAACACAACAGCAAGCGGCATCTTGATGAGCATCACCAATTCTCTCCCAAGCTTCATTAGTGCGGCAGCTTGCTGCCTGGTGATGACATTGTCACTCTCACTCTTCACAAACTTCGTAGACCAGCTGGTTGATCCATTCATGTAGGTAAGCTTTTGTGCTTTCAGAAGTTCCTCCCCGCGTTCCTCCGCCGCACCAATAGCATCCATAGCGGCATCGCCGACCAGATAGTGCTTGTCAATGAGGTACTCGACGTACTCCAATTCCCAACACCAGAAATCACAACTCACCTATCCCAAAAAGACATGCCAAGGTCAAAAACTTCAATCTTTGGATCCAAAACATAAGAGAATCCATGCAAAGGAGATAAATCGAACAGCTAACCCCATGATTATGGCACTTGTAGAAGACCCACCCGTCGTGCTTCTCAGTGGTGGAGACAAACATATGCCATTGGAATCTTGAGGAGGGGAGTCGTATACGTGTGCTCCTGCACCGCCGCTCGCCTTGTCCCCGCGCTAGTGTCATGTTTTCTGAATGAGCCGGGCTGAGCTCATATCTATGCTTGTGTAAAAAGTCAGTAACAGATGTGCCATTGTCCGAGACGTTGGACTGTGGGCCGTTTACCGACTTGGTTGTTGGCCTAACCCAGGCCCATGATGCTACATCCCCTACATACTCTTTTATGCGCTAGCTGTATATGATGTCTTCATATATGTTTCGATTATGTGTTGTACGTGCTCACATGTTTTAGACACCTTTCAATTCAAGGCTTTGTGGCAACACTGAAACCGGTCCCATTTACGTGGACACATTTCAAGAATTGGCAGACTAAGACCACCTTGTACCTCACAATAATGAATGTGTTCTGGGTCGGTGGTATTACTCCCGTAGGAGCGATTGCTTTTGATCAGGAGAAGATGTTCAGGGAAGCAACCACCATCTTTGTTGGAACCATTCTGAGTGTGATTAGAGACAAGTTGGTTGATGCATATCTCTATATGCATGTTACAAAATAACTTGTGGGATGCGCTCGAAGCTAAGTTCAGGGCAACTGATGCTGGAAGCGAGTTGTATGTTATGGAGTAGTACCGTGACTACAGGATGGTTGATGACGGTTATGTATTGGACCAGGTTAATAAGATAAAGTGCATCGCTAAGGAGCTGGAGCTCCTAAAGTGTGAGTTACCGGACAAGTTTGTCATGGGATGCATTATTACTAAACTCCCTCCTTCTTGGAGAAACTTTGTTACGTCTCTCAAGCACTTAGACGTGAACTCTCTGTTCTGGACGTCATCGGTCATCTAAGTTTTGAGAAAAACTCGAGAGCAAAAGACTCACACGTGAAAGGGGAAGAAGGATCTTCTAGCGTCAATGTGGTTCGGAGAAATTTCCGCAAGTTCAAGGGAAACGAAACTATCCAGCAGATTAGTACCTTCAAGAAGAAGAATAAGCAGAAACACAAGAAGAAATATGGATGTACTTGTGGTTTAGAGAAACATTGAGCAAACAAGTGCCCGAACAAGTACAAGAAGTCAGGACATGACTCAAGTCTTCCAATGTGACTACGAGGAACAATGATAATGGGGCATCTGGGTATGGTAAATTGTTTACTATACTTTCAGTTTTTCAATCCACCAATTGACGGGTTGATACAAGTGTTAATATTCATGTCTGTCCTCAGATGTCTTTGTTCTCTTCTTACCTGGTTGCACGGTTGTTCCGTCCTAATGGGGAATGGCTCGCCTGCTTCTGTTCATGGTGTTGGAACAGCAGATCTGAAGTTTACTTCAAGAAGGATCATGCAACTTCGAGAAAGTTCATGAGCCAAGTCGAGCTCAGTCAACCTATGCTTGCGCTTTTCCTATCAGGAACGGTTAATTGACCATGGCTTAATTAACGAAGAGGCGTTGTCCAGTGCACCTAACACACTCCCGCCTCGCGTAACACTAGCCGTCATCAACTGTTCCCCTCGCTATGTTGCCTTCGGCGATCCCATCCCGTCGACCGCATGCATGACCATTGAGAGAGCAGGCCTTCGAAACCCCGTACTTCGAGATCCTGCATAGGGAGAAGGGTGCTAAGGTTTTTGGCAGGCATCTCGGCGTGACTGCACCCAGTTCTTCCTCATCTCCATCCTCTGCTTTGACTACTTCCCCAGCACTGACCGCATGGCTGAAGAGGACACCACCAAAAAGAAGGCCGCGAAGGAAGCTAAAGCCATTCTCACCGCTGTGGCCCTAGCCTGGCCTATCGAAGAGTATGATTTATTCATCCCTTACATACTCGTTCATGTGCTAGCCGTATATGCTCTGGTAATTGATGTTTCGATTCTATGCTTTGTATGTGCTCAGATGTTTGGTTATTGGTATGAGTTACATACTGTGGATGCCATGTTTATGATTTACTCGTGGATTGGATTGATAAAAAATGTGTTAATTTTGTCTTGGAAGGAGGACATGGACAAAAATAACTATGTGTGTCACGTGATTAATTGGATTGCGGATGGAGTGGGGAAAGTATCTAATTTCCATTGATTAACCGATCGTGAAGATTGATTACCAAATTCGTGAAGATTGGTTACCCATTATGATTTTATTGGGTTACCAAAATATTGATTGCCAAGATATTCGGAAAGGAAGTAGAGATTGATTCGTGAAGATTGATTACCGATTGTGATTTTAATGGGCTCCCAAATATTGATTGGTGAGATATTCAGAAAGAAAGGAGAGATTGATTTGTAAAGATTGATTATCGATCATGATTTTAATGGGCTCCCAAATATTAATTGCAGAGAATGAGGGTTACCAGATATTTGGCCATCAGATGAAAACCTTGTTGAATAGAAAACGAAAGAGTGAAAGAAAACCAGAGCAAGACGAACAAAGAGTTGGGACCAAGGGTTTGATGTAAGAGTGAACAATACTTTATTTTTAAGTAAGAATGAGAAGAGATAGATATTTTCGCTTCAGCTTTTTCAAACCGGACCAATATTTGGTGGACTGGTTTGTATTAGTACTACTATAGATCTGCGCCGGCGCACCGGCCCAACAGTTGGGTCGGTCGAGGCTTAGCCGTCCGATGCGGTTTGCATGGACCGTTAGATCTGCGCGCATACACGGACTGAAGCAACCGTTGCAGCAAAAAAGAACAGTTTTGTTGCGACCGTGTACGAACAGCCACAGCAAGGAAAACCGGGGAGCTGGACTTCGCGCGACTGCCCGTCCCCGATCCGCGGCGGCGGCGGCTAGATCTGACTGTTATTCGTTCCCCGCGGCCGAATCACGTCGACGAGGGGCTCCCCCACCTATCAAGCCGCCTTGGGATTGCTTCAATCATGTCTTACATACGTCATGATCTCCTTGCCGCCATGGATTTGGGCTCGAGCTCCGTTACGGCCGGTCGAGGTTGCAGCTCGCCGCGAGGCCGTAGCAGCTCGCTGGCGACCGGTTGCAGCATCCGCCCCTGCCCCCCGTGCTGGATCTCGCCGCCAGAATTCACGGAAACCCGTGCTGGGCCGCAGCTCGGCCGTGATGGATGTAGCAAAACATTATGCCGGTTGTAGCAAAAAATGATGTTAGTTGTAGCAAAACCGCGACGCCGGCCGTGTGTTGTAGCAAAACGTGACGCTAGTTGTAGCAAAATGCTATGCCAGTTGTAGCAAAAATCTATGCCGGTTGAAGCATGTAGCAAAACTGCAGCATTTTATCATCTTCTTCCACCTCCCGCCGTCGCTGGTTGAAGCTTTCTTATTTTCATAGTGTCTAGTTGTAGCTTTCTCTCTTAATGGTTGGAGCTTTTTCCAACAACCGTTGAAGCTTTTTTACCAAAAGTTGTAGCTATTTCCTTTTTAGCAGCACTTGATCAAGGCTTTTTGTGTCATTTCGGTTGAAGCTTTTTTAATCGAAGGATGTAGCATTTCATGTCAACGGTTGTAGCTTTCCGGCGATGGCGCTGACCGCTTGTAGCTTTCTCTACATCCGGTTGAAGCTTTTCATCTAGGGGATGAAGCTTTTTTTTAAACGGTTGCAACATGAGGGGGTGCGACGATTCTGCAGAAGCCTCCGGTGTCGACCATCGCCGTCCGGCTCGTCGGCGGCGAGGCAGAAGCACGAGACGTGTGGGAGTTGCAACCGCCGGGGATGGGGATTGGTCAACGGGCTGCATCCAATGGCGAAACGGGCTGTAAAGCATGGCGGGGTGAGATCTACATCCATGGACGCGCGGGGGATTCGACCTTCCATGGCCGACGGCGAGATGTGGGCGCCGGCGCTGCAGGAGATGAGGATGGAGGCGAGATCCGCGGAGCTGCGAGACAGGAATGAGGCGAGATTCGCGAGATCCGCAGCGTCACGTGGTTGCTTGTGACTGGGCCGCGGCGTGCGCGCGTGGACTGGACCGGCCGAAGCTTCGGCCGGTGCCCCGGCCCCAAACGTTTCCCTATTAGTTTGGGCGCAGAGTTTGGTTGACTTCCACAAAAGCTGTCTGACTCAGGCACCATTCTCAGGCGTTGGATTTTGTGGCATGAGGTCAAGATTGCTGCCTGACTGAGGAACTGCTTGTCAAGACTGCATCCACACAACCCCTGAATTCAACTGAACTGGTCGTGCTGTAGCTTCTTGGCTTCTAGAAGGCAGGCAGGCACCATAGCTTCTCGGCTTCTCCCTCCTCCCCCTATCCATTCGGTTGCTATCCTCCTCCGTTTGTATCTCATCTATTCTGCTGCCACTCTGGTATGTAGATTTGGTAACTTAATCCTGCTCTGGTTCTTCCTTTATTGTGCGATTCTGTGATAATTTTCAGTTTTATTTACTAACTTGCGCCTTTTGTTCACAGGGAGGATTAGAGGCAGACATTGGGGGTTTTGTAACTATGCTAGAAGAGGCACATTAATGTCTCACGAACTGGTGCGTGCGGCAATGGCGGCCGCGCCCGGTGACATTCTGCCGCCATTGGCCACCCATGCTCTTCTTTCGCCGGCCAAAAGGGTGAATGAAGACCCAACACCCAAGTTGCCCCCAAGCCACGCCGGTGGCTCCATCCATGATGGTGGAAGACTGGTCCAAATGGTCCACGCTTCCGCCTGACCTTGTCCGCAGCGTCGCTGACTCCCTACTGTCCACCAATGACCTCGACTGCTACATTCACTTCCGTGCCGTGAACCCCAGCTGGCGCGCCGCCACGGATGACCCCATGAGCAACACCTCCGACCCTCGCTTCCGCCCGCGCCGGTGGATCATCCTCGACGAGCACTTCCAGAGCGAAGGGAAGTTTCTCCTTCTGAAAACACTCACAGCGGACCCTTCCTTCATAGGAATCTCCCGCTGCTCAGCGACCACTATGTCGTAGCTACCACTCGCAATGGCTACTTGGTTTTGGCGAACAAAAGTCCTCCTCACACGGCCAACATCCTCAACCCTCTCACGAGCGTCGGCGTCGTCATCCGTTTCGTGGCACCTGTGCCCCCAGAGGTGGGATCCGTTGCTGTCGTCCCCTTTGCTGTCTCTGCTTTCGGGCTCACCTTGTTCAACGACTCATCTCACAAGATTTACACGGCCTACCCCGACAGTGAGAGTTTTGTCGTCCACGAGGTTCAACAAGTAGCTTATGATGGCCATGGCCTCCATAAGGCGGTCGTAGGCGGTGTCTACTCAGACACTATAGGTCACGCCATGATTGCTCGGTTATGTTGTTCGCTCATTTCTTTAGATGCAAACGACCTTTGTTTTCCAGTGGCTTTGGCTACTGAAATGCTGCTCGTCGGGAGTGCAGAGGGATCGATCTTTGCTTTTAAAATAGACATCGAGTTGGGTATGCTCGTGGATTTGTGCACCATCAACAACTATGCCATCTTCATGGGTCATCAGAGGTGCGTGGTTGTGGCTGTCGATGATGGTAAGTTCCCAGGCATCGAGGCAAAATTGCGTCTACTTCACTAAACAACTGGGTTCGTCCGCTCATATCTTCAAGTGCAACATCAAAGATAGGAAAGTAGAGAGGATCTCTAAAGCTGCCGATTTCGTGAAGCATGACAAGAAGTTTGTCCTTGTTGCTGACCGTCCTTTGACGATCATCCACCTTCTCTCCAACTACACCATCAACATCCCATTTTACTCTCAGCTGGCCTTGCAATAGATTCCATAAGGCGTGGGCAGATCTTTGTTCAACTCTAGGAACGGAGGTCTTCCGGCCCCTTCTCTTTACCTTTATCGTCTCATAACTACCCGCTAGCCTCCCGGGTCGCTTCCAGCGACTCCGGAGGCGCCGCCGCCGTAGGCCCCGGAGGCCCTCCCTCGCAGCCCCGTTCACCTTGCCGCCGCCGGAGGAGGCCGGCTGCCCGGCGGACGGCGGCGGCGGGGTGTCTCCGGCCGGTTTCTTCTGTTCTTCCCCCTTGGTGGTCGCCTTCCGATCTGGCCGCGGCCGTCATTGCTGGCTTCCCGATCTGTTCTGGCCGCTGTCGTCTCATGTCGTGAGCTTCCCGATCGGTCCATACATGGTGCCTCCGGATCTCGCAGCTACCTTTCCGGCTCCGATCTGGATGAGGTCCATGGCTGGGAGTTTGATCAGGAGAAGCACGTGGGTCTGGTGCATGAATGCATATACACAAATGCACATGCGTGGACATGTATGCAGATGATCGGCGGCTGCAACCCATGGTATTGGCGTCCACCTAGTTGACTACGTCATTGGGGATTGGATCCAGGACGGCAGCGGCCTCACCGCGGATTGTTGTCGCCATCAAAAGATTCTGTCAGAGTTTCATCTCTGCAGATATGGTGGTTCACTTCGACGGCGAGATGCAAACTATGGACGATGTCTTGATGCAGAGGAATTGTTGTGCAGTGGCGGCGGTCATATCGCTTGTAGCTGCTGGGATCGTGGAAAAGTGGCGGCGACAACACATGAATGACCTTGATGGTGGTGCTACTTGAGCACCTGGTCTTGAGCTCCGGGGTGAAAGCCTTGGTCTGCCCCGAGTTGGGTATACCTGACAATGACGATGTTTTGACGTTGTTACCTTGTTGAAGGCATTGTTCAGAATGTTCGGACTGATTCTTCAGAGTGAAAACTTAGATTCCAACCTTCGGTGGCTGGATCCGGTGACGGTGACACTTGAATGTCACTCCCTTCCTTAAGGCGTTGCTGTTGAAGAACCTCGTCGTCCGCGTGGTGTCATGAGATTGTCGGTGCAGATATGGTCATTGTTATAGTTTGCCGATCGTGATGTGATCGCTTTGGGGCCTTTTTCTTTTTTCCTCGCCTACGCATAGCTTTGGTCTTGTATGACTTTGCTATTTGTCGGCGTGTTTTTGTGTGCGTGTGTTGATGTTGGCTGTGTGCATCCTAGCTATGCAGAGGCCGGGTGTGTGCTCATTGTGTTTGTATCTTCTTGATGCTCCATTTTGAGTCAATAAAATCCACCCTTTATCAAAAAAAAGTAATTGCTCCTAATTACTCTCTAGTCATCTGCTTTGTTATTGGATATGCCTTGCCTTGTACTCCCTCTGTAAATAAATATATGAGTGTTTAGATCACTACTTTAGTGATCTAAATGCTCTTATATTTTTTTACGGAGGGAGTAATAGATAAGAAACAACTTGATCCTAGGTTAGATCACCTTTAGTCGAACTACGGTTTGTTGTCTTCCTACTTAGCAATGCAATCTGGTGCTTAATTTCCAGTGGTGCTAAATGTTGGCCTAGTTTTATTTTTTCTTGTGCAAAGTTTTGAATTCAGCTCCTCCAATTGGACCGTTGAACTTACTACTGCCCATTGTTGTCTCTGTAATGAGATCTAAATTTTGTTTCCTAAAACCATAGGTTAACCTCTTCTCCATCCATGTTGTTTCAACTGCCTGAATGATCTATTGCTGATATTTATTACAACTCGTATAACGAATTTCATTCCTTTGATACTGATTATAATTAGTGTGGTGAACGGCCGTTTTACAATTGTCTCAGTAGCGTGGGTCAATATGGCGCGCTACTAGTAAGCGATTGTCTATAAGATTTTCCGTAGTAGTTTCCGCGGCACCAGCTGTGCCTGGATTTGTCCTTCAGGGCTCTCCGTCAGAGTCGGAGTTGTGTGCTGTCTTGCCGCGGGTGGCTGAGTTTAGGTGCAGATCTTTATGCAGCTTCAAGCGTACGCTACAGTGTGGGTTGAGTCGATGATCGCGTAAGGCGAAGTTGGAGCCGTTTGCTCGAGTATAGGGATGGTGATGACGCCTCTAGGGAACGAGTGATGACGATGACGGCTGCGTGTTGTCTAGCTGAGGCCCTCTTTGAAGTGGTGTGCGTGGTGTTTCTTATGTGTGCCACTCAACGGTTGTAATGGTTTCTATCCAGTTCTTCATAATTAACTAGGCAATCTGGTTTTCGCTTGGTTTTTCCTAATTAACTAGTAACTCTTTTTTTTCTTAATGCATGCTGGATAACTGCCGTTTCAAAAAAAAACTCCACATGACCGTGTGAATTACTTTTCCAGTTGCAAGCGTGCAACGTAATTGTTTGTCACTTTTGTGTGAGGGAGAGAGAGAGAACATTTTTTTAAAATGAAACTTGCATAGTCCAACTGCAACTTAGGCCTTACATTGTACAGAACATTTTCTTTGGTTTTCTATGCGGGAGCTATTTCTCACCCGTACCAACACATAACTGGTTCTCCCCTCTGGCACTGGATGCACACTTGCCTTAATGGGTCAGCCACCTAAGCAGTTTCAGAAAGGTCCTATAGACCGGTCTGGTCTGATTCTAGAAACTTCCATGCCGGTTATTTTTCTTTTCTATTTTCTGTATTTCTTTCTCAGGTTTTTATATTTTTCATATGTGTTTCTCTTATTGGTTTTCACTGTTCGCATCAGTTTTTTTATTTTTTATTTGTTTTTTCTTTCTTCAGGTTTTTTTTAACGCATGGCTACTTTTTTCAATTCACATTGTAAATTTTTATTATACATGGGTAACAATTCATCTGATACATGTTGGGATTTTTTAAAATAAATGTCAAACATTTTTCAAATAGACATTGAACACCTTTTTAATTGGAAGAAACTTTTAATGTCACTAACATTTTTTTGAAACGCATGAACATTTTTTTAAATGTCACATACATTTTTATGAATGGTACAAAATAAATTTTGCAATTACGCATTTTTTTACATATTTTCAATATGTTATTAGTATTTTTTTAATGGTTCAACCCTTTTAAAAAAAACTGACTAAAAACCGAACAGCTTGCAGCCAAATTGTCTGGCACATTTACCTTGGTTTTAGTAAAGAGGTCTCGCCCCGAAACGTTTTTCTAGGGTTTCGAGTGGCTAGTGGCGGTGCACGAGCGATCTTGCATCTCCGTGGCGTCTAGGCTGAGTTTCGACCCGCAAACTCTCATTCCATAGCCTTGATCCTCTTCTCCATGTGTAGCTGCTCTCGGTCTCGAGGCAATCAAGGGAGACCCTTTGCAGTCTCCCCTGCCCTTGGAACGCTCGAGGGAGGGGGTGTAAGGGATTTGAGGAATGTACAGAATAGTTTTTTGAATTACACAATTTTTTACATTATATAAACATTTTTCCAAAATGTCATGAACATATTTTGAATGTTACAAAACCTTTTTTAGTTACGCAAACATGTTTTTTTACATTGTATAAACATCTTATACATTGTGTAAATTTTTCTCTGGCGTTTTGCACCTCTTCCTCTCATTGAATTTTTCAGTGCTATGGCTTCGGGGAAATCGACGGGGGCTATCTCTTGGACTCTGTTGTTCAGACGGGTCCGAAGTCTGATCATATAACGAGGTTAATACTTTACTTACTAGTTACTACTCCCTCCATCAGTGTAGTGTCAAAAACGCTCTTATATTATAGCTAGGACGGAGGGGGTACCAAGGAACATCGCCTCAGAAAAAAAAACTTACTACCAAGGAACATTGCCTGCCTGTATTAAAACTGTCCAATGTGTTTGCTGCCCAGCCCCTACATTGAGTTTTCACAAATCACATGTGTTTCGAGATTAGTAGGTTTTTGAGAACATAGTGTCAGCTTGCCAACTAGGCACAGGTATACAACGTAGATAGCTGTGATAACTGCATTCAGTCACTGATAGAACAATTATCTCCAAGAGATAATAAGACCAGCGGTAGTACAAAAATAGAGGCAGAAGCTGCAGAAGAAGCATTCATTCAGAGTTTCAAATGTATCCTCTGAAACAAAATAGGGTTTCAGGAGTACAAAACTCAATGTCACTAATCAGTGCTGAGAATTTTACACTGGACCCCTAGCCCTATACCATCAAGGAAACAAACTGATGTACTTTTTTTATCAGGAAAAGCAATTGGTATGGGAATTGAATGAATAAAGAAAACTTCATCATAGAACTAGCTGGTCGTTAACACAAAGCAAAGGAAAATTCATGTGGAAATCTGACATGAATTGAGCGTATAACAGGCGTTCACAAAACTATCAATTAATCAGTATCAAAGCAATGAAACTCGTTCTATGAATTGCAATGAATGTCGGCAATAGCTCCATTCGGGCAGTTGAAACAATAGGGAGGGATAAGAAGTTTACCTGTGGTTCTAGGAAACAAAACTTAGACATAACAACAAACGACATAGCCACCAGGCTCAGAAAAAGGTTAGTGAGTGCTGCTCCAAGGAACACCCTAAATACTGACTATTAAGAAGACGACTAGATAAGAAGGTGAAGTCAATTATTCAGTTCAAAGAAAAGAGATACAAGCCACACAAATTGCAAACAATTGAGTACTAAGAGGAACCAAGAGATCTTTTTTAAGATAAAGGGCGCTTTTGTTATTTCAAAATGTAGCATCGAGCGGATACAAAACATTACGAGTAACACCCGGACTCTACATAACTAGGATGCACACAACCAAATACTAAAAGTCTAACAATAAAAAATAACAAAACTGACAAAACGGCAACAATAGAGTCCTATAGACCGGCATTATGCCTATGTCGAAAGTGGTGGTTGATCAATCCGGAGGTATGCTGCCACCCATGTTGGGAAAAAACCTTCGTAGCCATATGCTCCAACACCGTACTAAGAGGAACCAAGAGATAAATAAATAAAATATAGCAAAGTCAACTCCTTAGCCCAATAAGATGGACACATGATGCAGAATAGTTGGCAAACATTAGATGATCTCAAGTTTTCCTTGAGTTAGCTAACGATTCAACCTACACTAAAAGTAATCTGAGGATTGGCTAACGATCCATCCAACCGCGCTCACTGCTGCTACACTGGGGACAAAAAAGCTAATGCATTGCTGACCGGTAAACTATAGCTTCAAAAGGGCTCAACATCCAATGGCATTATCTTTTCTCAGAGAACAAGAGGAGACTGTGTTACTTTCAACCACTGTTCTCTGCATACTTTCAACTTGTTTCATGGTATGATCCAATAAACACGATAATATCTATGTAAAAATGTACAGCATCTGCCTTGAATAAATATGTAAAGAACCTACATAAGCCATTTAGAGACAGCAACAGCAAGCTGTGTCAGAAATATGTATATGCAGAGAACTTGTTTTTATTTTATTTTTGAACAAAACAGAGAACTTATTTGTGCACCTCTGTTCTCAGCAATAGTGCTGCAGATTGTGTCTGCAGTAATTCCCAGAAATATAAGAAACAAATAAAAAATGCAATCTCCTTCAAATATTTTTTAGAATGCAATTAGTTCAAGTGGTTTGAACTTTGATGAAATGATTCATACACTGATCTGACTCTGGCTACAAAGTACAACAGCTCGAGTGGGCATCTTTAACCGAAAACCCATCTTTTGCCCAGTGCATGCCATTGCAAAATAAACATAGCATACAGAGAACAAGAAGGCATGGCAATAATTTCAGAAGTTAAATTCAGCACTTGGCAAAAACTGGACCAACATTTACCACTGCCAGAAATTACGTACCAGATTGCATTGCTAAATAGTAATACAAGAGAAGAACAAGTGGACACACAAACATAAGAAGATAGCAAGAAGCACAATAGATGTAGCATTGGGGTTGATACCAAATCCTAATTAAGACAACAAACAGTAGTTCCATCACAGGCGGTCTAACCTTGAATCAACATGTTTCTTACCCGTTACATGGCAAAGCCATATCCGAAATAACAAAACAAAGTACTAGAGAATAATTAGGGAGCAGTAACTCTTACTTAGCAAAAGCATAGCTTTCTTGGCAGCCCCCAGAGCTGAACGAAGATCTTCCCGGCGCCTTGTTTGTTGGAATTAATCCCGACGTGAACCAGGTACATGTGCGTATACGAGTCCAACTATAGCAAGTCATGACCGTGTAGTAGTACAAGTCGTGACCGAGTAGTATTGCTATAGCTGATCCTAGCGTGTATATATATGTAGCCTGCACCTTGTAACTTGTACCTTGAGCAGATTTGAAGCAATAAAGTAGCAGGAACGACACGTTCCTGTAGCCATCAAACAAGCTATTCTCGTGTGCGTGCGTGTGTTCCGGCCGGCTGGCCGTTGTGTACGTACAGGAGGCGTTCTACCGATCGATTAGCTAGAACAGGCTAGCTTTGGTCTGTGCTTGCTTGCGGCGGCGTTGTGTGTGGATCGATCAAGGTCTGGTGCTAGCTTTCAACGTGAGTTGAGACTAGCTTTGCACTGCGGTGCATCTCGGCGTAAAGGAACTTCGTCGAGTTCGTCAGTGTTGCTTCGATTCATCGTCGTTCGTCGTCGGTCATATCCCATCGTCGGAAGTACTCGGCGCTGGGACTGGGCCAACAATTGGTATCAGAGCAAGGTTGATCTCCTAGTAACGGGAGGTCATGTCGGACGACGAGGAGTCCAAGCAACTGGCAGAGTACTCCGGTGTGGCTAAAGTAATTGCTGCTCCGGTGAGATCGGAGTATCCACGATTCGACCGTGGGAACTTCGTGGTGTGGGCGACCATGATGGAGTGGGCGCTCGAGGCCAATGAGCTCTGGGAAGCCGTCGACCCGGCGGTGATGAGTACTGAAGGGTGGTGCCTTGTATCGGAAGGATCGCCAGGCTATCACGGCCATCTGCTCGGTGATGCGGTGGGCGTGCAGCAGCATCTAATCTCGAAGACATCAGCGAAGGAGGCGTGGGACACGCTCAAGACATACATCTGGGCACTTTCGCGTGTGCGCGAGGCTAACTTGCAAACTTTGCTGAAAAGTTACGAGAATCTGAGGATGGGAGAAGACGAGACGGTGGACGCCTTCGCAGCGAGGGTTGCTTCCATGGTGAATGGGATTCGCGGTCTCGGAGAGAAGTTAGAGGACATCTCCGTGGTACGGCGTTTTCTACGTGCCGCTCCACCGCGCTACATGCCGATTGTGTCAGCGATCGAGCAATGTGTTGATCTCAAGACTCTCACTTTGGATGATCTGGTTGGTCGCTTCAAGGCCCATGATGAGCGGATGAAGTTGAGTTACGGTGATGCAAAACAGGATGAGTACCTGATGCTTACGCGTGCTCAGTGGGAGGCAATGGTTTCCAAAGAGAACAATTTCGACAAGGCGTCCGGTAGCGGCGGAAAGTGCCGTCCCACAAAGGACACCGACGAACATTCGGAGAAGCCAAGGAAGAAAAAGTTCGACAAAAGGAAGATCCGTTGCCACAACTGTAATCTGCTCGGGCACTTCAAGTCGGAGTGCAAGAATCCCCGGAAGGAGAAGGCGCTCATGGCCAAGCAAGGAGACGAAGGTGACATGATGTTGATGTGTGAACTCGTGGACAAGGAGGATCCAGTTCTTCAAGCGCCGGCTAAAGAAATTGTTGTGCTCTGTGACGAAAAAGTTCGCTCTCAAGATCGTGGTTCGGAAACTCGTGTCGATGCTACAGACGCGGGGGGTGATTCCGAAAGTTATGTCGATGTTACAGGCATAAGTGCTAACTTCGCTGGAGCGGATGCAGCAATTGCCGCGTGTGCTCGGCCATGGAGGAGTAGTTTTTGTGCGATGCGTCCACAGAAAACAAAGACGTATGTGGCGTCGGAAGTCCACGAAGAAACAAAACTTGTTGCTGATGCTAGCGCAAAAGTGAAGACGAGTGCAGCTGCTACGGACGAACTGGAAGTCACTGGCGTATCGAGTGGAAGCGCAGCTAGCTCGACAGTGCAGATACATGGAGTTGGTGGCCACGACGCGGCACTCCATGTCCCAGAAAACGGACAGTTCACAAGGCTAGAAGGCAGCAGCAAGGGACCAAGCGATGGATACGAAGGCTGCTACAGCCCACGTACGGGTAGTAGTACGTCCCCAGCAGGAGGGCAAGGAGCAGGACAAGATGGGCTTGTCACATCCCATGGTGAAACTCCACAAGTAGCCTATACGGCTGGAGGGTGCAGCTCAGTATTGCCATCGGGAAGCAGTCCATACACTGTGCCAGGAAAAAGAAGCCTAGCTTTGGGAGCTCACGTTGGAATTTTTGCTTCGCCAAAAGTAAAGTGCGTAGCAGAAAATAGCACGTCGTCTCCGACAGTAATGGAGGAAAGGACACAACCACCCACGTCCGTACATCCACAACCGATGTTACAACAATATTCGAAGCAAGCTCTTCGAACGATTGACCCGGCAAAGATGAGGAGTGGATGGCGGTGTCTAAGTGCCGAGGAACCGGCGGATTTTGAGGATGTGAACACGAAGGAGTGTTGGCGTCATGCTATGGAAGAGGAGTTGAGGTCGATCCACGATAACAATGCATGGGAGCTTGTGGATCTTCCCAACAATGAAAAAGTCATGGATCTCAAGTGGGAATTTACGATCAAGAGAGATGTCGAAGGTTCCGTGAAGCACAAAACAAGGCTAGTGGCCAAAGAGTACGTACAAGAGAAAGGTGTGGACTTCGAAGAAGTGTTCGTTCCCGTTGCAAAGATGGAATCGGTGGAATTACTCATCGCTATCGCGGTTCAGGAAGCATGGAAGATACATCACATGGATGTAAAATCCGTGTTTTTGAATGGCGAGTTAAAAGGAGATGTGTATGTGAATCAGCCACCGGGATTCATCAGAGAGGGAGAGGAACACAAGGTACTGAAGCTACACAAAGTCTTGTACGGGCTACGGCAAGGCTCTCGGACATGGAGCATCAAACTTGATCGGACTTTGATTTCTCTTGGATTTGAGAAAGCCCCACTAGAGCATGCAATGTACAAGAGAGGTGAAGGAAGAGATCGTCTACTAGTTGGCATCTACGTCGACGAACTATTGATTACTGGAGCAGATGAAGAGGTGATTGCAAAGTTCAAGCTACAGATGAAGGAGCTTTTCAAGATGGATGATCTAGGCCTTTTGAGTTGCAACCTCGGGACAGAGGTACATCAAAAGCTGGAGGATCACACTATGCCGGGAGGCATATGCAAGGAAGGTACTTGAAAGCCGTGGCATGAAAGATTGCAATCACATTGTCGCTTCAATGGAACCTCGTCTTGAACTAAGAAAGAAGGAGATGGTGAAACTACTCGGCTACAATGGTAGTCACAAGGAAGGAATTATTGGCGACCGTAAGTGTACCTCGGGCGTGGCATATTTCCTTGGTGAAAGCGTAGTAAGCTGGCTATCACAAAGACAGAAAGTGGTGACATCGACTTCAAGTAAAGCAGCGTATCAAGGTGTGTGGCTAGGACGGCTACACGGTGATCTCATGGATCGAGATCCGGAACCAGTGGTGCTCAACGTTGACAATGAGTCTATGTTTTTTCTACGTGAGGATCCAGTGCGGCATGATAGGAGCAGGCACATTGATACGATGTATCATTATAAGAAGGATTGCGCGGAAGAAGGTAAGACGAAGGTCAACTATATTCGCACCGATGATCAGCTGGCGGACATCCTGACTAAAGCTTTGGATCGAGAGAAGATCCTGGAGATGCAAAGAAGAATCGGCGTCCGAGCTGTGACGTGACAGACGCCGTGATTAGGGGGTGATTGTTGGAATTAATCCCGACGTGAACCAGGTACATGTGCGTATACGAGTCCAACTATGGCAAGTCATGACCGTGTAGTAGTACAAGTCGTGACCGAGTAGTATTGCTATAGCTGATCCTAGCGTGTATATATATGTAGCCTGCACCCTTGTAACTTGTACCTTGAGCAGATTTGAAGCAATAAAGTAGCAAGAACGACACGTTCCTGTAGCCATCAAACAAGCTATTCTCGTGTGCGTGCGTGTGTTCCGGCCGGCTGGCCGTTGTGTACGTACAGGAGGCGTTCTACAGATCGATTAGCTAGAACAGGCTAGCTTTGGTCTGTGCTTGCTTGGGGCGGCATTGTGTGTGGATCGATCAAGGTTTGGTGCTAGCTTTCAACGTGAGTTGAGACTAGCTTTGCACTGCGGTGCATCTCGGCGTAAAGGAACTTCGTCGAGTTCGTCAGTGTTGCTTCGATTCATCGTCGTTCGTCGTCGGTCATATCCCATCGTCGGAAGTACTCGGCGCTGGGACTGGGCCAACAATGTTGCTAGGCCAATAGCTGAGAATCCTGGCTGTTGATGGTGTAGCTGGAGAGGCGCTGGATCGTCGAGAAAGGAGGGTCACCGACGGGGACAAACTTGTTGCCCTGCTTCACGAAATCGGCATTTTCAGAGATCCTCTGTACTTTCCTGTCCTGGATATTGCATTTGCAGATATGAGCGGAGGAGCCCAGATTTTCAGTGAAGTAGACACAGTTTGCCTCGATGCCTGGGAACTTATCAGCCGGGAGGGCGAGAAGCATCTGTTGTCACCGATGAAGAGGGCATGGATGCAGATTCTCTTCAAAGGCATGAGCTCACCTGTCTGGATGTCCACTTCAAAAACAAAGGGACTTGGGCCTCCCTGTGGCTTCAAGACGAACAACATACATGCAAGTCCAACCAGATTCACTATGAAACCCCGGACGCTGTACGCATCCGCAGGTTGATCCTCGAAAGGTAAATCCGCAGGTAGATCCAACCGTAGATCCACCTGCAGACACTCGAGTAAGAAATTTTCCATGGCTGCGGATGATCCCGAGAGGAAGATGTCCAGGTAAATACTAGCCACGGCCGCCTTCCGGAAGAAATAATAAAATGTTGCGAGTTGAGCCGCACAAGTAGTCTCAACCTGGCGGACGAGGAAACTTTCACTGTCAAGAGTGGCCGTATAAATGGTGCGAGATGAGTCGCAGAACAAGCTGAGCTCCAGCGAAGAGTCGAGCATGGTGCGAACGCCGGAGAAGTCGACGTTGGGGGGGGCAGGCGCCGCGAAACGTAGCATGTAGCCAGTGAGGGGATTGAGCACAGAAGCGGCGTGAGGAGGGCTCCTGTCCGCCAGGACGATGAAGCCGCGGCTGGTGCCCACGACGTAGTAGTCCAGCAGCAGCGGCAGCTTCTTGCGGACGATGCGGCCGGTGGCGGTGTTCACCAACACCCGCGTGTCGTCGCTCTGGAAGTCGCCGTCCAGGACCATCCAATGTAGCGGCTGGAAGCAGCGGAAGCAGGGATCCAGAGCGTCTCTCTTGGGGTCGCCGGTGGCGGCGCGCCAGCTGGGGCAGACGGCGCGGAAGCACATGTAGTAGTCGACGTCGTTGGTGTAGAGGAAGCACTTGGCGATGCGGCAGACGAGATCGTCCGGGAGCGTGAACCATTTGGACCAGTTTGCGGTCGCCGTGGCCGGGACCGCCGGTGAGCTCTCCGGACACCTCGGATCTTGCTTCTCCACTTTGGGCGGGGTGTCCATGTCCAAGGGCGTCGGAAGTTCACCCGCCATTGCTGCACGCTCCAATGCCTCTCTGCAGAAAACAAAGGGAGATGCAGCGCCAAGTGAACCGAAAAGCAAGAATCGCACAAAGAGATGAACCAGGTAGGATTCGGTGGCTACCAGATCACAGATCAGATCTAGGGAAGAAGAACAAGAGCGGCTGCTGAGGGAGGAGATGAGGTAAAGCGGAGGAGGAGAATGGTCCACCCCCACCCAAATGCAAATGCAGAGAGTATCGAGTTTGGGGTGAAACGGACATCGCGTGGACAGGCGGGGCGCACGCCCTTGTCCCCCCGTGGCCCACCTGTCGGGGACACTAGCAATCCATTCGCTTCCAACTCCTACACCCGCTCTCCCCCGCCCCACCCCGCCGCCGGCGCCGCCACTATTCTCCGGCCGCCTCCTCATTGCTTACCCCCCGGCCGTCCATACCAAACCACGTCTTGACATGGCCGTCACCACACCTGCGCTTTCGTAGGAGTTTTGGCCGTTGCTTGGAGGAGATTTAGCCGTTGCCAGAGGGGATACACCGCCGGCGACGTTTATGGACCATGGCAGCCACGGCAGATTCCGTCGAGTGCTCTAGAGCGGCCAGTAGCCGGCCGCCAACCACCCGTGTTGCATCGAGGTGATCATCGCGGCCTCTTTGCCACCACGACCGCAAAGTGTTTGACACTTTGCCCACAAAGGTATGGACAGTGGAGATGAATTTTTCTTCCACCACTTCATTTATTCGTCGGACGATTCGTCCTCGGATGACGAAGACCTTGTGGTGGCTGCGCTGGTCGTTAACGACCACATTGAACGGCAGCTTCCTCGGTACAGGGGGTCACTCCCTGGCCGTGCTCCCAACCTAAATCGCAACAGGGAGAGAGGCCACGCCCTACTCTATGTTGATTACTTTGCGAACACCCCGCTCTTCAAGCCGGATAAATTCCGTCGCCATTTTGCATCATGTTTTTATTTCGATATTTATTGTATTATGGGTTATTATTACACATTATGTCACAATACTTAAAACAATAGAAAACGAACGGCGGTGATTTGACATTGTAAATTCTAAGATGTATCAACGGTGTAGATTAGGCACGTAAATAAAAAGGAAAAGAACTGTAACATATTGTTTCCGGGAGAAACGGCGTCTATACGGCAACGTACAAACTGAGGACTTTGGTTAACTACCGGATTAGGTAAGTACTACACGACAAGAAAAGACATAAACGTTTTGATACTGATTTTGGTAGAAATTAGCAAAAAAAGAGAGAACGGCCTGCGAGAGAAGATGAATAGAAGGATGGAAACAAACTTGCTCGCATGATGTAGCGGGAGAGCACTGGCCATCCGCCATGCAGCTGCCATGGAGCGACCTGGCTGTGGCAGCGGCCTGCTGAGACAGCCGTGAACTGAAGCTTGAGCGGCAGTGGTTGCGTTGCGCCTGCACGCGTTTGAGCTGGAGGAGCAGCAGATGGCGTACCAGCACCACCAGTACCAGCTGAACATGCTGCGTCTCAGGCGTGGTTAGGCCAACTCTACCGCGCGACCCTAAACGAACGTCCGGATTGGCCGGAATTTGTCCTTTTGGGACGGCGATGGGTTCGCCCGTGTCCGGCTGTGTCCGTTGGGTCGTGCGTGCGCCCACCGCGCGGCTTCACCCCAAATCGTGTTCAGGGTGGACGGGAATAAAAAATTATAAAAACTAGAATGAAATAACTAAAAAAGCAAATAAACGCATTTAAAAAAACATAAAACATATATAAGGGTCGGCCACAACAGCCATTTAAAAGGCCCAGTTTCATAATTAACATAATAACAAAAAAAAACTCCTCCCGCGCGTTCCTGCCGCGCCAGTCGGTGCCGTGGCCATCGTCGTCTTCACTGGCCGCTGGTGTCGTCGTAGTCGCTGACGAGGTCGACGTAGTCCGGCGGCGTCCAGAGGTGGGGCGGCGGTGCGTGGTAAACGGGGGCGGGCTGGACGGCCGAAGGTGCCTGCACCACCTCCTCCCGCGGCGACGCCTCCCGCTCCGGTGACCGCGGCGGAGTGGGGCACCAGTTCACGCCCACGCCGGCGGCCATCTCCGGAGCAGTGCAGGACCAGCCCCACCCCTGGCCCAGCAGCTGCTCGAACGCGGGCGGGTCCTCCTCCATCGGCTCCTCCGTGACGGCCGCCAGCTGCAGCTCCGGGAAGGCGACGTCCCCGGCGGCAGAGAGGGCCATGGCCTCCTCCAGGCCGTCCCACTGCCGCTCGTCGTGCGTGTTCATGGAGTCGTCCATGACACGCTGCAGGAGACGGGCCTCCTCCTCCGCTGTCATGCGAGGAGGGGGAGGTGGCGACGGAGACGGGGAAGGCGAGGGTGTGGGCGTCAGGCCGCGCACCTGCGTACGCCCGGGCGCCTCACGTGGCCGCCGTGGCCCCGACACGGTGCCGACGAAGTAGGACGCGCGCCACACGTCGTGCTCGTCGTGGAGCCATGTGTCCCACAGCGGGGAGTCGGGGGCATACCTGTGGTCGTAGTACAGGTCGTCGGGAAGGAGGCGGCGGCGGCGCGCGATCTCATCGCGCCGGGCACGGCCGGTCACCGGCACCGGCGGGATGGGGACCCGATCCGCGGAGAGGTGCCATCCGTTGGGGAGGTGGGCATCGCTCCACGGGACCGGCGTCCTCGTCTCCCAGTACCTGCGGCACACGTCCGCGCAGATGTACTGCCGGTTGCGCTCGCCGGCGGGCCTAGGGGCAATGGTGAAGGGGGCTCGACGGGAGGAGCGCGGCGGTGACGCGGGCTCCTCCTTCTTCACGGATCCGCGGCGGCGGCCCGAGGAGGAGCCGGCCTCGCGGTCGTGCTTCCCCTTGCGGCCGTAGTTCCAAAGGCCCATTGTTGCGGTTGGCCGGCGAGGTCGACGACGGGGAGCGGAGGGTTAAGGTTTCAAGGGTGTCGGGTTTCGAGGGGGCAGAGAACGGCCGGAGTGGGAAGTGTGGACGATGACCGGTCCACGGCTTCCCATTTAAGAAGGACGACGACCCGTCGCTGTGCGGATGACAGGTGGGGCCACCCGCCCGTGCGCATTTATGTTGGCGGGTGGGAGGTAGGTGGCCGCCTGCCACGCGGCCCCGACGCGGACGTTCGAAGCGTCCGTTCGCTGTCCGCCGCGACCCAAACCCGGCGCAAGTTTGCGCTCGAAATGGGTCGGCCCGGACACAAAACGGACTAGATAGGTCCGGACCGTCGCACGCTGGGCCGCCTGATTTGTTCGTTTTGCTCTAAACGGACGGGACCGGTCAAGATAGGGTCACGCGGTGGAGTTGATATTAGAGATGCACAACACACGCCGCGACGCCCCGACGCCTGTAGCACCACGACCTCCAATGGGATCGCTGAGGCATTTATTGGGACAGTAGCCAGGCCGAGGCATCACGAGGCGTGATTAATATTTTTGCATGTCAAGTAAGGCTACAATGGCCTTTTCTTCTTCTTTTTGTTGAAGACGTTAGTCTCTTCTTCTGGATATTCATTGTCCAAAAACTGGAGCGCTCCCATGCCAAAACTTTCGAATTTTGTAGTGATGTATTCCATGAAAGTTTGATGAGATTTGTGTGACATTTTGAAAGAAAAAATCATGATTAATTACGAGGTTGTCATGTAGAGCATGCAATACTTTTCAAGAACAGAGTGTTATTATATGAAATTTAGAGGTGCTTAAAGCATGAATGTGTAGACATGCAAACAATTCATTCGGTACTATCAACATCTTTTACAAATTAATAGAAGAAACACTTTTCCTCTCTTACAGCTTCTACGTGGAGATTCTTAATCAGGATTAAATTGTATCACACAACATAATATTCAAAATTGATTTGCATATACCGGAACAATTAATTTAATTTGTGCATTAAATTATTTGTTTTATAAATCTACTTATATATTTGCGACATGCATAGTATGATAAAAATCAATCGTGTTTTCTTAATAAGATTAGAATTACTAGCCAACTGCTTGGCTATCTATGTACCTACACATTACCAACGCACACTTACTACAATGACTTAGGAATTAGGACTAGGAGAATCGTGCATTGTTTGGAAGTCAAAATGAGGTTTGATGCATCAATTGAAAGAGAGAAAACTGGACCAACAGAAGAAAAACAAGTGATTCGAGTCTACGAAACATGCCGCTGATGGAAAATAGCATAGGTTAATGCCCAAAAGAGGATTGGAGAATAAAAAAGAAGCAAAAGAACAATGCACATATATTTAAATGATGTAACTACACTAAAGCAGACCTCATTGCATATCACAACAACATTTTAATTTTTAGCTATAATTGTGGATTTTCCAAAAAATCCGATTGAACATTCAAGTTTGTAATTATCACAACATAATTTAGTACCCATTATTGGTGAGCCAATTTTTTAGTGGCACACAATGGTATACTATGTCGGTTTTTCACAATGATGAATAACCAATATTCCTTCCGTTCCACAATGTAGTACGTATAGATTTTTCGAAAAGTAAAAAATTCCGAAGTTTGTAAAGAAAAACATATATATCTTGAATACGCAATACATATCCTTAGGTGCATGACAAGACGTACTTCCATATTGTATATATTTAGTATTATAGATATAAATAGTTCTCCATAAACTTCGTCAAAGTTTGTAAAGTTTCACTTTTCAGAAAATCTATATGCATTGCATTACGGAATGGAGGGAGTACTAAATTGTGAAGAAATAGTTAAAATAAAATATAAATAGCACGTAACAATGGTCTAGCCGCGCAAATGCGCGGGTACATCCGCTAGTTCTCTCTTATTTTACAAGGTTTACATGAAGAGGGAGAATACCGGCAGCTGGAATTCTGGGCTGGAAAAGGAGCAAATATTAGAGACCTATTCTGCACAACTCCAAAAGTCCTGAAACTCCACGAAAGTCAGTTTTGGAATATATAAAAAAATATTGGGCTAAGAAAGTACCAGAGGGGGCCACCCACCATCCACGAGGGTGGGGGGCGCGCCCCTGCCTCGTGGGCCCCTGGCAGGCCTCCGATGCCCATCTTTTTCTATATGAAGTCTTTCGCCCTGGAAAAATCAAAAGGAAGCTTTCGGGACGAAGCGCCGCCGTCTCGAGGCGGAACCTTGGCGAAATCAATCTAGGGCTCTGGCGGAGCTGCTCTGCGGGGAAACATCCCTCTGGGAGGGAGAAACCATCACCATCGTCATCACCATCGATCCTCTCATCGGGAGGGGGTCAATTTTCATCAACATCTTCACCAGCACCATCTCATCTCAAACCCTAGTTCATCTCTTGTATCCAATCTTTGTCTCAAAACCTCAGATTGGTACCTGTGGGTTGCTAGTAGTGTCGATTACTCATTGTAGTTGATGCTAGTTGGTTTATTCGGTGGAAGACCATATGTTCAGATCCTTTATGCATATTAATACCCGTCTGATTATGAACGTGAATATGATTTTTGAGTAGTTACGTTTGTTCCTGAGGACATGGGAGAAGTCTTGCTATAAGTAGTCATGTGAATTTGGTATTCGTTCGATATTTTGATGATATGTATGTTGTCTTTCCTCTAGTGCTGTTATGTGAACGTCGACTACATGACACCTCACCATTGTTTGGCCCTAGGGGAAGGCATTGGGAAGTAATAAATAGATGATGGGTTGCTAGAGTGACAGAAGCTTAAACCCTAGTTTATGTGTTGCTTCGTAAGGGGCTGATTTGGATCCACATGTTTCATGCTATGGTTAGGTTTACCTTAATTGTTCTTTCGTAGTTGCGGATGCTTGCGAGAGGGGTTAATCATAAGTGGGATGCTTGTCCAAGGAAGGGCAGTACCCAAGCACCGGTCCACCCACATATCAAATTATCAAAGTAACGAACGCGAATCATATGAGCATGATGAAAACTAGCTTGACGATAATTCCCATGTGTCCTCTGGAGCACTTTACTTTATATAAGAGTTTGTCCAGGCTTGTACTTTGCTACAAAAAGAATTGGGCTATCTTGCTGCACCTTGTTTACTCTTGTTACTTGTTACCCGTTACAAATTACCTTATCACAAAACTATCTGTTACCGATAATTTCAGTGCTTGCAGAGAATACCTTGCTGAAAACCGCTTGTCATTTCTCTCTGCTCCTCGTTGAGTTCGACACTCTTACTTATCGAAAGGACTACGATAGATCCCCTATACTTGTGGGTCATCAAGACTCTTTTCTGGCGCCGTTGCCGGGGAGTGAAGCGCCTTTGGTAGCTGGAATTTGGTAAGGAAAAATTTAGATAGTGTGCTGAAATTTACTGTCATTGTTAGAATGGAAAGTAATCCTTTGAGGGGCTTGTTCGGGGTATCTTCACCCCGACCAATAGAGCAAAGAGTGGTCCTCAACCTACTGAACCTACTGAAAATGTTTACTTTGAAATTCCTTCGGGTATGATAGAGAAACTGCTAGTTAATCCTTTTACGGGAGATGGAACATTGCATCCCGATTTGCACCTAATCTATGTGGATGAAGTTTGTGGATTATTTAAGCTTGCAGGCATGCCCGAGGATGTTATCAAGAAGAAGGTCTTCCCTTTATCTTGAAGGGAACGACATTGACATGGTTTAGGCTATGTGATGATATGGGATCATGGAACTACAACCGATTGAAATTGGAATTTCATTAGAAGTTTTATCCTATGCATCTTGTTCACCGTGATCGTAATTATATATATAACTTTTGGCCTCGCGAAGGAGAAAGCATCGCTCAAGCTTGGGGGAGGCTTAAGTCAATGTTATATTCATGCCCCAATCATGAGCTCTCAAGAGAAATTATTATTCAAAAAATTTATGATCGGCTTTCTCTCAATAATCGCTCCATGCTCGATACTTCTTGTACTGGTTATTTTATGATGAAGACTATTGAATTCAAATGGGATTTATTGGAAAGAATTAAACGCAACTCTGAAGATTGGGATCTCGACTAAGGAAGGAGTCAGGTATAACACCTAAGTTTGATTGTGTTAAATCTTTTACGGATACCGATGTTTTTCGTGAATTTAGCACTAAATATGGAATTGACTCTGAGAATCATTTGCTACTTATGTTGATCTCCCTAAGGAGAAGTGGTTTAAATATCATCCTCCCATTGAAGTAAAAGTAGTTGAACCTATTAAAGTTGAAGAAAAGACTATCACTTATAATGTTGATCCTATTGTTCCTACTGCTTATATTGAGAAACCACCTTTCCCTGTTAGAATAAAGGATCATGCTAAAGCTTCAACTGCGGTTCGTAAGAGTAATACTAGAACACCTACACCCCCTGAGCAAATTAAAGTTGAACCTAGTATTGCTATGGTTAAAGATCTCTTAGCCTATAATATTGATGGGCACGTTATTTACTTCTGTGATGAAGGTGCTAGAATTGCTAGACCCGATACCAAAAATAAACATAGACCTGTTGTAGGCATGCATGTTATTTCTGTTAAAATAGGAGATCATTGCTATCATGGCTTATGTGATATGGGTGCTAAAAAGTGCAATACCTCATTCTTTATACAAAGAAATTATGCATGATATTGCACCTGCTGAGACAGAAGAGATTGATGTTACAATTAAGCTTGCCAATAGATATACTATTTCACCAATTGGGATTGTTAGAGATGTTGAAGTCTTGTGTGGGAAATTTAAATATCCTACTGATTTTCTTGTTCTTGGTTCCCCACAAGATGACTTTTGTCCCATTATATTTGGCAGACCCTTCTTGAATACTGTTAATGCTAAGATAGATTGCAAAAAGGATGTTGTTACTATTGGTCTAGGGGATATGTCTCATGATTTTAATTTTGCTAAATTTCATAGACAACCCCATGATAAAGAACTGCCTAGTAAAGATGAAATTATTGGTCTTGCTTCTATTGCCGTGCCTCCTAATGATCCTTTAGAACAATATTTGCTAGACCATGAAAATGATATGTTTATGAATGAAAGAAGGGAAATAGATGAAGTATTCTTTAAACAGGGACCTATTTTGAAACACAACTTGCCTGTTGAAATTCTAGGGATCCTCCTTCACCCAAGGGTGATCCCGTTTTTGAGCTTAAACCATTACCTGATACTCTTAAATATGCTTATCTTGATGAAAAGAAAATATATCCTGTTATTATTAGTGCTAACCTTTCAGAGAAGGAAGAAGAGAAATTATTGAAATTCTAAAGAAGCACCGTGCTGCTATTGGATATACTCTTGATGATCTTAAGGGCATTAGTCCCACTCTATGCCAACACAAAATAAAATTGGAGAAAGACGCTAAACCGGTTGTTGATCACCAACGACGGTTAAATCCTAAGATGAAATAAGTGGTAAGAAAAGAAATACTAAAGCTTCTAGAGGCAGGTATAATTTATCATGTTGCTGATAGTTAGTGGGTAAGTCATGTCCATTATGTCCCTAAGAAGGGAGGTATTATTGTTGTTCCTAATGATAAAGATGAATTGATCCCACAAAGAATTATTACAGGTTATAGAATGGTAATGGACTTCCGCAAATTAAATAAAGCCACTAAAAAGGATCATTACCCTTTACCTTTTATTGATCAAATCCTAGAAAGATTATCCAAACACACACACTTTTGCTTTCTAGACGGTTATTCTGGTTTCTCTCAAATACCTGTGTCAAAAGAGGATCAAGAAAAGACCACTTTTACTTGCCCTTTCGGTACCTTTGCTTACAGACGTATGCATTTTGGTTTATGCAATGCACCTGCTACCTTTCAAAGATGCATGATGGCTCTATTCTCTGATTTTTGTGAAAAGATTGTTGAGGTTTTTATGGATGATTTCTCCGTATATGGAACTTCTTTTGATGATTGCTTAAGCAACCTTGATCAGGTTTTGCAGAGATGTGAAGAAACTAATCTTGTCTTGAATTGGGAGAAGTGCCACTTTATGGTTAATGAAGGTATTATCTTGGGGCATAAAATTTCTGAAAGAGGTATTGAAGTTGATAAAGCTAAAGTTGATGCTATTGAAAAGATGTTGTGTCCTAAGGACATCAAAGGTATAAGAAGTTTCCTTGGTCATGTCGGTTTTTATAGGAGGTTCATTAAAGACTTCTCAAAAAATTCTAGGCCTCTGACTAATCTCTTGCAAAAGATGTTCCTTTTGTCTTTGATGATGATTGTGTAGAAGCATTTGAAATACTTAAGAAAGCCTTGATTTCTGCACCTATTGTTCAGCCACCTGATTGAAATTTACCCTTTGAAATTATGTGTGACGCTAGTGATTATGCTGTAGGTGCTGTTCTAGGACAAAGAGTTGATAAGAAATTAAATGTTATCCAATATGCTAGTAAAACTCTAGACAATGCCCAAAGAAAATATGCTACTACTGAAAAGGAATTTTTAGCAGTTGTATTTGCTTGTGATAAGTTCAGACATTACATTGTTGATTCTAAAGTAACTGTTCACACCGATCATGCTGCTATTAAATATTTTATGGAAAAGAAAGATGCTAAACCTAGACTTATTACACTGGTACGCGTCGGTCCTAAACAAACGGTTTAAAACCCCTTTCCGGGACGACATTTGGAACCGTCGCCAAGTGAGTGTGGGCGATAGGGGGGGGGGGTCCTTCCCACACAACCCAGAAATCGTCGGGGATAGGCCCTCGTGGGACCCAGGCTGGGGCCGTGCGCGATCAGGCGAGGCTTGGAAACCCAATCATTTCCTTAGGTATGTACATCCCACACGGTGAATCCCGGAAATCATTTCCGTAGGTATGTACATCCCACAAGGTGAATCCCAGAAATCATTTCCATAGGTATGTGCATCCCACAAGGTGAATCCCAGAAATCATTTCCGTAGGTATGTTCATCCCACACGGTGAATCCCAGAAATCATTTCCGTAGGTATTCACATCCCACACGGTGAATCCCAGAAAATCATTTCCGTAGGTATGTACATCCCACACAGTTCTTTGTGTGGAAACGTGTGTGCAAGGTGGCCTAACGCAAACAGTTCGCTGCCGGAAGCCGTGTGTGATTGTTAGTTGATCGAACACGCCTACTTTCTAGAAACCGTGCGGGTTGTTTGAGTTCATCGCCCACGATGCTGTCTGAGTAACCGTTTGCAATAGAAAACCCCAATAAGCAGGGTAATTAGCCTATTATTGATGATCCATGTACTCAAACTGATATTTCTTATAAAACACACCAGATATTTCATATCCGTATAAAAGCAACCAGGATTTCATAATCGAATTACATCAGATAGCTTTGGCACTCAGTTACGCCATTACACAACAGCACCAAGTTTCACATGCAGCATCATAAACATTTGGAAAGTAGCATCATACACGGTAAATAGACAGATGAATCTCATCTGGGAAACTACATCGGAAGGCAAATATTGAGCCTTCAGTGACGCTGAATGTCCTTGCAACTTTAGGCCAGTGGCTATGGATAATTGCCCACTCAACCTTCATCCTCTTCAGCAAGACTTCAATATTGTACCATGGGTGTTGAATGAATACCTTCCTCGCCTCTTGACCATGCAGGTCGTTTGAGAGGTAATCATCGGTGAACTGCTTTGAAAAGTACTGAAAACAAAGCTATGCATAAATCGCTGTTGTAAATTTTGAAATGGCGCAAGGAGTAAAAACAAGGTAAAAGAGTTGGTACCATCCTATAGTTGACTGATGTCTTCCTCATTGTGCAAACAAAGATCTTGCTATTATTCGTCGCAACTTTCTTCATCCTAACAATCTTTCTGAGTTTCTTAACTTGACGATATTCATGGACATCTCATTTCCCCATATGCAAAATGGGTCGAACAGTGGGTCTAAGCCTCTGACAGCAGGACCTACATGTGCAAGACCAAATTGTAATAAACCTAAATATTAGAATGATTCCTGCAACTGCACAATAATGTGCTATTAGCCAAAGGACCCTGCTTGAACTAACCTCGATGGTAAACCGCAGTGTCTCCCATTGTTTCCTGGCAACACACATAAGGAAGATCTTGATCGTGTTAATCGAGAGTTGCCATACTATCAGTAGAATATGTATTGAGTACAGCCAAATTCGATTTGTGTCATGCATAACAATACAAAATTGTACCCACAACAAATGAAAATCAAATTGCAGAACTAAATGAAACAGTTAAATGGACAGCAGACCAAATGAACCAAAATAGTTGACTCAGCACGACATTGCAGAATAGAAACATGTACTAGAAGATAAGACAGTTAACAAAACAAAGAATGCTTGAGAACAGTACTACGAAATGTAGCAATTGCTGAACCAAAGTGTTAACTGAACATTACATTTCAGAGGACCAAACTGTTAACTGAACATCAGATTGCATATTAACATTACAGAGGACAAATCACTAGAAGGCATTGGCGGTGGCCTCGAGAAAACATCACGAACTGTATTTTAAAGTAGAAAACCGCGCGGCGGTGTCGACGGTGGCCTCGAAGATGAGGTGCTCCTCCAAGATCTGGCGGTCGACACGCATGTCAGCCATAGCGACCTCGTTCGCGCGTGCGGCCGCATGCTACTCAGCTCCACGTTATACTGCATGTAAAATGGCTGTGGGCGGCGCTTAATTGGAGGAGGGGGCAGTGATTTCGGTGGAAGGTGTCGCTCCGTCAGTCGGGGCATGTGCGACGGGAAAGGAGGAGGATGGTGTGGGTGGGGTGTGGATTACCTGACCATCGATGAGGCCGCGCAACAAGAAGAAGGGTCGGCAGCAAGGAGGCCGCACAGCAAGAAGAAGGGTTTCCGGCGAGGAGGCGGCGCTGCAAGAAGAAGGGTCGCCGGTGAGGAGGCGGCGCTGCAAGAAGAAGGGTAGCCGACGAGGAGGTGGCGCTGCAAGAAGAAGGGTCACCGACGAGGAGGCTGAGCTGCCAGTAAGCAGCAGTGAAGGTTTGAACTTGGAAAGCAAGGAGGAACAGTGGAAATGTGGCTTTTGGTAGGAGGGAGGGGCGGGGAGATAGATATTTCCGCGGTGGCAAAAAAATTTCGCTCGGTGCCGCGAGAAACTGGCGCGCAAGTGTGGTTCAAGCGGGGGCGGTGGACTATAGACGATGAAGCTTCCCGCGTAAGCCAGACAAGACGGCCATCCGCATGCTTGCATATGGAATTTCAGGCGATCTGGTGGATGGGTATGTGCGTATGAGTGAGTCCACATGTCTGCTGTCACTGTACAAGTTTTGCAAGATCGTGGTGGTAGTCTTTGGCCCTGAGTACTTGAGGCAGCCAAAAGCCGCTGATACAGAGAGATTGTTGGCGACCAATGCGGCTAGAGCCTTTCCAGGCATGCTTGGCAGTATTGATTGTATGCACTGGGAGTGGAAGAACTGTCCATTCGCTTGGCAGGGCCAGTACAAGGGGCATGTTAAAGCGTGCACTATCATATTAGAAGTGGTGGCTTCACAGGATCTTTGAATATGACATTCTTTCTTCGGCATGACAGGTTCTCGCAATGATATCAACGTGCTGCAGCGTTCTCCAGTCTTCGCAAGGATTGCAGAAGGCCACTCCCCACCTGACAACTTTGAGATCAACAACCACCGGTACAACAAGGGATACTACCTAGCTGATGGTATATATCCTCAGTGGTCAACTTTTGTGAAGACAATCTCGAACCCCCAAGGTGAGAAGAGAAAGAGATTTGCCCAAATGCAAGAGAGTGCTAGAAAGGATGTGGAACATGCTTTTGGTGTGCTTCAATCCCGCTGGGGTATCGTTCGAAACCTTGCACTGACATGGGATGAAGGGAAGATTTGGGAGGTGATGACTGCTTGTGTGATCATGCACAACATGATCGTCGAGGACGAGTGTGATAACAGGATCTTCGACCAAGGATTTGATTTTCAAGGAGAAAATGTTGAGCCCGTGGACCAACAACCGGCCAAGTTTGAACAGTTTTCCCAGTTTCATCGTGAACTGCGTGATTGGCACACTCATTTGGATCTTCAAAATGACTTGGTTGAGCACGTGTGGACTCACATTGGCAACCAATAGATGTATTGGTTCATTATGTTCATTCAAGAAAATTTTGATTTGGTTGGAAAACTATTTTATTAGAGACAATTTTGATTGGGTTGTAAAATTATTTTTATTTTCAGACAACTAATATTTAGACGTGCAAACTTGTTTGGAACATTGAAATATGAATATATGGGCATCTTTTGCCGTGGCGGACAGGATGGAGCCAAAGGATGCATCCGCGCGCTGGGCGCACGGCCACTGCATCCCAGGACAGGCCCGGACACGACCCCATTGCCCTACCCAAACGGACAGAATCCAGGCAAAACAGAAGTCCGTTTGGGGTCGTGCGCTGGAGTTGGCCTAACGGTGGGACGATGCACCGAGCCTCAAAAGAAGAAGTGAAAAATATCAAGGACCAGTCAACACAAGCATTCGGGGCTAATTTGCATAAATAGACGCTTGCTTTAAAATATGGAAATAGGATAATTTAAATGTTTCAGAGAACAGATATTAGAGCAACTCTAACACTGCTCATCAAATCGTCCAAATGATCGGACCGCGCTCTCCAAACACTTTCACCATTTTCACCCCGAAACATGATTTGTTCTAAAGTAACTTGTGTACATGTTAATGAGAAGAAAAGCTAGACACTTTCACCATTTTAACCATGAAACATGTTTTTTTCTAAAGCAACTATTGTACCTTTTAAATGAGAATAAACGATATAAAAGTTTCTTATTCATAATGTTGTGGTAAAATTATCAAGATTTACATGGACGTCTTTCCAAAATGCATGAACTTAATATACAAAGTATAAGAAAATATACAAGCTTTATTTCCAGTGAGAAAACATTTGTATGATTGAATTGATCAAATTCACTCATTATGTAAATAATTTGTTTCATATATCAACAATCTCACATGTGTGATGGAACAAAATTTTTGAAATGCGGGAACGAATCACAACAACATGTGGGAATACTTGTGTCTTGCTGCATAAGCTGTTGGTTATGTTTTTATTATGCAAATATTACCTTTTCTCCCTTTTCACTTTTCCATTATATATATGAAAGGTGAAAGACTGATTCGATCTCGCGCGCTCGCGATTCTATCAGGAGAGGCTACACTACAAAAAAAGACACATCCGTGACATTTTGGGCCGAACGAATTTTTTTTCTGTCATACATATGACACTTCTATGACGATAACTGTGACAAAACCCGGTATCATCATAGATGTGGTGGGCTCCTACTTCTATGACAAAAAATCATGACAGAAAATGGGCGTTTCGTCCTGGGCGGGCCGGAGACGCAGCTGCATGACATTCTTTGGGCCGTCCATGACGGAAAAAACCGTGGTAGAAGCAAGGGGGAGGAAAATTTCGGGGAGTTACCGGTTACGGTGGGAGGTCGGGGGCGGAGCGATGCGCGTTTCTATCGTAAGTACACGCGTGTGTGCGAGGCGTTGGCTCTAACTGAACCAGAGCGAGGCGTTGGGCTCTAACTGAACCCGAGTGATTGCACTGCAGGCTACGCGTTACTGAACCCGAGCGATCGATCGATGGCTGTTAACTGAACCCGATGGAGCGATTCCTTCGCCATCGCTACTAATCAAGCCGATCGATGCTGCCTGGGATGAACAATGAGCGCTATGGGGGTGGGTGGGTTGGATGAATAGTGAGCGGTGGCGTTGCCTCTGGATGAACAGGAACCCGTGGTGTGGAGGGCTGGATGAACAGTAAACGGTGAAGGGGTGGCCATGGAGGGGTGGTTGAACAGGACCCCGTGGTGTGGAGGGCTGGATGAACAGTAGACTATGGAGGGGTGCCCGTGGAGGGGTGGTTGAACAGTAGCCGGTGGAGTAGCGCGCGGTGGAGGCTGGATGAGCAGGAGCCCGCGGAGGCTGGAGGAGGTCGACGGTAGCCCGTGGAGGTCGGAGGAGGTCGACGGTGGAGATGAACAGTCTCCCGTGGAGTCCTGCTTTTGGCACGCCACCTCCTCCCCTGTTTCGATCGTGGCGCTCCAACACAAGTATGTTTAAATGCTTTTGGCGGCACGCCACACCCTCCCGATGAACAGGACCCCCGTTTCGACCGTAGCACTCCAACACAAGTCCGTTTCGTCCGTTTTGTGGTACGCCACACCCATCCCGATCAAAAGGACCCCCGTTTCGACCGTAGGAGGTCCTTTTCCTCCGTTTTGCGGTACGCCAGGCCCCTCCCGATCAACAGGACCCCGTTTCGAACATGGCCGGTCGAACACAAGGCCGTTTCCTCCATTGTGCGGTACGCCAGGCCTCGTTTCCATCGCCTGTTCCGTCCAAGCCCTCCCGATGAACACGACCACGCATTCTGTTCCGACCCAGCCGGTTGGCTCCCCATGAACACGACGACGATGCTGTCTCTTCGTTCCGACCCAGCCATGTACGTATGCGCGATAGGCGTTAGAGACCCTGCCCGTATGTACGTATGTGGCCGTATTTTCTTTCTTTCACCCTTGCCGCTGTACGTACGTGTACATGCTACGTGCGCGCCTCTACATCTACGACACGTGCGCGCCTCTACATCGACCAGTATGTACGTACACATTCGTGACCAGAATGACAACGCTATGTACGCTTCGACCAGGTGGGTCCCGACTGTCAGGCACTTCCTTGCGTGC
Organism: Aegilops bicornis; assembly: GCA_021605145.1. Lineage (NCBI taxonomy): Eukaryota > Viridiplantae > Streptophyta > Magnoliopsida > Poales > Poaceae > Aegilops > Aegilops bicornis. The sequence goes on along the minus strand of CM038671.1, from coordinate 788,003,789 downwards.
AAAGATGTAGCTGGTGGGTCCCAGCAGTCAGGGGGCGAATCGTTTTTTTTGCCCGGACGCACTTCCTTGCGTGCGAAGGTGTAGCTGGTGGGTCCCAGCAGTCAGGGGGAAACATTTTTTTCGCAAAATATGGTGGCCCGTCCGGTGGGTCCCCGCTGTCAGGTGGAGGAATAATTATTTTGCGCGTAATAAGGAGGCACTTCCTTGCTGCGGCTGTGGACCCAGCTGTCAGCCTCTCCACGTACAGTCCACGTCCGATGGAAGCCGTTCCTTGACCACGTTGACCACGCCGCGCCGAGAGCACCAGGGCGGTGGACGACGGCGAGGCCTAGGAAGGGGACGACGCGGAGCCGGGGAAGACGCGGCAGTGGATGCCCACGCCAGAGGAGTATGAGGTTCACCGTTCGCAGCGGTGTGAGGATGCCGTCGCCCTTGCAGAATAACAGGGGTGTGGGTGAGTAGAGGGATGGCCTGCCAGCGATGGGAGTAGTAGGGGTTGTGAGGCCTCCGCATCGCAGCCGCCACGGGAGGCAGGAGCATGAGGCACGACCGCGCTGGTTTGGGCGGCCGGAGCATGAAAACCAAAGGTTGAAGAAGCACTACGGCCGTTGGATGGACATCGTGGCCAGTCCTTTGGAGCTAGAATCGTGCATATTGACTAAGTTGACAAAGCCCTCCGTCCCGTCAACTTAGTAGGCCCACAAGTCAGCCTGCCACTATACCGGGTCCCGACTAACGGGGGAGTATTCATTTTTTGTGCGTAATAAGGAGGCACTTCCTTGCGTGCGAAGATATAGTTGGTGGGTCCGAGCTGTCGGTGTGATAGCGTTTTTTCGCGAAATACTGAGGCCCTTTTGGTGGGTCCCTGATGTTAGGTGGACGAATCATTATTTTGCGCGTAATAAGGAGGCATTTCCTTGCGTGCGATCGTGGACCCAGCTGTCAGCCTCTCCACGTACAGTCCACTTCAGATGCATGTCGGTCGTTGACCAAGTTGACCAGGCCGCGCCGAGAGCACCAGGGCGGTGGACGACGGCGAGGCCTAGGAAGGGAACGACACGGAGGCAGGGAAGACTCAACAGTTGTTTCCCACGCGGAGGGGAGTACGATTGAACGAGGGTTTACTGGTTCGTCTGCCGTCGCCGGAGAATAACAACAGGTGTGGGTGAGTAGAGGGATGGCTAGGCCAGCGATGGGAGTATGATGGGGCGGTGAGGCCTACGTGGCAGCACAGCCGGCCGCGGGGAGGAGGGAGCAGGCAGTCTCGCCGGCGCTTGTTTGAGCGGCTGGAGCAGGAAGAGCAGAGATTGAAGAAGCACGACGGCCGTTGGATGGCCATCCAGTCACTGCTTGTGCGTCAACATTTTTTTAGGAAAACCTCAAATTTGTGGAAAACAACATACAACCCATCTGCCATTATTTCTAATAATTTACAGCCCATTTGCTAATTCTTAAGGTTTTTTGAGCCCATATTCTTTTTGTTAGCATTACAGCCCATATTGTGGCCACGGTTAAAAAATTATACGAATTTTTGCATATTTCAAAAGCAGTCCGAACTGTTTTTAATCCCAAATTTCGACTCACATTCAAACTGATTTTAAAACTAAATTTATATCAATATAAAATCCAACAAATTCTCCACACATAAAAATTAATGTAATTTAAAATCTCGAAATGAAAAAAAGATATTTGAAACTAATTGCCGCTTTGATGTGTTTTAAAAATGTACAACCCATTTCTCATTACTGATGGGCCATTTTCTCGGCCAGCCGAAAGAAAGCTCTCCTCGTCTTGAAAGATTTGCAGCCCAACAGGCCTGACAAAGCGACTTACTTGGCAAATCACAAAAAAACTGGGTTGTGGCCGTGGACCCAGCTGTCAGCCTCTCCACGTACAGTACTCTTTCGATGGAAGTCGTTCCTTGACCACGTTGACCACGCCACGCGGAGAGCACCACGGCCGTGGACAACGGCGAGGCCTAGGAAGGGGACAACGCGGAGCCGGGGAAGACGCAGGGGTGGAAGCCCGCACGGAGAGGAGTACGAGGGTTCACTGGTTCGGCTGTGGTGTGAGGATGCCGTCGCCGCAGGGCCTGGCCAGCGGTGGGAATAGTAGGGGGCGGTGAGTCCTCCACGGCAGCACAGCCGACCACGGGAGGCAGGAGCATGAGGCACGACCGACCCGGTTTGGGCGGCCGGAGCAAGAAGACCAGAGGTTGAAGAAGCACTACGGCCGTTGGATGGACATCGACGGTCATCGGAGCTAGAATCATTCATATTGACTACGTTGACAAAGCCCTTCGTTCCTCGGCCAACTTAGTAGGCCCATTAAGTCAGCCTCCCACCAAGGTGGGTCCCAGCTAGCGTGGGGAGTATTCACTTTTTGTGCGTAATAAGGAGGCACTTCCGGTGGGTCCGAGCCGACGGGGGCGTTTTGCGAAATACGGTAGCCCGTCAGGTGGGTCCCAGCAGTCACGGGCAAATGTTTTTTTTCGCAAAATACGGTGGCCCGCCTAGTGGGTCCCTCTTTGTCGATTGGAGGAATCATTATTTTCCGCGTAATAAGGAGGCACTTACTTGCTGCGGCCGTGGACCCGGTGAGACTCTCCACGTATAGTATACTTCCGATGGAAATCGTTCCTTGACCACGTTGACCTCGCCCGTTCCGCTGCATGCATGCGTCCATGGGCGTGGTACGCCCCCACCGTCGACCTCTCACGATACGGTCATCTTCCGATGACTCTCGGTTGTTGACCACGTTGACCACACCGTCTTGAGCGTACTGCATTGGAACGACCGGAGATGGGGAAGACGGGCGGTGGAGTCGCAGATGGAGAGGAGTGGGAAACTTCTTTGGTTGGTCTTGGCGGCCTGACAGCATGTGCCCACGGGAGACAGGAGCAAGTACAGAGGTTGTAGAAGGAGGAGGGCTGTTGGATTTTCATCCAACGGTCCAGCTGCTAGAATCATTTGTTGATTAAGTTGACAAAGCCGTGAGTACACGTCCCCTTAGTAGGCCCACAAGTCAGTCACCAAATCTGACGGGTCCCAGCTGTCAACGGGATGAATAATTTTTTTCGCAAAACAAGGAGGCACTTCCTTCAGTGCGAAGATACAGCCGGTGGGTCCCAGCTGTCAGGTGGAGTGTCGGTGTCAAAACCGGTGGATCTCGGGTAGGGGGTCCCGAACTGTGCGTCTAGGCGGATGGTAACAGGAGACAAGGGACACGATGTTTTTACCCAGGTTCGGGCCCTCTGGATGGAGGTAATACCCTACTCCTGCTTGATTAATATTGATGATATGGGTAGTACAAGAGTAGATCTACCACGAGATCGCAGAGGCTAAACCCTAGAAGCTAGCCTATGGTATGATTGTTGTATATTGTCTATCTGTCGACTAGCCTGGCCCTGGTTTATATAATGCACCAGAGGCCTAGGATAACAAGAGTCCTAGCCGAATACGCCCGGTGGGGAGGAGTCCTTGTCTTGATCACCAAGTCTTGTGGAATCTTCCTTGTATGCGGCACCTGTCCGGCTGGCCCATGAGTATGCGGCCCTGGGGTCCTCGGCCCAATCTAACCGATTGGGGGACGACGTGGTGAGTACCCCTAGTCCAGACACCGTCAAGAGCCCCTGAACCGGTCTTCAAGTTAGGGACGCTCCTCGATTCTTCCGAACTGTTCTTTATCTTTGGTTGCCGGTCTTGAAAACTGGTTCAACAAATCTTCTCATCTTCGATCTTGAGGATCACCGAAATGCATTCAGCGAGTTTATACGTCGGGTATCCGAGGAGCCCCTTTAAGTTTCCGGCCTTTATCAATGCCTTGTTATTTTTATGCCACACCTCGGGTTTGAAGTTGTTCCCAGGCGTAAGCGTCCTCTTGCGTCTGAGCTCCAATGCCGGACTGCATTCGAGGTATCTTTTGCAGCCGAGCACCAACGCCGGACCGCTTCCCAGCTCTAACGCCGGAATGTATCCGAGCTCCAACGCCGGACTGTATCCGAGCTCCAACGTCGGACTATGTGTCCGAGCTCCAACGCCGGACTATGTATCCGAGCTCCAACTCCGGACTATGTATCCGAGCTCCAACGCCGGACTGTATCCGAGCTCCAACGTCGGACTATGTGTCCGAGCTCCAACGCCGGACTATGTATCCGAGCTCCAACGCCGGACTATGTGTCCGAGCTCCAACGCCGGACTGTATCCGAGCTCCAACGCCGGACTATGTGTCCGAGCTCCAACGCCGGACTATGTATCTGAGGTATCGTAAATCACCTTGGTTCAAAGAAGTTTGAAGGATTTTAGCCGAGCTTAATGCCGGAAATGCCCTCTAAGGAGCCAGCCACTTGCATCCGAACTATATGCCGAATTGCTTCCGAGGTGGTGCACCACCCCTAATGTGGGCTGATTTTTGGTCAATATTTTTTATTGATGCAATTTATTCTCTGACGAGATATATAGGCAGTAGCCCTCAAGGTGTGTATCGGTCTAAAACCCGAGATGCACCTGAAGGATGACATAAGACCGCTGATCCCAAAGAATCACGAGACTACGTTGATTTGCCAAATCGGCCCGAGGATCAAGTCCTAGCTCGGCAGAATACTTGGACGCAAAAGCGGCGTGTTCAGACCTCGAGACTCAGGTTGGGTGCGGCCGACCAACCCGAGGATCAAAATCTCCTCGAAACTGTATTGCACTTAAGATTTTCTCGCATAGAACAAGCAATGCAAGAGCCCACGAGACATCGGTCGGGTGGCAACACCGCATCGGGGATCAACGTGCCCCTTTAATATTTGTAAATAATAAGCCCGAAGCTCAAGAGGCTCGAGCCTTAATGCGGGCACGGGTGGTCGAATTAAAGATTGATATCCATAGTAAAATCACAAATTATGTGTAATGACTCTATGTATCCAAGTACTTTACGTCATTAATGCTCGGATCCGCATTGTATAAAACTTTGTTGACCGACCATCGGCTTCAACCTCCTCGGCCAAGATGTCGAGGAGTGTTTGTCCTACTTTATAAAGCCTTTACGAGGGCAAAGATTTACGACAAACAAGGCAATCTGGCCATACGGTTTTATAAACAAAGGTACGCAGAGAGATATGTTATATTACTGTTTAATGTAAGAAATGTCTTCCAAAGAAAATAGTCCCGCTATCGGTTCCTTTCTTTGGGTTGTCATGCTAAGCATGATCATGAAACCTCAGCTCCAATGTAAGAGCAAAAGATCGAGGATTTAGTTTGGGAGGCCAGTCAATAGCCCCCGGTAGTGTTCGGCGACAGTTGAGGTCAAGCCGTAAACACTTTGGCCATTGTTATGAATGGCCCGTCATTTAACACTGTCATCGGATCGCTGACCAATTTACGCTTATTGTGACAGTCAGTTTTCGGCTTTCTCCACGGAGGTGCTTAACCATGTGAGCTGGAAGCACAATCGTAGTGGTTCTCCCTTTGCACACCTAGCCGAACAAGGCGGAACGTAGGAGGCAAGCGCAGGAGCCGGGCAACCCAACCATTGACCGAAGACACAATTCGAAACCGATGCATATATAGCAATATCCGAGAATGTTTTTGCCAAATCTCTAAAGGAGTCCGGCGTTGCACTGCGAGACTTGAGCTGAAAACACACAAATAGTTAAAAGTGCCAAAAGCTTGGAAAACCAAAAAACGTCAGTAAAAACATGACGTCCGAACAAGATCAAGTGTTCGGTGCTAATCTGAAAATTGGACTTTAGAAAAAAAGTGCTTCTGCCATGCTTTAACTTTGCAACGACTAAGAAGAAAAACACTTAGTATAAAACGGCTCAAATAAACATAAGAGCCCCCAAGTGACTTGGGTAAAAGTTGACTATATAATGTAAGGTGACATGTAAAATGCCTTCTAGCCGGATTGTAGATCGCTTGTCGAAGCGGACCTTTTCGCTTCAACCTCTGGACCCAATAGTCCGGAGTGTGTCTGAATACCCTCGCGGTTATAAAAACCGGGCATGCATGGAGACCAGGCGTAGGGGTCATTAGTGCTTTATCGGACAAGTGCCCAACTAGTTATGTTATATTACATGGTTAGTAAGAAACATCTTCCGTGGAGAATAGTTCCGTTAAGGGTTCCTTTTTTCTCGGGAGGCATGCCCTAAAGTGCATGTCCTGATCGCGAAAAGAGCAGAAAAACATCTGGGGGCAGGTAAATGAATAGGTAAGAAATCATCTTTTAGTTCACCGACCGAGTATTCCCTTAAGAACGCTAGCTTTCGGCTTCACCCAGTCTGTGGTACACATCCGGCTGACCCGGCAGTAACAATCGCAGTGGTGCTCCCTTTACCACCTAGCCGAACAATCGGGAACATAGGGGTAAGAACAGGAGCCAGGCAACCCAGCTTGGCCAAAACTTAAGTCATATCGATGCATATAATGGTGAATAAAAGGTACATGCGGAAGTGTGACACATGTGTTGGGCATAAAGCCCGAATTAATAAGCTTCATAAAGAAGCCCCTGTATAATGAGCGCTGGTAGAAAAGGCGTCAAGTGTGCGAACAAAGTTTCGACAAGGAAAATTTTTACAAGCAATTTTTTTCCAAAAAAGTATAATGCTTGGTCAAACCGAACACAAGTTAGAAATTTAAAACTTTGAGCATGAAGGCAACTTAGCTGGTTAATGTGTTCGGTATTGACGACGCGGTCCGAGCTTGATGCGGGGCAAGGTTCCATCCCCCAAGCCGATCCCGAGGTGGCGGAGCAAAGAGCTCGGCACTCCGAAGTGGTGACATAGCACGGTCAATGCAGGACAGCAGAGTGATGCCGAAGTCCCCTGCATGGGGTAATGAAGTGTTGACGAAGCCCACCGTCCAGCCGAGGTGACGCCAAAGGATATAGTCCGGCTAGATCATTTTCCTGTGCACAAAAAATAGTGCAAACCAGAGATAATAGTAATAAAAAATCGCTGCATAATAAATAATTTATGCAAAGTGAGTAATAAAAGAAATATGGCTCGGGCGCTGAAGTCAATGTCGATGCAGTGGCGGCGGCGTGATGCGGTAAAGGCATGGCAAGGCCTGAATTCACAGTCGGTTCGAAGTTCGGATGCGGCGTCACGGACTATGTCTGAAACCGACCGAACCACCATGCAACTGTTATCGTTAATGTGGCCACCATTTGATAGACCTGCGCATATATGATGGACAAACCAGAGTAATAATTCGTTGGGAAAAATGAACCCAAACAAGCAAAAATACTAGGATTAATAGCACCTGATTTATTTGTTGTAGCAATCAAGAAAGGTGATTCCTGAATTGGGACTCGATCCGCGCACCCATTGCCCGATGGGCGATAAAACGACGGCATGGTAATGCCGGCAAATGTTGGCTCGCCGAGGCAAAGCCCTCGCCCAGCCTAACGTGACGGAGCTGGTCGGCTAGTGACGCCAAGTGTCCGGAGTAGGTTGATGAAGAGATGATGAAGCCCCGGTCCAGCTAATGTGATGAAGCCTTAGTGTCAGCCGATGAGTCAAGTAGGTCGGCATGATGGACACCAGCTTGAAAGAATAAAGGCGGCCCTGCCGATGCAGGTCCTGACGTGGTCGATGCCGGCTTGATGAAGCGACCGTGCGGCGATGCAGGTATGCCCGCTCCGTGTAATCCGTGGGGCGACGATGTTGGTGATGATTTATCCTTCGCGATGCCGGACTCTTGTTCGGCTTGCCGAGATGATGATCCGAAGAAGTTGAGCTCGGCTCAACAAAGTGACGACATGTCTGGCGCAGGTCGGCAGCCGTGGAGCAATATTGCCGGACTGGTTTGACACCAGCATGATGTTGAAGATTATGTTCAAAAGATCTTAAAGTTAGTGGGATGTGTTCGGAAACAAAACACAATACCCCATACAAAACTTCCTTCACAAAGGATGTCTGAAATCCCGTTCATAAAAAAACGAACTCAGGTCGGATTCGTTTCGCAGAAAAAGATCCGAAAAGTGATGCACTAATCGGAAGGTTCCCGGAGTTTGGACGGTCGGATCGAGCTGAAATTTTGAGGGGTGGTAGATATAGGAAGTCCGCAGCCGATCAACGGTTGGATCTTCCAAAGTACGTCCAATCTAGAAGCTGGACACCACGCCCTAAACTCGTCCAGATTCTCGTCCAGATTTGACACGGCTCCGGTATATCGTGGATTGCCAGAGATTCCTCCATCGGAACTCGACGAAATTTTCCAGAGTTGTTGTAGACTCAATTCCGCACTATTTCGCCGAAGAAATCGTCGAACCGACGCTCGAGGAGGCGGTGACGGCGGGTACAAGTTCGCTGTCCAGGAAAACAGCGCGGTCACCCGAGGGCAATGTTGACGTTGAGCCCCCGGGCTCACTGGATGATTCCTCCATGATCTTGATAGAGATCGGAAGTGATGTTGACGAAGGCCCTCATCCGAACATGACGATCAGAGATAGGGCGCAGTCCTTGGTCGAACCAAGGTGACCAGTCGAGCTGGTGACGAATATGCCGAACTCGCAGTTGACCTGCGGGCGAGCCATCGACCTTTTGCGGACACACAGAGGAACTCTCGGTGAAAGCACCAATGTCGGTGTCAAAACCGCGGATCTCGGTAGGGGGTCCCGAACTGTGCGTTTAGGCGGATGGTAACAGGAGACTAGGGACACGATGTTTTTACCTGTGTTCGCCCTCTCGATGGAGGTAATACCCTACCCGCTTGATTAATATTGATGATATGGGTAGTACAAGAGTAGATCTACCACGAGATCGCAGAGGCTAAACCCTAGAAGCTAGCCTATGATATGATTGTTGTATATTGTCTATCTATCGACTAGCCTGGCCCTGGTTTATATAATGCACCATAGGCCTAGGATAACAAGAGTCCTAGCCGAATACGCCGGTGGGGGAGGAGTCTTTGTCTTGATCACCAAGTCTTGTGGAATCTTCCTTGTATGCGGCACCTGTCCGGACTGGCCCATGAGTATGCGGCCCTGGGGGTCCTCGGCCCAATCTGACCTATTGGGGGACGACGTGGTGAGTACCCCCTAGTCCAGGACACCGTCATGGAGGAAACTTTTTTTCAGCTTAATAAGGAGGAACTTTCCTTGCGTGCGACCATGGACCTCGTGGGTCCCACCGCCAAGCTCTTCACGACAGATCCTCTTGATGACTCTCGTTTGTTGACCACGCCGCACCGAACACAGTGAGGCGGTGGACAACGGCGAGGCCCCGGACGGGAACGACTCGGAGATGGGAAAACGCGGCAGTGGAGTCGCAGAATGAGAGGAGGAGAAGGGTTATAACTGGTTCTGTTGCAACTCATATCAAACTCAGGTTCACAGGAGACGTTCATATTCATAGCCAACATTCACTATCAACAACTCAAAAGATTTATATATACACAAGCTCAGCATATCTATGCATCCAAATGATTGATAGATCACACGACAATATTGATACATAATTCACAAAAAGATTCAGATATACACATGTTCAGTATGTTTATGCATCCAAATGATTGAGATCACAGCCAATATGATCCATGGACGAACTTTAATTACCTAGGGTACAAACTAGTAAATGGTGTTCAATCAGAGGTACTTCTTGCTAAAATTAGTTCTTGTACGAGAGTAAACTTTCGAGTACATAAGAGGCATCATGCATAATCTGAACTTTGCTTGTAGGTTTATCCTCAAATAGTGGCCTCATGCCGACGGAGGTTTGAGCAACTTGGCCACTACTTTCATCCAACTAGTTTATCGCTCATCTTGGTCCTGCATCTCGCCAAAATTCTACATTGCGTATTTAGAAAGGAGGCGGTTGAGAAAATGAACCACCCAAATTTTTGTGCAGTTCAACTAAAATGGAGCATCCTTGGCGTCAAGTGATCGATTAAGTCCCGTATGAATATACGCCACAACCAACTTGTCTCGAATCTTTAGACTCCATGTTATATACTCCTTCCTTTCGAATTACTTGTCTGAAATGGATGTATCTAGAACTAAAATACGCCTAGATACATCCACTTCTACGACAAGTAATTACGAACGGAGGAGAAGTTCGTTACCATATGTGCCGATAACCAAAAGGCACAAGTTGGGACCAAAGACTGGATCTGCTTTTCTGGGCTATGCACCAAGCAATATTTTTATGCTCACTCTCCTAATACTTGAGTTTGACAATTGGTTGACGCCTTGGTTAATACTCGAATGAATATAGGCACTTCTTGTCAACATCGATGCTTGTCCGAGTGAACTTTGGAGTACATAGCAGCAGCATAAGTACTCGTCCATCTCGATCATTTTGTGCAGTTCTACTGAAATCACCCGATGTAATGATTTGCCCATGAAGTTCAGGCTCCAAATTACTCCTTTATGAAATCGGAAAACAGTAGCACAATACCAAATTACCAATACATATGATAGGCACAATAATCAGGATAAAGACTAGTACCAACCTGTGTGAGGTAGCATATCAATTACTATTTCCTTTGACTGGAAGCCGAGATAAGCCAAGCGACTAACAGCAAAGGAAGAAAGCAAGCATATGTTAGCGACTGACAGGAAAGGACGGAAGCTGTCGAGGCAATGAAGCACCCAAAGTTTTTGTGCAGTTCCACCAAAATCGAGCATCCCTGTTGGCACATATATTGAGAGAGTGAGATTACTGTAATAGTGGGACTAGTTGATGAAACATACACTAACAAATAGAAGCACCCTCATTATCTTAATGGGTAAAGTTAGCAACATAGTAGTCTTGCTTAAAGAGAGGTATTAGTTTATTTAATCAGTGCCAATTAGCTCAACTCAACACTCAAAGCATTGCCATTTATCATAGGTTGCAAAACTTAAAAGTGCAAAGATAAAGGAGTTTCTCATGACAAGAGTAACGATACAAATAGAGATGACAAAGAAACTAATATGGATGAAGGCCTTAGGCCCGTACCAACCTGAGAAAAAAGCTTATTCATGTAGTCCCATAAGAGATGATAAAGCACTCACTGGAATCACACAATAGTATATATTTTGGGAAACTTTGTTTTTGCCACTCTAGTTTTTGCCAACTTTGCTTATGTCACTCTAGAATTTGACATCTCACTTTTGCCACTGTTAGCTTTTGATAATACATCACAAATGCCATTCCGTGGCAAAAACGATAATTTTTCATTTCACTTTTGCCATTCTTAGCATTTGACATGTATCACAATTGCCACTTGGAAATTTTGTTTTTGCCACGGAAGGGCAAAAGTGATATATTGTCAAAAGCTAAGAGTGGCAAAAGTGAAATGTCAAATTCTAGAGTGGCATAAGCAAAGTGGGAAAAAACTAGAGTGGCAAAAACAAAGTTTTCCCATATATTTTTGTGCAATTCACATGTATGGTTGAAATCACTCTTGTTTACCAGTGCTGAGATTATATCGAAAGATTATCAAGAACTTCCAGCAGAGTTAAAGCAATCGGCCGGGATACAGCTTCATTGTATTGTCTTGTGTAGTTCTACTAAAATGTATGATTGGCACAACATGATCCTGTTTGCACAAGTAGGAACAAGGTGAAACCTTCATTAGCTTAGTGAGAAAGGATAGGAAGACATTAGCATATTACTCAAATAGTAGCATCAAATTCATGATGGACAATACGCAAAACATTGCCTCATTGAACCAATGGCAATAAATTGACATGCAAAACAATAGCACTATTATGTCATGACACTAATAATATTCCCTCCCTGCTCCACCACATGATTCACCTCCATAGACAAACATTCACACGTACATGATTCAGCATAGGGTCCTACTAAATATTTGTTTAACTCCAACAGGAAAATTAGGAAGTAATAAATTAGTGGTACTTAAGTGCTCCTAATGAATTAAGTGAGACAGCAGAAGTGGAAGGGCTCCCTGGAGGATCGTCTCACATGTAAGGCAGTCATTGCCGGAGCCCTTGAATAGCCTCGACTGAGGCCTCTGGCTTCAGCAAGATCGCCTTGGCACTGTTGATTCTTCTTCTTCTTCCTCTTCATGCTATGTTTCTCTTTCTCCTCACCAGTTGGTGAAACCAAGTACATGATTGGCCTTCTAATTCAGAATTGGTTTTGTCAGTGAGGGAGTACAAGTGTACTAGTAAAAACAACATTATTTTCTCATGGCAATGGAAAATAGAGATGAACACATGCATTAAATATCATTCTTACCTAAAGGAAGGTTATTGCGCCTAATATGGATGATGAGGATTGGAACACAGATCTCCCTTTGTGCAGTTCCACCAAAATGAACCAACTGTTCCATCTCGACATTCCAGCTTAAACAAAGACAAAAGTCACTTCTTTTAAGAAGAGTTTTGTACTGTGCACCAAAAGGTCACAAACAAAGCAACTGTGTGAATTGGATATCCCTGTTTGCACAAAAAGGCACAGAGGAAATAGTCAGAGTCTCAAACAATTACAGGAAAAAACATTTGGCTAAACTTGTCAGAGTCTCAAACAATTACAGGCAAAAATAGTGGCATGGCTTCATTTTTACCAGGGACATTATATTAAGAACAACTAAGGCTGCGTTCGGTTCATGTGTTTGGTGCAGGATTTTCGTAGGAACACAATTCCTACTGTATTCTGTCCCTTCCAACCGTTCGGAACACGGGAAAGGGGAATAGTGTTTCATAGGAAAGCTGTTCTGGTAGTACTGATTCCATCGGATTAGAAACATCCACGCGCTGCTCATTTTTTGGGCGGAAGCATGAGGCAGGCGCTCGCTGCCATGCGTTAGACAGGTTGATGTGCTGTGTTTGCCGGAATAAAAAAATCAACCTATGTGTGGTACGTGAGGTGAGGACAAGAGTAGTCACTGTGCAGCTGAATAAACAAATAGCATCTCATACTGCCAAGCATGCTACTCTAAAAAACAAATCTGTACATTTCGTAGTCCATCCAACACATTCTCTTGAGAGATTCCTCACGGTTCGCTGTTTCATAGTTTTATACCTACATTCCTTTCCTATTCCTCTATTTTCATCAAGGCCTATGTTTTCTGCCTCTTTGTTCCGACCGAGCCTAAATATTTGGTATAAGGGCATGGGACAGTTGGGTGCACCAAAGAAGACAAAGACCATGTACGTAAACAGGGGCATAAAGTGGTGATTCATAGTTTGTTGCCCAGAGAAACAAACATCCAAGAAACATATCTGGGTTGGTCCCATTTTTGTTCACTCTAGCCACCTACTCCTATGTGTGGATAACAAATCTAGTCCTGGTCATACCACTGTGTACGCTGCTACCCCTATATTTCCTTTTTCGACCAAGAGACCGTTGGATGACCAGTCTCTACTACTTTCATCCCCTTTCCTTCCTGTTTGTACCAAGTCCGATGTACATACTAAATTCCCCCACCCCCACTTTATTTCAATGACAAGTATTTTTGGACGGAGGGAGTACAAGATTTGACTCCATGAAGTAGCTTTACCTCTAACAATAGAAGAAGAAAAAATAGGTGACGTTGGACCATCCGATCGAGAGGGGCTGAGAGGTAGAAAATGATGCACATGCAGCGACGTAGCGAGCTGGGGAAGTAGAGCTAAGGCGGTTTTGAACGAAGATATACCTGAAGGTCGTCGGAATATGGATAGGTGGGCGGCGGGAGGCCGGATCCGCCCACGTGCAACGCATTTAAGGATCGGAGGACCTCCCGCGCCGGCGCCGGCTAGAGATAACGGTGCGGCCGGGCAAGGTGTCCTCCTCGCTGTCGACGACGGCCCAAACGCTGCTCCTCCTCCCCTTCACCGCGGAGGGGGATACGTTCGATCTCAGTAACCAGCGGTGAGGATAGAAAGCCGTTGTTTTTTAAGGGAGAAAGACAGGTTACTACCCCTATCTTGTTTAGATCCGGAGAGGATGGGAGTGTGTGAATAGAGCAGCCCTAGCAAGCAAGCGCGGAGGCTCCGGCCTATATACAAGTAGTGGGGTAGTTTTCCTTTTTCACTCCATCAAAACAATCGTTTAAAATTGTGTACTATACTAGTACATGCCAGGTCGCAGTTTTTTTAGTTGTTGATTGTTTTTTGAGATAGCTACCCGCTTGTTCCAAGTGGTGTTATGGTGTGCCAGGTCGCACTTTGTATCGTTCAAGTCTGGTAGTACTACAAGTCGCTCCATTAAATGAACAACCACCCTCGTAAAAAATTGTGAACAAGCCCATCGCTAAAATTAGCGGAAACGTGGGTTGCCCCAACATGCATTATTATTTATATTTTCTACTCCTCCGTTCCTAAATATAAGTCTTTTTTATTAGCCACACCTAAGACAAGAATTTTTTTTATTAGCAGTGAACCCCACATGTCATAGACACAAAAATTGTGGCAAGATTCCCTTAGGCAAGCCAAAGTGTGTCTAACAATTTCAGCAACTCGGGTTAGGTAAGTGTGGCAAGTGTGGGAAAAATAATGTGGCAACATAAGACAAACATAGTCACAATCCAAACAGCCCCGTGATTTTTTGTGACATGCATGAAAATTTGGTTAGTTAAATTTATAGTCAAAATTTGGCAAGGTGCATCAAATCAACACATGCAAGTATCAAAAGGAAAGTCACGGCATGCATGCATGCGTTGTACTCCCTCCGCTTCCAAATATAAGTCTTTTAGAGATTGCAACAAGTGACTACTCCCTCCGTTCCTAAATGTAAGTCTTTTTAGGGATTCCACTACAAACTACATACGAATGTATATAGACATATTTTAGAGTGTCGATTCACTCATTTTGTTTCGTATGTACTCCAGTTCATAGTGAAATCTCTAAAAAGACTTATATTTGGAACGGAGGGAGTACATACGAAGCAGAATATGTCTACTCGTACATACGAAGTAGCCCATTTGAAATGTGTAAAAAGAGTTTTATCGAATGCAGTGCTTTGATGTGTCGTGGTCAACTCGCATAAGCCCGAGAAATTTGATTACTACGAAGCCCTCTCCTCGTGGATCGAGCTCGGTGTTTTATTCGCACTCGCTTGCTGCATGACAGGTGGGCCAACCACCTGTTGGGCCCACCTGTCATGGACGCAAAGGCAGGAGCAAGTAGTAGAAGCTGGCTACACTCTATCCCTCCCGCACGAGGTGGACGGACATGCAGTAGTGGATTCGACATCAGTAGAAGTAGGGGTAACATCATTGTTCGCCTTCTCAAGAGGCGAAGAGCCAAGTGCAAACCGAACGTGGCAGCTTAAGTAACGCCGCGTGGTGCGGTTCCTTGGAGTACTAGCCAGTGCTCTTGCATGAGACAAAATTGTTATTGTTTAACAATTAAACTCCATTATCCATTGGTTGATACTCATTCTACATAGGTCCACGCGCTTAGCACCGCTTTCCTCCCGGGGTCACCAATGTTTATTTGCTAATTAATAGCATTCCATGCAATGAACTAGCCATTGCAAGTCATTAAAAGCATGCACACCTCTCATCTCTTATTGGTTGATACGTATGTCAAGAAACAAGAAACAAGGTAGAAGTTAATGCACCGCACCTAAGTGTTTTGGGACTATTTGGTTTTCATAAGATGACTTACACACCTAGACGGAGGGAGTAGTATAGACCTGTAAACCGGAAAGGAGTATTTGCCTTTCTAGAGATTTCAACAAGTGACTAGACTTAGGCTCAAAAAAAAACAAGTGACTAGACTACACTGCAGGTGCACTACTACCCCTCCCTCTGGGTTTATAGGGCTCAAATCTCAAATCTTATGAACCAAGGCATTTTATGCGATTGGAGGAATGTATCTCAGACTTTTACAAAACTACCCTAATTAAACTCATGCATTAATTACGTAGTTCTCTCATTTTCCTCTCCGCCTTTGGTCATGCGGTGCACAATATTGAGGCTAGCCATAGTGGGAGTAACTTAGGTAGTAACTTAACACATCCCAAGACAATTTTGCTTATGTGGCAAGTATTTAATGAGGAAAGAGGTGCTTGTGGTAACATAATATGTTACTGTAACATAGCGCTTTCCGACGCAAAATGAGTCTATGAGATAATAAATGAAGCAATCTATGATACTACTACTATGTTACTTTTGCACTATGGAGGTAGTATTCACACTAGTGTCATATGCATGACACTAGTCTAAGTTATTCCCCACTATGACCAGCCCGAGAGAGTGCTTTGATACGCTTTTAGTCTCATGACTAAAAGTAGTGGGACTAAAACTTCTTAGCCTCATCCATGCTTGGATCCAAATACTAAAGAGACTAAAATCAAGTTAATGACATTTCAAAGCATCTGGGCCCACGTGCCATCCACCAAATCACAGCGAGGTGCTACAATGAGACTCAATTGTCACCCCGGTGTGGCCGCCATGACCATTATATCACAAAACCCACACCTTCACTAGCAGTGGTAATGTGGCCTCCAAGTTGACTGGACGAAGCAACCATCATTTCATTGAACGCTTGCTCAAGCCCCTTTTCTTCCCTTTCTTGAAGAAAACCTCACCTGTGCTACTCACTTCTGCCATTTTTCTTCTCTACCGACGAGGAAAGGTGGGCGAATCAGTTATGCTGCTATATTTTCATTCCAATAATCTTCTTTTATGGCTAATCAATCGATTCTCACATCCTATTCTTTTCCCGCTTTTCATTGCGATTGTGGTTTCTTTCGATTGCTTTTTGTTTGTCAGTTCATTGATGGATCCCGGAGCACTAGGCAAAGAGTTGCCGGCGGACAACCCATCGGAGACAGCGATCTCCGTGAAGCGAGCACCGACCAATGAGTTGACTATGTTGGCGGGCCAATCCATGGAGACGAAGAACTCCAAGAAACAAGCACCGCCAAAGAGTTGAGAACGCTATGATTTAACTCCTCAAAGAAAGTTGGAAGAACAGCAAGGGCCCCACCGTGCCTACCCTGTGAGCTCTGATTGCCACCTATGTGAGGCTCAAGACCGAGTTTGAGGAGATAGTCGCCCGCTGAGAAGCAAGATTCCCTGGCAAGGTGATGGCCCCCATCGAGGATTTAGGAGATGGCCCCTGAGGGATGAGATCCCTATGAGCTGCACAAGGTAAAAAATAATGGCTTATTACCATAGTTGTGGTTTTTGATTATTTGCAATGTGCTTGCTTTTTGATTATTTGCAATGTGCTTGCTAATATGTTAGTGTTGTGCAAGCGCCGGTGGTTGTTCTTGATGATTCCGATGTCGCGGGTTCGGCCCTGCTGGCATCGCCCGGAGATCGATTCCGATACCGCAGTCCATCCTATGGACATCGCCTGCAGATCGATTCCGATGTCGCGTCAGTCCTGTGGACATCGCCTGTAAATCGATTCCCATGCCGTCTGTCCGTGCCGTGGTCATTGCCCGAGAGATCGATGACAAGAAATAGTTGGTCGCGCTTAATCCTTCGTGGTAGTTTGCATTGCCCTCGTGTTTAATTACCAGAACAATGCGTGTTATCAAACCATCTTAGGGCTAGTGCAATCGCCTTGTGTGGGCGGATCTTGCTACTTTTGTTTGATCGTGAATCATGCGATGAATCATGCGAACCCTCTCCGAGTTATGGAAACAGATGTATCCTCACCAGCTTTTGATGTAATATATGGCATGCTTAGATGTTAGTTTGAACTGTTTATCATATCAGCAGGGCTTGTTTGATGATTCTTGGTGTTAGTAGGCTAGCTATCGTATGAGCTATAGTACTTGCAAAACACTCACGGAAGAGAAACGCGTTGGGGCTGATGAGCTCGTGGTACGCTTATACTTATCCCTCGTCGATCGTAACCAATAGCCCTAGCTCCTAAAATTGTAGGCTTAGCGATCTATCGACAATAGTCGCATATACATTCAGGCCTCATTTGGTTCATAGGGTAGGAAAATCATAGCAAAAGTACAGAGAACGTGGCAACACAAAATCATAGCAAAGGCAGTAGACGCATTCTCCATTCCAAAATAGATGACCTAGGCGGGCTAGTTTGGCCTAGTGGGTTTCAAAGGATATGACGTGGTACAAAGGTCAGCCCGTCTTCGCGTGGTGGTAGTAGTATTGCGTTACAAAGAAGTTTTCTTGAAGAAGCGGAATTCAACGAAGTCATGATGGTTCCTTCGTCCAACAACTTACGGTGGGAAAGGTTGGGCCTGCGATACGACCGGGGTAGACCAGGATAATTTTGTGCATGGCAGGTGGACCAGGATGGTCGACGTCCCACATGTTGGTGAATGAAAGTATTCTTTCCAATATAGAGGACGAGCAACGAGTATTCATTTTTATTTTTTATGAAAGCTATTGTCTCCACTGTTACTCCTTGACTTTGTCAATGCCTCTCTCTCCTCCACATAAGCGGGAACTACTTGCTATGCATGCAGCGGGCAGCTGGCATCTTGAGGGGCCAGGGCGGTGAGAGCGGGCTCTAAGCGGTCCGACTCAAAGATGGCCCACCTTACATTATCACCATATATTTCTTGGAGTCCACCCGCGGGCGGGCGATCTCTTCTCCTCCCCCGCTTTCTCTCTTCTCACGACGACGCCAAAGTGATTAGATTTCGCCATCGACGGTTTATTCAATTACGGTCCCACATGTGAGTGAAATTGCAAGAAAACGCGTGTCCCTTTGGTGAGCGGGGCGGCGAGCCGGACTGTCGGGGTATGCGACGCCACGAAGTTGTAAGGGTGTGCCGCTTTTCCTTTAGAACTTGGCGGCGTAACATTTTCGGCGATCGATCGGGGAGCAGAAATCCAGAACAAAATGACGAGGGCGGTGCTTTCCCGCTCGTTAGGCGGGCTAGTTCGAGTGATATGACATGCTACAGTGCCGTCCACTTGCTCCATTTTTATGTAAGCAAGAGTTTACACTCGTACGCGGGAGGAGTGCGAAACACCGCAGATCTGATTTTGATCGAGGGATAACTGTTCCCTGCCAAATAATGGAGGATTGTTAGCGATTATAGCATGATAGTTAGGGCATCTCCAGCGCTGGCCCACAAATTTACACCGCATCTGTCCGAGGACACTGATGGATGCCATCCGATGCTGCCCGCATACCTTTCGACAACTATATGAACTAACCGGATGAAATTCGCGGCAAACAAAGCAAATTTCAAATTAACCGGATGAAATTAACCGGATGAAATTCATTACATTTCAAAACTTTTCCTACAAACCGGACGAAATTCATTACATATTTGGTGGTGGAGCAAGGAACCTCGTGGTGGAGCCGCTCGCACTCATAATATTTAATATTATTCAGTGATATAAAATTAACCAATCACCTCCATAGTGGACTGAAGAGTACGTAAACATCGCAACCCAAAGGTAGTTACATCATACTAGTACATGGCTAACCCACGCTATCACCATATTTCTTTGCTTCCGTAGACACCTATCTCTAGTAATCTAGGAGCTCAGACGCTTCTCCCTCCTCGCCTCTATCAAAGTGCGGCTGTCATGCTTCTGCCATCTATTGAGGTCGGTTAACTATCACATGTTAGCAACATGCCAAGAGCATTCTAAAAATCCTTTCACCTTCCACTTTCAAAAAGAAAAATCCTTTCACGCATTTAATTTGCTTGTATGCTTTGAGCAACTTGCATGTCCTATACCGCTTCCTCGCTTTGATACTCTAACTTAGCTAGAGGTTAGACTAACTCATGACTAACCCTCGAACTAATCAGTAGCCAAAGAGGTGTTTGGGTGATGTGTTTAGATTGACAATAAATGCACTTCATGGAGAGAGAAAAGTGATTTTTCAGTGGTCCCAATGAGAACTATCTCCAGTTAGCACCTCTTGGGTGGGATAGTTTTTTTTGGTGGGTTCGGTGCAACTTGCTCCAATTTAAACCCTTGTGCTTGGATACTTTAGGGCTATTTGAGATCCAACTAGCTCAAACTAACTCTAACCCATGGATCCAAACAGGGCCTATGGCCAGTCTCGACGCTGAGCAACAAGGCACCGGAAGCGGAGTTCTTCGGCCGTCATGGCCACTTCAAAGCCGGGCGCTAGTAAGAGGTCGCCCGTCAGTAAGACACGCGTAATCGACGCCCAAAGCGACGCCGACTGCTTTCACGCGAAGTGCGCTACCGGCAAGGGAGTATAGGTTTTGAACTGGTGTCACGCGGGTAAAAACTAATGATATCTCGAGAATTTTATCGGAAAACTGGTATCTCGAGAATGTCATCGAAAAAATGAAAGATAAGAGATAAGGCGAGGAGGAGTGGAGTGTGGTGGTGACTGGTGGTCGGAATGGGCGGAGGCATGGGGATGAACGGCAGCAAAAGTGCAAATGCCACCATGCTTGCTAGATTGTTCCGTAGACTTATTCCTTTTAATTTGCTGAGCAATGAGGTTATGGAGATAATGATGTGGAGAGAGGTGCGGTATCTATTGTAGAATTATCATAGTTTGCTTCCTATCCATCGATATAGATCATACAAATCAGACATAAGATGGCAGGCACACCATCATCGCCAACTCGCTTTTTTATAAGGGTATACAGATATTAAGTTTGCTTGACTACTAAAGTAAAGTGGTATCTGTCCATGTTATGCAAGTAAATAAAGGTGATTGTTTATCATACGGGTAAGGTTGGATGAAGGGTGGTAGGAACAAATGCTCCGCCTAGAGCATGTGTGTGTGAGATGGAGTCTTAGTGTGTGGTGTGTGTGTGTGTGTGTGAGAGAGAGAGAGAGAGTGAGAGAGAGAGAGAGATGGAGTCTTAGTTTGTGTGTGTGTGTGAGAGAGAGAGATATAGTCTAAGTGTGTGTGTGGGGTGTGTGTGTGTTTGTGTGTGTGTGTGTGTGTGAGAGAGAGAGAGAGAGATGGAGTCTTAGTGTGTGTGTGGGGGTGCAAGGCGTGCAGGCGCTGTGTGTGTGTGTCCCGGGTCCTCTCGTGTGGCGGATGTAATTTAAGTGTGCATGGCTTCATCATAGAGAGGTGATGTGTATGGCAGAGGCCACCAACGATGGGGTGCGAGAGAGAAAATGCCCAGAGGAGGGAAGAGAAGGTGCATGCGCGTGAGAGGAGTCGACATCGAGAGAACGTGTTTGTTCGAGAGACACCACGGAAGACTACTATATATCGAATGGTGCATGTAGGCGGAATTAAACAAAGGGATGGTCTTATTGTTTTCGGGATATAGGGAAGAGTGAGAGGCGCTGGGGGGGGGTGGTAGCTAGAAGGAGATTGTTATGTGAGTGTGTGTTTTGCCCATCCGCACGGAAGTTATGTGCACAAAAGAGGAGAACGATTCGGTGTGGCATTAGGATTGAGGGTAATTAACTATGTATGGAGACATAGAGACCTTGAACGTGCATGTGTGAGATGTGTGTGTGCTGCCAAGCATGATCGAGATAAAAGAAAGAAGACATAAGTCCTAAGATCAACGACATGGGAGAGACGGATCGGTATGACAATATGCATGCATGTGAGAATGCGGGGAAGAAGGCCCGACAATTGAGCATGTGTTTTTGTCTTTAAGAGATAGTGGCGTGGGCTGGAGCATGCATCTATGGCGAGCAGAAGGGGTGAGGCGCAACGATTGTGCAAAAGAGATCAACCTATAAATGCATATGTATGGATAGACATATATAGTGTGGGTGATAGGAAGCAAGACTGCAAGTAGAAAGAAATGTTGACGGAGAAACCATGATAGATACAGAGATGGAGATGCTAGCTAGAGAGACATCCGTTAGTTTGGGTGTCGGAGATGACCGTCGGGTGGTTCAAAGGGTGAAGTTATATATGTGCGTGAGAGGGCACTTGACTGCCATGTGCATGTAGAGAGAAACATATGTAGTGTGCGTGATAGGAATCAAGAGTGAGGGCTAGAAAGAAGGTTGATGGAGAAACAGATAAATAGAAAGATAAAGATGCTAGCTAGTGTGCTTAGAGATAGGAGAGTCGAGTGGATGTAAGGCTGGGTTATGTGTGTGGGTGTGAGAGATAGAGAGAGGGTGCATGTGAGTCACATACAAACAAATATCGATAGAAATGAGATCCAGAGAGACGGAGTTTTGTGTCTCATGAGAGAGAAAGATATTTCACAACGAGAGTGATAGCTAGAGAGACATATGAGGGAACGCAAGATATCTCTAGGGAGAGAGGGTGTGTTTGAGCGACATACAAGAGAACACTGGAGAAATATGAGCCCCTGGGAGACAGAGTTTGTGTTTATGTGTGAGAAAGAGATATAGAAGAGGAAGAGTCAAAGGTTCTCATAACTAAGGAGCGAAGACATCTCTCAGATGAGGGGTGTGCGAAAGTGGCACACATGGGAATAGTTGAGAGAAATGAGACCTCGAGAGACAAAGTTTTGTGTTTGTGTGAGAGAAAGAGATTCCACATGGAGAATCATAGCTAGAGACACATAGCAGGGAGCGAGTTATACTTAGAGAGAGATAGAGTGATGAAGGTCGATGGATAGAGTACCGTCAGTGTGTTATGAAGATAAAAGATCATTGTCGACATATTGTGTAGCACGAGAGATGCCTCGAGAGACGATGAACGATATAGGTCCGTAGAGATAGTCCTATTTTAGCATGAGTGATAGCTATATGAGACGAATATATGGATTAAAGGGGATTCAAATATTTAAACTGGAGATCACGACATCGATAATATCATAACGCAAATTGGCGTATCAAACATGCATATTCATTTGAATTTGGGCACACGTGTAATGTTATATAGTTTATCAATATTGGTGATCCATAGATTGTTCAATTATAAATAATGCGTGGTTTATATGCAAGTAGTGTCTAAACGGATTACACTATATGTGGCGTGTGTGAAACACATTATACATGTTTGAGAAGTTAAAAAAACCCACATGAAACACACATTAATTGGAGACAGTTAGCGAGGAATGCATACATTGGATTTCAACATAAAGTGGTTTCAAATATTTGAAAATCCAAATTGATGGATACAACCTTATGAATCTGAGATCATGCCATTTGTAAACCATATTTATGTATAAATGGTGTTGTGCTTTTGAAAGTATATATGTAAAAAAATTGATGTATATAGAATGTAATTCCAATTGAAAATGGATCCCGCTCGAAAAAAATAGTAGAATACAAACGGGATTCGAATTGAGTTGGCACAGTAAACATGCACTGTGCAAAATTTGAACGAAGCGGGGAAAGTCGCAAGAATAACCGGGAAACCAAAATCTGGAGATGGAAATCACTATCGCTTATCCCTACCGCGCA
Source organism: Aegilops bicornis (assembly GCA_021605145.1). Taxonomy (NCBI): domain Eukaryota; kingdom Viridiplantae; phylum Streptophyta; class Magnoliopsida; order Poales; family Poaceae; genus Aegilops; species Aegilops bicornis. The sequence goes on along the minus strand of CM038671.1, from coordinate 787,980,627 downwards.
AAGCCTATCTGCTGGATTTCTATAGGTTTCGATAGGGTAGGTTTGTAATTTCACCCAAACGTGACGTAACCGCCTCACCCCGATTCATACACGATGGGCGCCAAAACACAAGCAGTGCCCTCACCGTAATCGACTCCTCCCCGATTCATATTCAAACACGGTGGCGCCAAAACAAACTCGCCGGCAAATATTTGGTGTATGCGAGATTACCGCCCTATCCCCAACCGACTAATGTTTCTGTGATGTAGTAGAAATTTGAAACGGGGCTAAGTTTGTAAATTCTCGTGATTTGAGACAAGCGCTACCGACTACATGGTTCCTTCCTCTCTTCCTCCCTTTTCCCCATTCATTCCGTGGGTGCCAAAACACCTCTCCACCCCACCTCCTCTCCGTCGGCCGCCGCCACCCCATCCACCGCCGTCCTCCTCCACCATGCCGAGTTGATACCCCGACGCCGCTGTCCATTACAAGAGATCGACCTCTCTCGTCATCCACGCCTTCGAGCGGGATCCTTGCATCCGGCCCTTCGCTTCATCCCTCATTGCCGCTCACCTTGCCGGGCGCCTGGCCCCACGATCGTTCGCCCACCGCGCCTTCGCCGCCACCGCCTACCCTCCTAGGTTCCGCTTTCCACGCCGACAGCCATCGCCATCGTGAAAGCACCGCTAATTTCTCATCAGATGCAGACACGGCACCGCACTGTAGGCGGTACTCTTTCAGATTCCGCTCAACTTATTTATCGCAGCAAGAAAATAAATCGCCACCGCTTACTCTAATTTCTTGTCTTGGTTGTGAAGTTGCCTTTGTCCGGTTTGCACCTTCAGATCCGCCATGGCACGCCAACACTATACTCCCAATGCTTATGGTTTTCCCTTTTATATTCCACACTAGTTAAATCACGTGAGATTAAATTTCAAAATTGGGTCACGATTTTTCAGAGCTCGCCGGAGTTCGCCGGTGCGATCCAAGGGCTTCTGGTGGTGGGGCCTCACGAACGTAAGAAAACTCGACGCTGGTGGGGGTGGGGTGGCGGAGGAACACAGCGGTGTGGGCTGTGGTCTCGCCGGCTGCCCGTAAGCGGTATTCTCAGATGGGAAGAATCACGACGAGGAAGAAGAAGGGTTAGAGACGAGGATCTTCATCCAACCGCCTCGAAATGGTCGAGAGATCGCTAGGAGTTGCATTCTTAATGCGCCTCGTTCATCATGTGGGGCACTGCAAGAACCAACATTTTATTATCCAAAAATCTGCTTGCTCTTCTTTACCTTGTTCGATAGTGTTGGCCTGTACGCGATCGATAGGCTTTCAATTACTAGCGGCAATACAACACCGTATTTTCAAGCCAGTTCCACTTTCTAACCTCGAGGAGTCAAAGGCAGATGGCCTGTCTTGTTCGCCCATCAAGGTGCCTGTTCTAATTTGGCAAGGTTTTATTGATTGCGCATATCTTGCATATGTTGTCTTGCATTTCTTCTACTTTGTTGCACCACCATCTGCTTAGTTTACTCATCATATAACTCGAGATGCTATGCCCATCCATTATCAATACATATTCCATCTGTCGTAATACCATGTTTTTTCACTCAAATGTTGTTCTTGTGCATCGACATCAAAAGGAAGAGGGTGATTCGAACCTCAAGGAGCACCAAAGAAAGTCCTTGAAAACGTGGTGGTGCCGAGAAATCGACATAGCCCCACTTATATTGGCTGTACAACCAAAGGACACAAAACATAGGACCGACTCAGCAGACTGCATCTATACTTCACCGGCCACACCACTAGCTCCCACCACACAGTGACCTCGTGACTCAAATAAAAGGTATACCAATTTCATTTGCCATAGCACCAACAGTAGTATAGGAAAAATCCACTCCAAAGAAAAGTACAAAGAAGTCCAATCGTCAAGACCTATCCTCACCGCAGAGACAGCCAATTCTTGCAGATTGGAACACCATTACATTTATTCCTAGTTTAAAAGACAATGCTTTCAATGTTGTTAGGGACTACGTGCATATATTCCCATCATGGGAAGATTATAGTGAAGACAAACACCATTTTCACATCTTCCCGCCCAACTTACGTGTAAGTGCTATTATTCATGGTTATTATTTTCCTGCTTTTCACCGATCGAACACATCAATGATTTACATTACATTGTTGTAACTAGGTGAGGGTCAATTTGGATAGTCATGACGATCAAAGCTTGCTTGTGCTTTTCAAGGAAGCATTGCAGCAAAGATCGGTGTGTTACCCGAGGAAATCACACTTTCATGGCAAGTCTATAAACTAATTTCCGCCAAGTCTCCTCGTGCTAAATTTAGAAGACATTGAATGGAAAAACCTTGTTATGCAATCGGTCTCTGCTCCTGTGATGAGGTAATCGCCTATGAAATCACATGACAATTTGAACTTCTACTTTTCCGCATGTGACTTACTTTGATCTTTTTGCAGGAAATCAGCTCGAAAAAGAATTCCGGTTTGAAAAGAACGATGGTGATATCGCAAATATGCTGCCCACCGCTTTGCTCTTGTTAGTACATGTTGTCCTCAGATCACTGCATTTGCATACATACCTGGTTCATTATGTGACAACAGTATGCATGATAGCTTGCTGATCAATTTTTCGCTCCAAATTATCTGATCTGTATGAATGGTTACATTAGTGTAGAATATATCCAATGCCAATGAATTTTTTTAGCTCAACATTGTTCTTGTAAGTACATGCTGTCCTTTATCAAAGGTAATTATATTGATGTAGTTGTTCATGTACCATCACTCGCAGCTTATTTTCCTTTGCCTCCATTTTCTGCTACACATCAGATCTATATTTACTCTTACCATAAGGTTGGTACTGAAGAAGTTTAGCTGTGCATTGCTCTTGGTTGTGCCTTTTGCCAAAGATCGCTGCACATACATTTATAGCTACTTGGTTATGTAGCATCACTCTTCATCTTATCTTAAATATTCTCCATTTTTCGTGATATTATCACATCTATATTTACTCTTAACAAAATGTAGAATAAAGGCAATGCTTATGAAGAACATTCTGTGCTAAACTTTGAATTGCCCCCCATCAGCATGGACAAGGGCTTTATAGAGCCTGTCTTCACCAAAGAATGTAAGTTTGTCCTTCTCAAGCCTTTAAACTTTGTTGTGTATATTTGGTTAGGCATGACTGCAAGAATAGCTGTTTATTTTTGGTGTTTGCATCAAATTGCATGTTTAAAGTTTATTATGTAGTTCATAAACAAAAGTTTGTCCTTCTCAATTTAAGTTTTCAGTTGTACAACCAAGTTCCTTCTTCATACCATGTAAATTAACCTATACAGAGCAAGTGATCTTCTTTGCACCGCATGTATGCTTCGTTTCTTCATCCGTAATCTAGTGGTGTGGTGAACCTACCCACTACAAAGCACAATGTCATATTCTGCAATGTCTTAACTATGAACAATGTCATATCATTCTACTATTATTTAAACCGCTTCTTTATTTGCCAATCTAAAATGGGATAAATTGACAAAGACACTAACCATTGATACTTATGAGTTCTTGATCCAGTAATCCAAAGGTGTCGGAAGCTGCTAACTCCTTCACAATGATAATTCCTGCCATGTCTTGACCTGAACAATACCATATTGTGTTAATGCAATTTTAAACTGTGTCACTTTATTTGTCAAGAAGAAATGTGATGAATTGTCAAGATCGATACTTTTATGTGCAAAACCTGTCATCCGTCTCCGCTTGTTTATCTTTCGTGAGTGAGGAAGATATAAGTGTTGAACAAGCCGCTAGCCTCATCATCTTGCTCATTGGCGCTATGCGCTGCAGCTCCCTCAAAGATGGCTAACCTTTCTTGAACTCTATTGAAGTGTTGTCGGTTTTGTATATTATTTTGTCGACGTGTTTATTTGCACTGGTGGCGATCTTTGATGCCCAGTGTATGTAATCTGATGTCTGCTTATGCTTTATTATCATAGTGGCCAACTTTGATGCCCAGTGGATGTAATATGCCGTAATTTCTTTATTGTATAGTCTAGGTTTTTTCTTATTCATGATGCTGCATATATATTTTACTATATATATATATATCCCGCTCTTCGCAAGAACCGCCAAACCGTAAAATTACGGTACATAATCGGGTCATTATGCAATCATGATGTATGGTCCGCATCATGGGCCCCACAAACTGGCCCACTAGTAGATTCAGCTTTAATAGGCCGAGTAACCCCGCCCTTTTTTCGCAAGAAAACTCAATGGGCTTTAGGAGGCCGAGAAGTAGGTCAATTCAAACGCGTCAATAGCTTTCACGGCCGGGCGGCAGCCTAATGGACCCCGCTTACCATGATTGTGCGAATCAATTCACCTGCTTTTAACAGTGCCAAAGTTGTCTCGGTCCTTGTTTGGCCCAATCGACATTTATCATGCGAAAGCAAAGCCGATGCAAACCGGTCAGTCATAGTTAGGCCCAACTATATGATTTGGCTTTTTAACAGCCGAAATTAATATAGGGCCGAAATGTTAAATGGGCCCTTAACAGCCGTCAAACTAATATCAGGACGAATTACTAAATGGGCCTTTTAGCAAGTGGGCCCAAAAGCATAGCGCCCAAATAACGGGTCAACCGATATGGGCCATAATTGAGCCCAAAGCCTCTTAAAGGGTCGGACTGACCTGGGCCGTGATTTGGCCTGTAAAGTGGGAGGCATTTAACGGGCCGGATCTTATATGGGCACATTACTAGGTCTTAACATGGCAGCCATTAATGGACCGGATCAATTATGGGCCAAGATTTGGCCCAAAACATGGCAACCGCTAATGGGCCGGCTTACTAGGGTCCTCAAAATCTTGTGGTCCTATAGTCGGTTGGCCCATTAATGTCGGCGAAATCTCGTGGGCCTTTAGTCGGATCGCCCATTATGATCCGCAAGAATTTTGTGGGCCTTTATTCGGGCCGCCCATTATGGCACACAAAAATCTTGTGGCCTTTATCGGCCGGCCTGTTATGGCTCGCGAAATCTTCAGGGTTTTAGTCGGGCCAGCCCATTATAGTCCGCAAAATCTCGTGGGGTTTTAACTGGTCGGCCCATTATGGGTCAGCCAAATTTTGTGGGCCTTTAGTTGGGCCGCCCATTTAAACTTGATTGGTCGTACAGGTTGCGGTCGACGTATCATAGGCGCCTTCTTCATTCCAATGAGTGCATGACATCTGTCCCAATGATGAGCCGACACGCAGCTTTCTCCAGCCAATGATGATTTTACACGTGGAAAATCCCCATTGGTCGGGTCAAGAACGGGTTATCGGATCCAAAACCCGACCCGATAGCTTAACGCGCTCCATTATGGTGGATGCCACGTGGTCGATCACTTTGACCGATTTAAAGCACTTCTATGACGCTACGATTTATCGTCATATGGAAGTGGACACTTCGATGATAATTTTGGTAATGTCATCGAACACTTCTATGACTAAAGACAGTATGACTATCTTGATTCCATCATAAATTTGTCATGGATGTACATGCATGACAAAAACGCGACCTACTATGACAAACACGTATCATCACGGAAGTGCATTTTTTAGTGTTAGCCACCGGGCAAGCCAACCGCTAGTGAGTTTTATCAAAGACGAAAGGTTTAAAGAATATAACGTAGCCACGCTTATTTATTGCACATTACGCTATGCTTTATATTTTCCCATTATCTGAAAACATGTTCGCATATTACAGATGAAGTTCAAAAGCATGCAAAAAAAGTTCGCGTATTAAAAAATTAGTTCACCAAAGTGAAAAACTTCATGTATTAAAAAAAGATCAGGAACTCAAAAGAAGTTCATCGATTTTCCAAAAACGTTCATCGAATTTGAAAAAAGTTCACCAAATAGGGAAAACGCTCATCTAAATTAAAAAGAGTTCACGATTTTCACAAAAAAGTTCATCGATTTCGAAAAAAGTTCATTGATTTTTTTTAAAAATTCATCGATTTCAAAAAAAGTTCATGGATTTTGAAAAAAGTTTATTGGTTTCAAAAAAAGTTTATCAATTTTGAGAAAAAAATCAGAAAAATGTAAAAAGTTCATCAAATTTGAAAATAAGTTCCTCGAATGAAAAATTTTCATTAATTTGAAAAAAAGTTCACGAGTTTCGAAAAATTCTATTCATGGATTTAGAAAATAAGTTCATCTATATGAAGAAAACAATTATGAATTTGGGAAAAGAAAGTAGAAAT